>ML681972.1:19350466-19470088 GCA_007922195.1 Podocnemis expansa | reverse complement strand
TGCGTCGTGTGGCCATGCTACTTCTTATTTCGAAACAACCTCTGTTGTTTCGAAATAAGAACCCTGTGTAGACATACCCTTACAGTATTGTAGTAGGCATAGTTTTTCTTTACATTTAGAGCAAAGTATGCTAAATTTGGTGCCAAACTAATACAGGATTTGTGCTATAATTTCATTGCTGAAGCACTTTACTTGTGTGAGTAAATGTTCAATTGGAATAAATGTTAGATAACCTTGTCCTCAGCATACTAAATGTTGCCTTTTGTTTCACTTTGCAATCCCCCTGAAATTGTAAGGATGAGCACACGGTTTATCCTTTTTAACCTGGCATTCTACCTCAAAGAGTTTGTGTTTTTGTTTTGCTTTTTCTTAACATATGTTCAGCATATAGTATGTCATGTGCTAGTTGTTTTGCTAAGCCAGCAACTTTACTTCTGTTAGTTGTTTTATTGAGTTAGGTGGGTTATAAGGAGGAGAGAACATCTTTCCCCCTTGTGACAGCTCTCTTTAATGTTTAATGAAGCTATGAATACATACTTGTCCACTCCAGTTTCAATTGTAGTTATTTAGAGACCTTTATGGTATATGCTACTTTTCCTTCTTTTCATGATGGATTAAACCACAACTCTAAAGTCAAACACTTCAAAATGTCAGAGTTTAAGATTATAAGTGAAGATTCATTCATCTAGTCTGACTTCCTGCATAGGGTAATTCAATTATTACTGGACTGACCACTTCACTGCCCTTAATGACTTACTTGATTAAAATTTAACTTATTGTTGGGACAACTTTGAAGATGTCTCAGCCCAACTCCATCTCTAAATTTCACATGGTAGGTCAAGGTGTACACATTCATGTGTGTCAATTAAGACATGCTAGGATGACATATTCTGGGACACCAAACAACCATTTGTTTACACCCTACATGTTGCAATAATCTTTGTAGAAAGTATGTGTTGAGATATCATTTGAAAGCTAATGATGATGATTATTAATATTTTTGTGTGATATATGCATGCAGTGCTGTGAATATGAAGAGCTTATGGATATGATCAAATTATGACAAAGCTTGATTATCAAGACATGTCAGGAGGACTTGGTAAACTAGTCTGCTTTAGGCAAAGGGTCATGAATTTGATTCTCTGACCAGCCTAATCAAAGACCATAAAAGTTCATTTCTTAAATACTGGGTAAACAGTGATATTAAGCTAACAAATAAGAAAAAAAATAATATGCAGCTTCCTTCACCACTAGACTCCATTCCTTACAGTTTCAATGAACTTTACATTGAGGGGTAACTCTCAGAAGAATGTTTCAAAACTTTACTGGACTGTAAAGACAGGAGCTGAAACTAAAAAAAACAAACAAACCTGATTTATATACAATATTACTGTGTTGTAAGAATGTACAAAAGTATTTTCTCAAAGAAACTGATGGTGACAAATATCATTGTGAAATTTATGCTGTACATGGAAATATGGCTGTTTAATGATAAGACTGGGGAGAAATATGTTCATTCCCAGACAGGAAGAGATGGTGTCCATTTATGTGTCTCCTATGTAAATGAAGCATGGTAGAAACAAAACAATAGAAGTCTCATTTCATACAGGGGAGATAGGAGATCCAGAGCAAGAAAAAAACCAGCATGAAGTCATCCTGCCTCTTCAAAAAGTCCTTGAAATTTAGAAGGCAAGCAAAGACAGAAGCCATTGTTGGCATCCATCACTAAACATAAGGAAACAAGTCTTTTCCAAGCTAATAAAGATGGGCCATTTGAGGGAAGAGAAAGGAGAGGGGAGTTAAGTCTCTCTGGAAACTGAACATATGTGAGGAAACCACATTGAACAAAACTGGTACCTAGTAGATTTGTTAGATTTTTTTTAAATGCTTGTTTTTACTCTTACTTGCTTACAAGCTGTTCAAACGTTATTCCTTTTATTTGGTATTACTTATAAAAGAGAGAGTTTTAAATTTTTTTATTTTTATCAGAAACCAGCTCTGGGCTGTTTTTAAAGGGAGAGTGTATTTACCACAGTTAATACATGGTTGCATGTTTCTTTTGTTTTTAGAGGAACAACTGAACATTATTTCTCTGAACAATTCAGGAGAAATACTGTGAAGTACATGGTTTGGGGTAAATTCATAGCTGGAAGTGGTGATGGTCACTCTGCAAGTAGTAACTAATGACTGGTGGAAGCCACCATGGGTCTGTAGATAGAGGCTGCTAAGATCAGAACTGGTGAAGCAGTTTTGTCTAGCACAGAGACACTCAAAGTGTGACCTGCATGCTTGTAGACTGGTTGTGAGCATTCCTGGCTAGGAGCCACAACGGCAAAGCTTGCGAGCACTCTGGGTTGCTGGGCTACTGTTGACAAAGCTGCTTATCGATCTTGACTCCATTCCAGAACCTGCTAGATGTATCCATTTCTGTTTTACCTATAGGTAAAGTGATGAAGAGAGGATGGGTCATTTGCAGGAGTCAGCAAGAGAAGTGAAGAGAACACAGGAGTCTTGGTTCCCAATCATTCTTGCATGTAGAGTTTAGATATTGAACAGCCATTCTGGACTTTTTAGTATATCAGTTGGATTGATCTAGATTACTTCAACTGTAATGGGTAATTTGGTCTCCCAGGCTATGTCTACACTTATACTTTACATCAAATTAATGATGATTAATTCGATTTTAAAGTATTGCATGGCTACACTAGCTTTCCTTAAATTGAACTAAGGACTTCCCTGAGTTCGAAAAAAGGAATGGTTATATTGATATGATAAAACCTGCCTTAAAATTGAAATGACGATTAAAGTGAATTTATTAGTTTGATTTTAAACCAGTGTAGCAGTGTTAATTCAAACTAACCATTAGTTCAGATTAATGCTTTTTGCCTTTCTTCCTCCTACAGTGCGTTCCGCTTTTTCTATATATTGGGTTGCAGCATGTTCCTTATTGGGGCTATCTTGCCACAACTCCCATGGTGCCCCTCTCGTAAATCAAAGCAGCAAGTCTTCTCTATGGATATGCTAGTTCAATTTGGGTTTCTAGTGGAGCCATGTTAATTTAAGTTAAATTGAATTGATTTAATGATTATTAGTTTAAATTAAATCAATTTAACAATCTAAGTGTAGCCATATCCTCTGTAAAGAACCTCAGCACCTAGTCCATCTTGTCACAGAGGTCATTCAAGGTGAAGTGGCAGGTTTTCTTTTGAGAACAACTCACACATGGAATGCCAGTTTTGTAAAAAAGTGTGTGCACATGGGTGATGGAGTGTCTTTTGTCTTTCAAAAGACATTATTTCACTCTACCTTGTCTCTTTAATCAACATGTTGAAAGTGCTAAAAGAAACCCTAATAATAATAATAATAATATAATAATTAATAAACAGAAAACTTCTTCCTTATTTTACTCATTAGCAGGTAGCAATATACCCAATATAGTGCAAACTCTGACAGTCCACAGCATTCCTGCAAAAACCTTTCTGAAGGTGGTGTCATTGTGTTAGCCTTGTAAATCTTAGCTCAAGCACTGCATGGAACTTTGAAAGTGATGTCTGATGACTAAGGAATGTTCAGGTTCTCAGATGTGACTGCAATCCCTTTTAATTTGTCTAACCTTGTATAGTGAGAACACTATCTTATCCTAAAGCAGAAAGTGGAGTAGCATTTTCAGATGGATAATAGCAAAGGCAACCTCTTTGGAGATGCTGTATTTAGTTCACCTCTGTTTGTCTACACTATTGAATATTCTTGTCTAGTTACGGATATTTGAGCTGGACTTTGCATGTGTAGCATTCCGGTATCCTTGCTGATGCCCACTGGTGCAGATAAATATTAGTTACTATTCGTATATTCAGTACTAGTTGTGTCAGCTTAGCCCCATGTAAAGGAGATTTATATTCTAAATGATTTCTGAGTATTTGTGAAGGTCACAATCTGAATGCTGGCAAGGAGTCCTGCGACACTTGTAAAGACTAACAATTTTATTTATCACATTTATTAGTCTTTACAAGTGTCATAGGACTCGTTTGTTTTGCTCAACTAGAATAACTACCCCTTTGGCTCCTTACAAGGGCTCAGTAATCTATATCTATCTTGTACACAATTTTTCCTTCTTAGCTCATCAGTATTGGGGGAGGAGTCAAGAATCTGCCTACTCATGGCTCACCAGTGCAGAAAGGGTAATAGCAGCCCTGAAGAGATGGCTGTCTTCCTCTCCTCTCCAGCATTGCTACATTTGTCAAGGCTTTTTCCCCACTCTGGCACTCTGAGTGCAGAAGGTGGGGGCCTGCAACAGGCCTTAAAAGCCACTGGCCTTAAAGCCTGCTCTTAAAAGTCTCCAAGGCCTCCAATTCCTGGCCTTAGAGTGGTATCGCTGCCACCACCCAAATGCAAAAAACACCTCTTGAGACCCAGGAAGGCACACTTGGGAATTCCTCCCTGTGAGGTACTTGCAATCCTGTTTATTCCTCCTTCAGGAAAGTGACTGGACCCCAGCTGCAATATGAGCTGGAACTGGAACAGGGTTCCCTCTAGTAGCTGCCTGTGCAGTCTAAGGCACGTGCATACAAACCTCTTGCCCTACCAGGAACAGAACCAGAACTTACTTAAAAGGCAAAATCTTTAATCAAAAAGAACAGATAATAAACACAGAGAGTTGCTTCTCTGGGAACTAACTTAGGTAGTTACAGGGTAGTGGGAGGGGGTACATGTGCTCAGCACAGAGAAATCCAAAAACAAGCCAAAAACAAAGAAAATACCCTGACCGCGTCTAAATAAACATTCCCTGTTCTACTCACGCCTGGTCAGTACCAAATTTAACTTATCTCTGGTAAGGTTGTTGCTGGATTCTTCCTCAGGCCCTTCTGGCTGCCTCCTGATCCTTCCAGGAGCTCTGCTGCATCCAAACAGACCCAAGCCAGGCTGCTGTTACAATTCAAAAACCTGTGCTTCGTTCCTATTGGCTGTCCTGGGACTCACTGACCAGAGTGTTAACCCCTTCCTCCCCAAGGGTTACTACAACATTGGATGCAGATTGTAGTCTAATCACAAGGGTAAGGAAGCTTCCATACCCTGTACATGGCAGACTTGCTATCTACCCCAAGACTTTAGTATCACAATCATCCTAGCTCCATTAATAAAAACTAAAAACAAAGCAGGCACCAGTCCTAGCATTAGTAATACCTGCTCACTTTTTAAGAACAATGCCCTTCTGGAGTCTGATCTGACAATCAGAATTCACGCATAGTGAAATACATTTCGGTTGTACATCCCAGATGCTTCTAATGTCCTGCTCAGGTGGAATGCAAAAAGCAATCATTCCAGAACCGCTAAGACTGGCGAGAATGGGTATTCTAGTTTCAGAAGTTCAGCTGGCATGTCTAGATGATATCTAGCACATACGTGTGGGTGAGTGGGTGCGTGGGTGTGGTCTAGATGATATCTAGTACAAGGTGGGGGGGGTGCGCGCGTGCATGTATGTAATAGAACAATAGGTTAACTCTTTCTTGCAATGAGACTGCCTAAACCTTTAGGCTTTTTTTGTACAAATGAGCTTGAATTTAAAACTCAATGTTCTGAAAAGTTCAGAAGTTTGCTGATAATTTTTCACTTTCACGTGCCTTTTCATTTCCACATTCTAGTCAAAATGAAAGTTCAGAGGCCGTGGGAGAGGCTGCTTAAACAGGGTTTCCAGCCAGGATCAGAAACGGTAGTGCCATAAATCTCCCAAGAAGGACTGTTTCCAGTCCAAATATTTAGCCTGAAGAGTTCCTTGCATATAAACTGTTGGAAGATTTGCTGCTTCTGGGCTCAGCACTGCTCCCTTTTTAAACCTAATCAGAATTTTGTCATTGCAAAGAAGGGAGCAGTTTCCCTATATTTGTCAAACTGAAAACTGGCTAGGCCAAGGCCTACCATCAGTTTTATAGCAAGCTGCAATAGGGGCTCCATGTGTGAAACAATGGTTGGTTATTCTGTTGGCATTCTAAATGGCATCTGTTCCTGGCAGATAGATATAATATGGGCATTTCCACATTTCACACACAATTGCTCCTAGCAGGATATGAGCATGATTTTCTTGACAGATAGAATGAGACTTTTGTGTCCTTATAGCATTGTTCAGCTGGTTTATAACTAGCATGATGTAGAGAGCTATGCTTGAAAGCAATTATTCATATTGATTTTTCCAACCACGTTCAGAGACGGGTCAAAATTTGGCCTGCAAGTCTGCATCCAATATATGAAAGTGTTTAAGTTGGGCTGATTGCATGGAAAATAAATAAATAAAATTGAACCTGAAATGCCCCTAATATATCACTCAGGTTTTATTTGTTCGGGGAGAGACAACAGGCAGTTTTTCTGTTGCATAAGTAACATTTCTTCCTAATGTGCTTTGATTTTTGACCTATAGCTGGGAGAGAACACTGGGCAATCCAGTTTAGTTACCATATATATGGTGAAGGGAGTAAAGAGAAAATGTGGGCTGTTCACCTCTTGCACAGAAATTAAATACTTTATCTATATGCAGATGTTTAACTTTTCAACACAGAAAAGCTCTAAAAACCCATCTCTTTGAATTCACTGTAGAGCAGAGCTGAAAAATTAAGCATCGCACCAGGTATGGAAAAATTGCACCAGGAAAAATTAAGCATTGCACTAGCCAATGGAATTCCATGACCAAAGGGCTTTGCTCATGAGCAGTTATGATGTACAGTTCTAGAAACTAATGAATTGTTAGTTGCATTTTGTAATGCACTTTTCTGCTCTCTACCCTGCATCTTCACAAGGTTTTTTTGTTTTGTTTTGCTTTACATGTTTCTATACCTGACAGCACAGAGAAAAGACCATAAAATAAAATTAATCCATCTCTTCATAGAGATTTTTACTACTATTTCTTGCACTGAAAGGCATCTTCCTTTGCTAGAATGCAGAATATACCATCAGATTATGATTTTTTAATCATCTGTTTTGATTGAGTGGTAAGATGGAGTTTGACTGAGGCACAGCTGCAGTGTAACATCCTGCAGCTGAATGAGGGCAGTAAGGAAAGTGATTAAACCAGTGAATTTTCAAAAGGATCTGAGTGAGTTAGGTGCCCAGCTCCCAGTTTACAAGTCTGGAAGAACTGCTGGGTAGATTCCCCACCACCCCCCCTCATCCACCCCCCCCCCCCAAAAAAAAGTACAAATGCCATTTAAGTTCCTAACTCCTATTGACTTTCAATGGTAGTTAAGTGCATAGGTGCCATTTGATGCTAGGTGCCCAGTTCCCTCAGTTCCCATTGCAAATATTTATTTTATTAGCACTCCTTTTCTGCTTACTACTTGGAGCAGCTAGTATAACTCAGAAGTGGATTATCTATTTAATTGGATTACTGTGATTACATGTAATTCACATTATGTGGTTATTAAAGCTAAAATTTAAATCTTAAATGGTAGATACCCTAAATTATTGAAAGAATTCTAGGCAAAATTAAGTAAACATTGGTTTACAATTTTGTAGAGGATAGCAAGGTATGATTGTTTTAGGTACTATTTTTGTATGTCTTTTAAAATATAGTCTATGATCTTGTTAGACATGTAAGGTGTTATCCCTTTCAGATACACATGTAACTCCAGCTGATTCTAATAAGGATTATGTATATGCTTCAGCAGAATAAAGCTCTTAATATAGAGGAGGAAAAACTTCAAAGAAAATTGCCATGATAAATATTCCATCAGAAGTTACCAGATCATTAAAATAAATCTAAGTTGCAATCAAAATTACTAGCCACTTTAATTTTTATAAGTTGTTGATTTGAAATCTAATGCAATCAGTGCCAAGACCAGCTTTTATGCAATACACACCCATCACCATATGTCAAAAATGTCAAAGTCAGATCAGACTGGTGGGGGAATTACAAAGTCCATGTTATTGTAAAAGTTTTAGAACTGTGTTTCATTGTGCCTATGGCCGTACCTTTCATTGTGCTTAGATTTCCCTTTTTTTTTTTCCCCTGAAACAAAATAGAATTTGCATGTATGGCCAAGTTCGCTAAACATATTTGCCATTATATAGCATTCTCATTAGTTTTCTTTTAAATGCAAATATTAGTGAGTTAATTTTAATGTTTGACTGCTTTTAGGTGATTCACCCATTCCATCTACAACTAAGCATTAATACCTGGGGGGGGGGGATAGGTTTTTGGCTTTTTTTTTCAAAATATACCTAAAATAGAATAAACAATAGATGGAAAGAAACAAATCTTTAGATTCTCAGTGCATTTATAAGCATCCTATTACATTTCCAACTTTCATTTGTTGAACATATCATGCAGGAATTTAGTGGACAAAACAATTAAAAAACCGTCATACTGTCCAATAAACAAAATATGTGGAAGCTGAGACCATGGGATGACAGTCCCCAATTCTTCCCATATGAGTGTGTGTCAGACACATGGACTAGGAGTTAATCCACAGTAGCCAAATGAGGTCCCGTTGTGTAGGCAAACTAGACTGTGCCAGTTGTTTGAAGGAAAAAGTGCCGTCACCCAATGCACATTACAATTTTGATGGAGTTCTTCACATGGAGTTTGCTCATAGGCTTGGACTGGCTTTTGTGAAAACATTTCACTATACTTGAATTCCCTAACTCTTTCCTTTATATCATCTTTGATGTTTTCAGGTACTCAATTCCTTGCTGAATCAGGGCCTGATTTACTTAAAACTATAAATGGATTTTATTAAAAGTCAACAAGTCTGTGCTCTGTGGCTCATTTTTAAATTATTCTCTTTTCAGCAAAAATCCAATTAATTTCAGTAGAGCTGTTTTACAGGTATTAAATTTGCATATTGAGTATAATATAAGGCTGAATAGGGTTAATCCAATGGGATTGTGTACTGTAACTGGATGCAAAACAATTTTTGACATAGTTTCCTATCTGATAACTTTCAATTCTTATCTAGTTCTTATTTCGTGATAAGACTATGTATCTGTCTTACTGTACACCACTGGAGCAAGCATATTCAGGGTCAGGCTTCCAAATATTGGTAACAAAATAAGTTAATGTAAACAAATAGAAATGTTTTTGGCCACTGGAAATATTAGGTACTGAGTTGCCTTGGAACTAATTTTGAATACACTGGAGATGTATCTTGTTAAGACGAAGGCTGGTTCTGATTTATAGGATCACTACAGAGTGCCTTATTAAACTGTCACTCAGAGAATACAAGAGTGGAAAACCCATTACTGATTTAATTAGGTCTATAGTACTTTTCAACCTACCAGTGACAGTTGCTAGCATGTGGTCTAGCACATATATATTATCAGTGTGCTAAAACTAGCCATGTTGGACTACAGGGTTGTATATAGGTGTGATATAAGGAAGAGAATATCAACCCTGTCCCCCTACAGCTTTATTTCAAAGCACAGAAAAAGCTTAAATTGGATTTTTGAAAAAATAAAAATAAAAGTAAAGAAATGAGACATGTCAGAATGCAAGTTAATTCTGTTCTTTTATTTCCTTTCACTTGCCCACCAGTTAGGCATTAGCCAATGTATGGTAACAGAAAAGAGAGATGAACAATGACCTGAATTAACAATTACATTCTGCTGTTATCTAAAATAATCAAATAAATAAAGCCTTGAGACTTAGTCAGGTACGACACTGCACCAAATATGCATGGATGTTCTTATGCACATAAATTCTACTGAATAGATTCGTGAAATTTGAGAGTATGATCATCTTGTCTACTGTCCTGCAAAACACAGGCCATAGACTTTCAGCCAGAAGTTCATGAATGGATCACCATAGTTGTGGTTAAGCTAAAATATATCTGTCAGAAAGACATCCAGTTTTTACTTACCAGTTTATATAATGGAGAAACCACCTCATCCCTTGCTAAATTGTTCTAAAGATGAATTACCTTCTGTTAAGTTTTTGCCCCTTCTCTCTAACCTGAATATACCTAGCTTCAACTTGGATGTTATTTGTGTTTTAGTTAAAAAGCCTTCTAGCAGAAATCTCCTTGTGTATGTACTTATAGACCATGATAAAGTCACCTCCTACTCTTGTTGTGGATAAGTCAAGTAAACCAAGTTTCTCAGCTTTCACGACAAAGCATATTTCCCAGACCTCCACTCATTCGTCTACCTTTTTTTCTGAAACCTTTCAAGTCTTATCAGCTTGTTTTCTTGGAAATTCATTTAGCTTCATTCAACTTTTGCCACAAGAGTTCCCAAGGCACCTAGACTTCTGACTCTGGGCATGCTCACTGGGCATCTGGAGGCATAATTCCTAGATAAGCCTCAGAATGATACACAGAGTAGGAGATAATAGATTGGCAGGTGCCCTTCCTGGGTGTGGGGATTAATCTGGTAGCCATGCACATGCACCACCTGCTGGCTCAGGTCCCATTGAAAATGTGGCTGGAGAAGCAGGCATTGGTGCCTGCTACTTAACTTTTAGTACAGTAGTTAGATTACAGGGATCAGCAACCTTTTGCCAACTCCTGTGCTGGCCCTTCTTCCTCAGCCCTCAGCTGGTGCTGGTAGACCCCTATGCTGAAAAAAATGTGGCAGCCATCTGAAAGATCAGTGGGAGCCACAGCTGGAGTGGGGGTGAGGTGGCACTGCCCAGGCATGCAATGGAAAGAAGCAGCTCCTCTCAGCATCCCCAGTCACACTGCAGAAAGAAGCTGCCCAGATTGGCTTTTTGGTGGAAGGAAGGGCAATTTTGCGTGGTGCGAAGAGGGTGGTATGGGCTGCTGTGAATGGGCTTGCTTGCCACTGCCGCCTCATGTGCTGGGGGTTGCTTACCCCTGGGTTAGAACATCCACTGAAAATATGGGAGATGCTAATTTTAATTTCGGGGGGGGGGGAAGGATTTGAACAGCATTGTCCCTCCCTCTCAGAAGCATGGTCTAACCACTGACCTATGGGATGCTCTGATGTGGGGTTCCCTCAATATTTCCTGTTGAAGTTGTTCCACTGTGGATAAATAATCATTGGAGCAGGAGGCTTGGGCCCTTGGTCACCCATTTCCCAAGTGCATGCATAATCCATGTGTCTAAAGGTGCTATCTCTTGAGGCTGGATTATGATGTTGGGCAGATCTGGCGGCTTAGATCTAGAAGTTTCTGGAAATTAATTGGGTGGTGGCACTGAGCATGCTCCACTAGGTTTTTGACTGCTGCTGTGGTCAAATGCTATGAGAACAGCATCCTGAGTTGCAATTAGAAGAGTCCATCTGCTCAGTATGTGGCTGGGAGAAGCTGAGCCAGGAGTGGAGAGCAACATGTTTTCTCCCTGCTGTGGAGCATTTTGCAGCAGAGTGTTCTCATGTGTGACTGACTACTGGTTACCCAGTAGACTGACTGGTTCCAGAACAGAAAGAAAAGCCTGCACTGGATTCCTACCTAAGATCCCTGCAACCGAAGAAGAGGATTGCTGCTTCTTGCAACTCAAGCCTTTGGACTTGACTAGAGGGTATGACTGAGGTGTGTGAACTCCACCTTTGGGACTCACAGGTTTCTTTGTTTCTGTAGGGACTGTTCTGTTTAAATTCACATTTGTTGTTCTTAGGATAAGGTTTATGATGTTAGTAGTTAAAAGTTCATTATGTTTGTTCTTGGGTAGTATTTTAAAGTGGGAGGGTAACTGAACAGTCTTCACTGTGAGTCCCTTACACACTGAATCCTGGGTCTTACAGGAATATAAAAGAAAAAAAAATACTGTACTCCTTTTTAGCATCCACCTCTTCATGAATCCAAAAGTTCCTTTGAGCCATAGCACCACAGCAGGAGTTTAGTTCAGCCAGCAGAAAGTAAGATGCTCAGATGCATACAAATGGGTTTGGTATAAAAATCTAATAACGTGACAGATAATTATTTGTGGATCTCTGTACAAGTATGGATAACAAAATATATCTTGGTATATTCTTACATAAAACTATACTTACATCTGGAACCTGTGTGTATTATAACCAAATAAGAGCTTCCTTCAAAACCCATGAAAGTTGATCAAAAGATTCCTATAGCTTTGAGCAAAGTTTTAGATCAGGCCTTTATTACACCTAACTGGCTAGAGGGTGGACTAATGACCTGATATTTCATCTCTCACTTTGCGACTCTATAATGTTTTCCTCCCATTCTTCATTTTCAACTTTTTATTCTTTCTTTCACATTTAATTTCATCATATTTCCTCACATTTTAAAAAATATATTAGTTAGAATTGAATATTATGCAGAGCTTTTTGACAAGTTTTTAAAATCACAGATTGCTCAGAAGCAATAAGCAGAGTCTGTCAGAATGAAGACGGGCCACAATTAGTGTACAGGGAAGACTTCTCTCATGCATACAAATTTTTCCATCTTACAATGTCAAGAGAACAGGTGAATAAAAACAGAAGTGTTAACTTAGAAGGAACAACTGGAAAAGATAAGAGTGCTCATTTACTTCTCTAAATGAGCTAATCCCATGGATTTGTTGTGGCTAAAAATATCCACCATATATAATCAAATCCCAGTTATCAGTCTAGAAAAATACATTTAGCTAACTTGCTAGCTAGCAATGAGTAAATCAACTAGATCACTGACTACATGGAACTAATATTTTTCTCTCAATGTAGGACAGCATTGGTGAGAGATCAGTGTCACCATAAGGAATGTTTGATTGAATCACTGTCAGGGAATGGCAGCTAGAATGCAAAAGAGAACGAGAAAAGGAAATGCTCTGGTTTAGCTGCTACATGTTTTAGTCTGTTTTTTCAAGACACCGTATTTAAAAACAATGATTTTTGCCCTGTATCCTTTATTTTATGAACACTACATGGAAAAATAGAAAATATAGAAATGTTTATAATTTAAACAGGAAACAGTCTTTACACTAAAGCATAGTCTTTACACTGAGCAGAAAAGCCAAATTGTCTTTTCACTTACAGCAGTGCAGCAGCAGTGAAATCTATTGAAGCGAAGATTTACATCTTCAACCACTTTCCTTTTACTGAGGCTGAATAGGTGTAAGTGAACTCAGTGTGTAGCCCCTAATGCTTAAAAGTTGAAGCTGATTTATAAGGATGGCTTTAGTAGGGACTCCTGACTCAGTTCAGTCATGGGGCTCCAGAGACATTCAAAAAACAGTTCAGTTGCAGTTATGGTGTATGGTAAGCAGTGGTACTTGAGCAAATTAATCTCTGTTATTCACTTTGGCTATGTCTACATTTACAAGATATTTTGAATTAAGCCTCTTTTAAGCCTCTTTAATTCAAAATAACTTATTCCCTGGCCAAGGAGGCATTTTATTATATTGAATGAAACCATTCCTTAATTTGAAATAAGGAACCGCTAATTTGATATAATAAAACTTCATTTACTTTGAAGTTATTAGTTCAAATTAAGCCATTTTAAGCTGTGGAATAGGCTTAATTCAAACTGATTTCCCTATTCTTTTGCCTGCCTTCCTGTATTTTGAATTAGAGAGTCTAGTGAAGACTCTCTACTTTGAATTAATAAAGCCCACTTTATTTTGAATTGGAGAGTCTTACCTGCACTCCTAGTTCAAAATAATAAATTTGTAGTGCTAATTTGAAATAATTTCTTCAAAGTAAAATTGTAGTTGTTTTGAAATAACTATTTTGAATTAATTTTGTAAGTGTAGACATCGCCTCTCAGACTAGGTATTATCCTGTACACAGTCACACTCTAATATCTTTCTGCACTACTTCAGTTCCAAGCACAGTTTAACAGTGACAGTGGGAATGCATGCATCTTTGTTATGCACTGTAAACAGAAAACATACTCTCTTCAATCTATATCTTTCTTCGTTGGCTTCCTTGCTGGTGATGCAAACCTCATAAGACAAAGGAGATGTACACAATGCTCGTCTCTCATGCTAATGAATTTATTTCTGTGTGGGAGCTAGAAGGGTGTTAGATTCAAAACAACCATTAGAGTGAAATCTTTGATCTCCCAGAGGCCATAATTATTATCAGTTTCCACTTATTGGGTTTTCTCTTGTTAACATTGCTGCTTGGCACAGAACTAAAAAGCAGGTGTCACCAATTATCTACACCTCTGAAAAACAGTAGCTTAAGACTGTAAGTCCTGGTATGCAACAAAGTCTTTTTTTCATCTGAAGAATCCACAGCCTCTAGCTTTGTTTGCAGTTCAGTTAATACGAATGTAGTTGGTTCTGAAATTGCCTTAGTTTGACTAATGACATGGATGTACGAAAAAAGAACTTGTAGAAGCAGTTGTTGGGTTTTTTGTTTTATAACATTTTCTGATCACTGCAAGTTATCTTACAGTAAATTGAGGAAGTGAACCTCTTGCTAAAATATTTCCGTATATTAGTCTGATTTCAAACAATATCTTTTATCTCTTGTCTTCATTTCTTGGCAGTGAGCAGAACAGATGAGTTAATTCTATCAAGAGTCATTAGAGAAACAGTTTAGAACGCTAATCTGCTCAATAATAAAAATTGAATTACTGAGTCTGAAAAAGCACAAAAATTAGTGGTTTTTTTTTTGTTTAAAGGGTACAGCTTTTGGCTTTGAATATTGATGTATAAATTAAAGAAACCAGTACTAGAATCTAAGACCCAGATCCACAAAGGGATCTAGATACAGTAATATTGGGCATTAGTGTCTGTCTACTAGGTGCCTAGAAAAATTACAACACTGTTCTAGAAAGCCTAATTTTGTGCACCTGGACTCCCTACATGATAAACAGAGAAAGAAAGGCACTTTAAGTATGCTGGCTGTTGTGGGCTGCCTTCTAGTCATGGAGTCATCTAAGCTAATCAATGTGAGATACCCACAAGAGACTTGTGTCCTAAATCCTGTCCCTCCCTTGAAAATAGGAGCCTAAATACAGGCTGCAGGGGATACAGTTGAATGCCTGCCTCCCTCCTCACTAAACAGCCACAGTAAAGCTTCCCTACCTCTTATATTTTTTTAGTCCAGTCCTTAGAGCATTTATCTGTGATGTGAGAAACTAAGGGTCATTCCCTCTCTGTCTGCCAGAGGAGAAGAAAGGATAAGAAAAATGGTCTCTCTTCACTGTGATAGCCTGTTGTGGAGCTCCCCTGTCTATCCTGTTGAAACTGTTTCATTTGGACAAATAATGAAAATGAGTGGGCCCTGGGTCTCTTGCCTCTGACAGGTGACCAAACCACTGGACTACACAGTAATTATCCCCCTTTCTTGCTTGCCCTCTGGCCCAATGACTAGGTTGATTTCCACAGTGGAACAGCTGCTAGGCCAGAGGGTGAGTACATGGAAGACAGAATGCGAATGACTGCAGTCCAGTGGTTAGGGCACCCAAGTTGGAGACCAACTGTACAGTCCCTTGGCTCCCACCACTGTTTCACTATTATGCAAGTGCAGCATGGGTCTCCCCTATCACAGATGAGTGTGCTAACCATTGGACTAAAAATTAAAAGATGCACCTCCTCCACCAACTGGATTCTGAATAAGACCCTAGCTGGTAAACAGCCTTTGAGCACACCTATCAAATGGAGCCGTGCGTGCAACTTAGGTAGACAAATGCATGTCTTCCTTTGGTTTGTGAATCTCTCCAGAGCCTAGGCAGGGGATAGATATCTGGACACCTGGAGTGAGGCAGAAATAACTGTGTCCAGAGGCAAAAACTTAACTGACACTGTAACTTTTGCACCACAAACACTTCCCTGCATTTATTTCCTCCCATTCTGTAAGTTTCCCCCATCTTCAAAGCATCTGGTCAGGTAGGATATTCTCCCATGAAAGCTCATGAAAAAAATATTTGTTAGTCTTTAAGTGCCACAGGACTCCTTGTTTGTTTTAGATGCTAAGTGCATTTAGACACATTCAGGATTCAGCAACCATTTTGTGGATTTCAGTAGAGAAAAAAATAGGTTTAGATGCCTAAACTCAGATTAAAGTACAGGATATAGAGATTTCTATGTATCTTGGCACAGGGACCTAATTCTGGTCCTTTATAGCCATGCATCCCCACCTATAAATGCTTGTTGGGTCAAATTCTCAGTTAGTTGGTATAAATCAACATAATTCCACAGAAGTCAATGAAGCTATGCTAAGTTGCAAAGTTGGTTCTGGCTCACTAAGTATGGAGAAGTGTAAAACTAATTATGTAGCCCTTCTGTAATAAAAACTATTTTCAGAACTGCAGTACTGGTACCAGCTTTGAATGATCTGTGAATAAAGTTAATGTAATCATATTCTAGCCAACACTTAGGTCATTGAACTGTCAATGAGAAGAATCCAATGGGAACTGGATCAGATCATTAAAGAAAAAAATAATTATAAAAATATGGTCTAAAAACTTAAAAAAAAAAAAAAAAGTTTATAAATATAAGTCTTAGACCAAAGCTAGTTGAGAAATGCATCCAATATGTTAGTGCAATTTCTAGAGGAAACAGAAGGCCTTTACTGAAAGATATTAATAGCTAAGTTTTAGAAGCCATTTCATTAAGGGCTGGTTTTACATTCCTTTCTTCCTTCTTTGAATGTTTATCATAAGCAGATTACCATAGGTGCTTGAGTATATATCATATTCCTAGCTGGTGGCAAGTGTTGGAATTTTTACTTAGGCTCTCCTGCCAAATATTGTGCATATTAAAGCTGATTTTTGGCCTCACAGGGGAAGTTTTTCACTTTTATGTTTCCTCTCTATATATACAATTATTGCATAATTTGTATCCTAGAAATGAGGGACAGATTCTCAGATGCCATAAACCTGCAAAGCTCAGATGAAGTCAGTGGCACTATCCTCAGTTTACATCACGTGAAGATCAGGTCCAGTAAGTCACATTTTAAAACAAATAAAATAAAATACAGGTGATCAGTTTCTGCTTCAAAAGTAATCAGACAATGACATTTTATTTTATCATTCTCTGGTCTCTTGACTTCCTTTTACAGGAAAAGTGGTCAATACAGTAGGTGCAAAGCAACTACTTGAGTGGACAGAATATTTTTAATATATCTTCGAGTCTGGTTTCAGGTTTCCTATGGTACAGAGATGGGCTAACTTTTGTTAGCCTATGGGTGATTAATATATTCCTTTTAATACTGACAGAGGCAGCTCAGTATATTCATGCTGGGGTTCTTGGCTGTTTCTAGAAACTGCTGATCACCCACTGTGTATGGAATTGCACTGTAGGATAATGTTAATTCCCTCATGTAAGCACTAGTTGCTGTCAACCGGTATTACTTAATAACGATGTATTAAGTCATAGAATACTTGGGTCTGTTACCAACTGAGCTGGCTAAAGCTGAACCTGGGGAAAGCAAAGAGATGGTTGGTGAATATGGGAAATCTGGAGGACACCGCTTCATTTGTGAATTACTTTTCTATTGATGGGATTTATCTGCAGCAGGATGCTCCCTGGGAGACGTTTTTGACTGGGATCTTAACATGTGAGTTCAGTATTTGACAGTGGACATTAATTGTATTTATCTAGTATTAAATAGTGACATATTTCCCTTTGGAGACATCAGAGAGATGTATGCCTTTTGGAACTTCCAGGTAGGATTAATGTAATGCTCTTGATTTATGACTTCCCTTGAGAACTGCTAAAGGCCACAGAGGTTGGAACAGAACACAGCACCAGGACTGATCTAGGGTTTATTCCTAGGTTAGTTGATGATCCCTGCATTCAGTGAGTCCTGCTGGCCATCCCCACTGTTAGATACATACCTGTTAAGGCTTTAGTTTTAGTACCCTAAGTCTCAAATTATACAAGGCTTGTCTACCAGAAGGACCATCCATTGCCCTGTCAGAACATTTGAAGTTACCAGAATTACAATTACTGACTTTCCAGGTGATGCAAGATAGAGAGGACTACTCTATAAAGAATTTGTAGTAATTATGGTATATCCGCTTTATTGATCCAAAGCCAATGGGGGGGAGGGGAGAAATTGCTGGTCTTGATTGTCTTTTACTGACTTTGACAGTTCAAAACCAAACTCATGTGAAACAAAGCTATATGAATGATATGAGAGACTATACCACCCAGCTGGGTCCTATAAGGCCCCAGGGCCAAGTGGCTGGACTTCCCCAGGTACAGGCAGGGTCCAAGCCTCAATTTCCCGTGTCAGGTGTATCAAACTAGAGAGTGAAGGGCTAAAGCCCAGATTCCTCAGGGGAGTTAGCTGCCTGGAGAGTATGTTTGACTTTTGCTCACACCATAAGAAGGAGAAAATGTAGAGCTATGTTTTGAAGGGGTAGCAGTGTTAATCTAGTTCTGCAAAACAAGCAAGGAGTCCCATGGGACTTAAAGACTTACAAATTTATTTATTGCAGGCACTTTTGTGGGAGAGAATCCCACTTTGTCAGATGCTTTGAAGATGGGGGAACTTGTAGAATGGGAAAAAAAATAAACACTTCCTGGCATTTATTTTGCTCCCATTCTGTAAGCTCCCTCATCTTCAAAGTGACTGATGAAGTGGGATTTTCTTCCACAAAAGCTCATGTGATTAAACAAATGTGCTAGTCTTTAGGTACCATGTGACTCCTTGTTTGTAATGTAGACTTATGTTGTTTTTGTTGCTTTCATTTTGGAGAGGAGCTGGCCACAGGGACTGAGGGAGAGCTCCCTCTGTGGTAAGTGAACTTGAAAAACACTGTGCATTACTCCCATTAACTTGTATGGATCATGAATCTGGTCTGATGTTGTGTGGCTCTTTTCAGTCAGAACTGAATTTGTTTAGCAACATTGTTTATCCATGAAATAAAGCTCTAGAATGGAAATACTATGCGACTATTCACGTGTCACCTAAGCAACAAGACTTAGGTTGCTAATCGATGAGTGCCCAAAAGCAACTGTTCAAATGTGTCTAGTGTTCATCTTCTAATGGGTGTGTGGTTTTAGTTTTTTTTAAATGAAATCTCTTTTTTAGAAAATTGCAAATTGTAGAAAAAGCCCCTTTGCTATGATATTTCACTGTGTTTCTTCAGTTCATGGATGAGTGGAAACCTTGCTTTGAAGTTCCACACAAGAACTAACTTTTGAGATACGTAAGGAATTTCTGGGATATAAGCTACCCATTTCACATTAGCTCACTCTATGCTGCTACCAAAAGAACAAAAGGTCAAAAGACTCAGGCTTTCAGTTTCAGTCAGATTACCCAAGAGTCTGATGTCACAGTCAGGGATATAGTAACTCATTGAAAGTGCAAAGAGAGCTTAATTATTTGATTTTAAAACAAAACAGAACAAACAAACAAAAAACCCTCTAGCATGCTCAGCTAAAATGCAAAAGGAAACTGCAGTGAGGTACTGAAGAACAGTAAGGCAAAAGCATCACTTGAGTTCTGTGAGCTTGCATTGGTGGTAATAAAGGCACTAGGTTTCAGGAGCAGGGAGGTGGTGGTCAGTAGATTGGCGGAAGGGAGAAAGTGGGTGGTGTGCAGAGGAATCAATATACCTAACAGTCACATAGTGAACACAGTAAGCCATGAAGAAAGAAGTGCAGGTGGACTGGCTGGAAACACCCTGATTCAGGCCATATCTTGGGATCCTTCAATAGCAGTATTGTTAGACATCCCAAGTTAAACTTAAAAATTGCTCTCCCCTAAATGGTGAAGGAGGCTTTCAGCAATGGTACCTCCATCTGCCTACTTCTAAATGTTAGTACACTTCCATCACAGCAATACCTGCTGGGGGTGTCAACTGAATGTGTGTGTACTCTCTCCTACAAACAAGGGGATAAGTGTTGTACCTTAACCAAGTGTCAGGGTTTACAAAGGGTTTATTGAGGTTTACATTTTGACAAACTTAAAACCAAACCTGAACCTCCAAACCTTTCACACCAATCAGGCTTATTTCTTTTTATGTCAATAGAGTTTCCTTCCCCATTGGCCATGATTCTGTATGATCACAGAACTCCTTCTTTCCCTGAAAAAGGTAGATACATGACAAAACTTCCTCTCACTCTTTCTTCTTGTCTTCTAGTCTTAATTATACCTGTTGGACAGCCACCTCCACTTTCTGTACCACCCTATCAGATATATAGTCATGTTCCATTCTGGGACATCTAAGTCTGAGGGCTTTATTACAACCTCTTTTGTACCCCAGGGTAGTGTCAGGAAGCAGTATTACACATTGGCCATGGTCAGTTTATGGCCTTATCTTTGTTTCTTTTTTTAACATCTCCTTTCACCTCCTTTGCTTTCCCAGTTAGATGCTAGAGCAAGGCCAAGCAAGCATCTTGAAAAAGAATTGGCGCTTTCCTTCATTTCTGCAGTCATATATCACACCTATACTGTGCCTTGAAACATTTTAACTGCTTCCCTTATCTTTTCACTGTAATAAAGAACAATCCATCTAACTGGAGACAGGAAGAGGAACACATAGCTTGTTGCAAAGAACAAAGACAGAGACTTTGAATTTCAGACAGGCAAATAAACAAGCCTCAATACATGAATGAATTTACATTATATGCTGATATGATAACACCAATCAAGAATTTAAAGCTTATAGCATATTTCTCCAAGTTAGGACAACTTCCCTCAGTCTATTATTCTATTCCAAAGTCTACATTTCATTGTAAGGACTACTAATTGTTCATTTCAGCCTTACTGATGTAGTAGAATATTATTCCTGTCCACTCACCCAAATGAAGTAAAAATGTCATCTTCATTCAAAAATAAAACAAAAAATACATGTACTGCTGGCAGTTGCTCTTTTTTTTTTTTACTGACTATCAACTCTTGTTTGAAGATAATGTTTAGCTAACCAGAAGAAATAAAGGGCATCCATCACTGTCTGAAATTTTATACCCAAATTGGCCCAGAAACCTATTTCTAGTTATTGTGTTTGTGATATGTATCACAAATTTGCCACTTCATCACCTTCTGGGATATGTTTACACTAGAGGTTCTTAAGTTGACCATGTTAAGTCGACTTAGAGAGTCTGCCTTGAAAACTTCTGTTGACTGCCTGCATACACACTGGCAGGTGCTAGGGTGCATTGCGGGTAGCTGTCCCACATTGCACAGCACCCTTCCTGCTGGCCAGGAACTCTGGTGGGGGTGGGGGGAGCTGGAGACCAATTAGGTCAACTTAAGGGCTTTCCCCATCTACACTGGTTTAAGTTGACTTAAGAAGGTTGACTTAAGTGTAAAGTCAATCTTAAGAGGTGGTGTTATTAAGCTGACTTAAGGAACTGCTTAAGTCAGCTTAATAAAAATCCAGTGTGGCCACAGGGGGTCAACCTAAGGCTCCAGTGTAGACATACTCCTGCAGCACATGTGGCAAATTCTAAATTTTCTAGTGAGTTTAACTCTCTAATCAACCCCACCCATTAATACAAAAGTTCCATTTGTAAACCCACAATCTTGAATTTAAACAGTCACAAAGCAAAATGTATGTCCAGGAATTTCTGTATTAGTAAATTAAGTTCCCAATAGATCACAAGCCTAATGTCAAATTTCACAGCACCTTCCCAAGTATAATGCTCCAGCATCCTACCAGATTTCTTTCATAAGGAACTGTAGGATTTGCAAAGGACTCTGTTAGTAAGTAGCAAGTTTCTGTTTGTCACTAGCTATCCTGTTGTACAAGCAAACCCACATTTTCTAAAGAAAGGTACCTTTAAGAGGGACTTGAATTATTGTATTACAGACCAGACTGTATATGACACTAATTTTGTAGTTGTTCATTTTTTAGTTTAGCTTTCCCCAGAAAAGCTGATTCTGTAAATCAGAAGCCCCTACTGAAGATACAAAAACTTTTCAATATTATTTAATCTTTCTGCACTCTGTTCCAAGGTAAGACTTGCATGTTCTACATTTTCAGTGATGCCAAAACTGAAACTTTCTGCTTGCCAGAAAAAATAAGCAGGGAAAATCATTCAGCATCCATTCATTGGCATATTCACCATTTGTGCTGAAAGCAATGTTCATTTTCTGTTACATGTAATTTTACCTCTTTGTCCAAGGCATTGTCAGATGCACAATTTAAAGGAAACATTTACAGCACAAATACACTTAGAGGTTCTCAGACTCTTATTTCTCTTTTTCTAGGGGGAGGGGATTGTAGGATGGAAGCAGTACAAGGAAACGTGTAGTGCTATCTGCACAAAAAAAATCTGGTAGTTGATATTCAGGAGAAGATGAAGTCCTCTGGACCTCATAACTATATAAGAACTTGAGGACACTTAATAGAGCTGTATTAACAGGAATGACAAACATGGTTCAAGTCAGCAATTGTAGTAGAAATAGGGCACCTCAGGTGGTCAGGGTGTGTAGATGCTCTTTTTTTTTTTTTTTTTTTTTTTTTTTAGTCGTCTTACCTGGTAACGGGTATGAGTATATTTACATTTCAAAGAGCTCCAAGTTCTGGAGAGCAAAATAGCAGCCTGCTCTATTATTTACATGGCTGATCCCTGGTTACATCATGTCCTGGAGGATATAGGTGCACACTATATATTCAGACAATCAATCACCAACAAAAATTCCAAATGCATCCACTAGAAAAATGAAGCAGCTTCTTTCTTCTTTGATAATGTTCCCATTAGTCTTTGTTGTAGGCAGCAACAACAGAAATTACATGGGGAGCTAGATGTGTTTTATGTAAACATTTTTGGTATCTTATGCAAGAAGGGGCTCAGGGAGAGAGAGAATGTATCCTCCCTAGGATCATAATTATTGCAGGCTATGTGTGAGATCATATGACTGTAGTACAATGAGGCTTTATTCATCTCCTTACCCTGGTAATTCTGTCTGTATGTCTAGTTATATAAAACTACAACAGATGATAATCTTGTAAGAAATATAGAAAGATACTGAAGAGAAAAATCTTCCCATCTACAAAACGGTCTAGAAAAGTCATGACTTTTATTTTCAGATATATTGACTCATCAAAGATAGATGTTTTCCCACTAAATGTATACATCGAGCAGAGCAAAAAGTACAGAATTATGGTGTTAAGTAAAACACACGAGTCTGGTGGCACTTTTAAAAACTTACAAATGTATTTAGTGCATGAGCTTTTGTGGGAAAAAATCCCATGTCGTCAGATGTTTTGAAGCTTCAGAGCATGTGATGAAGTGGGATTTTTCTCCCATGAAAGCAAAAAATAAATTCATTGGTCTTTAAAAGTTCCACCAAACTCCTTGTTTGTGTTTTTTTTCTGGACTAGACTAACCCTTTGTAACTTAAGTAAAAATCCTTCCCTAACCAACTTCCCTTTGTACTCTAGCTAAGTGTAATGGAACAGTAGTGCCAATCCCAGGCATTCAGAATCATAAGCCCCCAGAAATATCATTTGTTTAAAAACCATGAGACTTATTTTTAATTGGGTTTTTCTTAATTTACCTTCTGCTTTCTGACCTTTTTAGGGTGGACTCCAAGACCCCAGTAATGTTTTCAACATTTTGTCTGCGGCTGTTTCTTTCTTGAATAAAATACTGAGATTCACATGATTCTGGGATCTAGGGCGTAAAGAAAAAAAATCCCCAAATATTGCAAAATTCATGATTAAAAAGAAAATCACAAGAATTGGAATTGCTCATGTGTAAAAGTGTTTGGTGGTTATAAATGGGATACAATGGAATGGTAGTGGGAGTGAAAAGGAAGGCTGGTTTAATGGTTAGACTGCTAACCTCACTAGCTTCTTTGCAATGGGCACAATATAATTTTTGTACTGTACAGGATATTGAGAAAATAAATATATTAAGAAATCTGTGGGGGGCTCAGATACTGTAGTAATGGTTCCAAAGGGGGCAGCTGTGTTAGTCTAGTCCAGCAAAAGAAGCAAGGAGTCTTGTGGCATTTAAAGACTAACACATTTATCTAATGCATAAGCTTTTGTGGGAGAAAATCCTACTTTGTCAGAAAAAAACAATCCCACTTCAAAGCATCTGATGAAATGGGATTTTCTCTCAAGAAATCTCATGCGATAAATAAATTTGTTAATCTTCAAGTATCACAGGACTCGTTGCTTCTTTTGTAGTAATGGCAAGTCTTATAAGTACGTTATGTTTACTGTGGTGGTTGCAATGGTTATGGTGCAACTCCTGGCTACTCCACTTAATGCCAAAGATTGCATAGCCCCCCTGAACAGTGCAGAATAGTAAGTGTGCTCAATCCATCTTCGACCCCACTTGGGTTATGTCGTCTTTGCTGTGCCTCTGAAATATACAGCACAAACTCCAAGCTTACATGTCAGACTTTTGTTCACAATTGGTGACAGAGAGTGATGGATGGTTAAGTTCCTTTGGGCCAAACCAGACCAAAAATATGCCTTTCTCAATAAACAGGATATCTCTTGCCTTTTCCCCATGTAGCATTTATCATGGCTCCTTTTCTTTCATTCTCTTTTTTTTTTTTTTTTTTTTTTTTTTAAATTTGCTTCTCTAGACCTAACTGGTGGTGTAAAATCTCAGGAGACTAATCTTGTGTTTTTGTGTCAGAATCATAATATAAACATATGTAAGAGAGATGGAAAAAGTAAATGAGGGAAAAGGTTAGTTCTGAAAATGAGGTGGTATTTTATTGATGAAAGTCTGGGAGACAGATGGTCAGCCTGGAAAAGAGGATAGTTGAAACATCTGAGGAAGAAGTGGGTTATTGATGGTGAAAGAAAGATGTGTAGATTGGATATGTCGTATGGACATCAACTGATCAGTGGAAGACTCAGAAGACCAAAAAAAAAAAAAGCAGTGCAAGATGCAATGTAACTGAGTGCTGGGCAACAGCAGCTGATTACTCTGTTTACTGCAACTCCAGTTAGTTACCCAGTGCACGTGTGACATGAGAATTGTACAGAATTGATAGGCTGAGATGGGCTGAAGAGAGTTTAAAGGCTAGGTAACTCATTGGCCCAAAGGGTACAAAAGACCCAGGAAGGAAGTGCTAAAGAAAGTGGATGGGTAAGCAGTCACCGCTACAGAGATCTCTCCCCTCCTTGACTCGGGAGCTGAGGGCTCCAAAGTACTATTGATCTTATGCTGTATGGTCTATAAGGTGGAAGGGAAAAAAAAACAACCTCTAAATATGCTGCATAAGGCATTTCTTTAGAAGTTCTGAGTCCCCAGTAGAATAGAAAGTAGGCAGGAGAAAGTCTGCCCTGCTACCCATAGGTTAAAATCTTAAAAGCAGATGCAAAATATAGAAAATGGGACAAAGAAATAAGACACAGGGAGGATAGAAATGCCTGGGATCCTGAGAAGACTTCAGAGGTAGAAGAAGCACTGAAGAAGCTTCACATAGCTTTATAGAAGAGAGAGAGATGATTCTGGAAGAACCTTAAATGATTCTCATGGACAGATGTTGAAAACATATGAGGAACAAGTTAGGTGATAGAACATCCCATTCCATATTAAACTGTCCAGAGCCAAAAATTATGATTATGTAAAGCTTCAAGATTGATACGTGTTCTAAAGTTAAAAACAGAGGGATCAATAACAAATTAAGCAAATTAAATCTGGCAAAGGCCTGAAACAGAGCTCCTGCAATTAATTCAAGTAGATGTACTAAAGTTGGGAGGATAAATTCCGATCAAGTAGTTTAAACTCATGAAAGATAGGTGATAGAACAGGTGCCACAATCCTCGAAAGATGGTATCATGATGGCATTGTGAAAAAACAGCAATCTCAATCAGTGCATGAATTGGGGGAGGGGGGGTAATCGCCATTGCTTTCAATTTCAAGCCAGGTATTGGCTACTATTATGCTGAATAGAATCAATTCAGTAGTGGATGAAATATTGCAAGAACAAACTGGGCTCTATTCAAATAGACCATGCTGTGATTATTTACTTGATCATCAAAAAAGTTTCAGGTTAGCAAAAACTCATCTTAATCAACTTTAAGAAAACATTCAATTGTGTCCACAGAAAGATCCTATGGAATACTGCTTGGAGCTATGGGATACAAAATGAGCTGATCAACATGCTAATGAGATTATATGATGGAAGTATATGTGCCATAAAATTGGATACAAGTTTGGGTGAATGACTGAAAATTGTGAGTGGAGTTGCACCAATTCTCTTTTCATTAGCAATAGACTGGGTGAAGAGGTGGGTAACAAATTTTGTCATGGATGGTGTCAAATAGGTTAGCAGAGATGAGCAGCACAACCTTGACTTTGCTGATGACGTTGCTTTACATTGCAGGACCTGGAACAGAATGATTTCCCTTATATCACAGGTAGAAAGAAAAGCTGCAAAAATTTGATTGAAAATAAATGCTGAGAAAGTCAGTTATAAAGGAAGGAAACTGGACAACAAATTTGAAGGTGGAAGTAGATGGAAAACAAATTGAACAGGTAAAAAAAAATATCAGCTATCTGTGAAGTGTGATGACATCTGACAAGAAAGATATTAGGAAAAAAAATGTCACTTTTGGACTCCACCTAGTCAATGAGAAATCACATTATACCTTGAAGTGAGCACATTACTGTGTGGAGTTCATGGAGCTACCTTGTCTTCATTATAGTCACTGCCTTACTTTTATTATATCAAGTTTATTGATTATATTCAGCAGAAATCCAAGGGAAAGTACAGGTCTGTATCCTGCAAGACATTAGCTTGTGTGGTTAGCGTAAGGCTTGAGGCTCATGAACTTCGGCTCAGATAAACAGTCCAAGAGTAATCCCTAATATTTGGGGAAATGGAGTGAGGGGGGAATTTTGTATATAACAACTCCATGTTTGGTACATTTTTGGAAAGAATATCCAATTACAAGTATGTCATGGCAATAAATTGACATCCAGAATAATATGTTGTAATTATAATATGCTAACTTATAAAAAGAGGACACCTCAACATTAGTAAGACGAGGATGTACAAATAAGGAAGAGGGGAGAAACTCCTACTGAATATGACTTAGATATGGTAGCATCCATGTAACATGTTATAAAACTTGTATCCCAGCCTATGGGGAGTAAGAGACGGAGATGCAGCCATTGGAAGGTGACAGAATGATGGTCACTGGTGGTGATGAGGAAGGTGGCAGTGATTAAGAAGACCAACTTAAATTTCTGGCTGCTCTGCAGGTCATGGTGTGAATCCATGGATGTTCTGTAGTACCTATATCTTCCCTACAGAGTGGAGATCTCAGTGACTGTCCTAAATATAGTAATAAGCTATTTGTAACTATAGAAAAATTCTAACGTGAGTGTTGGAGTGGTGCTCATTGGGTCTCTCAACTACATAATAATAAGTTGCATAATATTGCTCCTGGTCTTGAGACAAAAAATCGGCATTGAGTGATAACTGGTAATTCTTAAATAAATGATAAACACATATATTCTATAGGCCAGGTTGCAAGGAGCAGAGACTTAGCCACTGTCATTAGCTAACGCAAAGAAATTGGGGGTGGCTGAGGAAGATATTATGCATTTCATGAAAGAAAACAACAAATATGAAAATTAGAGTGTTGATAGATCAGAACATGCTAAAAGCATATCAGCAAAGAAAGAAGGCTCAGACATTTGGGACATGTACACTGCGTGGATGATGGGAGACACCGAACAAACGTTGACTTGGGTAACCAAGGGAGGAAAGAGAAACTGAGGAAAGCCTAAGACCTGACAGAACAAAGAAGATATCAAATATACCGACGACATCTGGGAAAAATCACTAGAACTAGCAAGAAATCATAATTAATGGAAGACAGCCCAATGTATCAGAAAGAGAAACTAAGATCAAAGGTATGGAAATATTTGCTGAAATGTCTGGGGGACACGAGCTTTGTTGGAAATGGTTTTGAGTAAGGGGCTGGTGAAAATTAAGACAAACTACTACCTATGAAAATGACTGCATGAAGAACGTCTTATCAAGAAAATAATCATTTTGACTTCATTGATGTTATGGTGCTTTCCACCAGCTAACAATCTACATGTAGTGAATTATCATTGGAAGGATTCATGGAACAAGTCAGTATTATCTGAAGAGATGTTACGAGACATTGATGGATTTCTATATGGTGAAATTCCATCTATGCTTACAGACATTTTACTGGTAAAAGTACAGAGACTTAAAAAAGTTTTAAATGTTTAAAAAAAAAATCCAAATGATTTGGAAACACCAGCAATAGATGTTTCTTAAATGAAATATACATCCCTGGAGAGGCAGCTGTAACCAGTGTGAGGCTAGGCAGCAGTAGCAAAGATTCCAAGGTCTGCAATTCCAGGGCAGCTTCAATATGCAGGCTTGCAGGGCTACCCACTCAATCTGGAAGCAGGGGAAGACAGGCAGCTTTCCCATCTGGGGCAGTCTGCATGGAGAGCTGCCACTGACATAGCTCCTCTCCCAGACTCCTCAGCAAGATGAAGCTGCCACAGTTCCATGGACTTTAGCAGCCTGGGCCCCAAAACAACCCAGGAGGTGAGCTGGCAGCAAGCCAGGCAGGTTTGGATATGATGAAAGTTTGTTCAAGCCATACTATTTTCACTGGATGGTTTGGCTTTGACAAACTGTCTCTCCCCCCCCCCCCCCCTCCGGCCCCGCCTTTTTCTCTTTAAATATTCATTGTAAAATTTCTGAGCTCCAGTGGGAAGTTCCAGCCATCTCTCCAGGAAACCCTCAAAATATAATTGCTAACATTTGGATCTCAGTACACATGTTTTATTTGGAGATATGTCTGAAGCAAAAACCATGATCTATACCAATTCAGATGAGTTTTTAAATCAAACTTCTTTGTATAGTGCATCAATACCAAGCCTCCAGATTTGGGAAAGATGAGATAATAACCTGAATTTCACCCTCCAAAATTCAGATCTGAGATCCTGGTTTGAAACATATAGAAGTCAAAGTTCAGATCAAGACTTTGTATCTGATATTTTGACTTTAGTCCGTATTTATATAAATAACCTGGCATTCATTATCCTTTGCATAACTAATAAAAGAACAGAGGGGAGTGTGGTTGCTGAGATGTGTATTTAACTTCTGGATAGAGAAGTAAGTGAAAAATAACATTGTATCCAAAAGTGTTTTGCCTAGTTCATTTGTTTCTGAACATGTTCAATTAGAAACTTATAGCATATTTTGCTGAATCTGCTGATTTCAGATTTACACATGAATAATTTTCATCAAAAATGTGTGTACAGAACACTCATTCCACTTATAAAAAACAGAGCTGGCATTTAATATTGAAATGTGCAGATAAACATATGCCAGTTTTTCTATGTGGAGAGAAAAAAAGTTGCCCAGCTTAAACAAATATTAATTGAAGAATAATTTCTGAGAGTATAGGTCATTTTATAATGCTGACCTTTTTAGAGCTCAATACCATGTTGATGTTTACATTTAATAACATCATGTAGTGGAAAGGATGTAGCCAGCCACAGCATGTTCAAGATTATAGGACTTTTCAAATTATTTCTAAATTTTCCTTCTTTGTATGTAAGTGTGAAAATCCTGCTTATGCCTGCCAATAAAACTTCTGATGATGCTGGAGAGAATATATCATTCCCTGTTAAAAGGCTGGCCTGCAGAGAATTCTCACTGGCAAATCAGGCTGCATTAATTTTTTGAAATGTTTTTTACTTAAGTGCTCAGTAGTGTATATTTTTAATGTCATTTCTTTGGAGGAGTCGTCGTCTTTTTTTTTTTTATATTCATAATGTTCTTGTGGGGTAAAACTCTCTACAAAACCAAGCACTCAGTTCTACCACCATATCAGAATATAACAAAGTATCATAGATACCAAAGGAACAGAGAAGTTTACTTTCTAAGTTTTAAAAAGCTAATCAAATTTCTCAGGCAAAGTCCTGTCATAAGGTCCAAAAAATAATTTCTCTTCCAGCAGGGGCTCCAGCAATTTTTATATGGGGGGGAGCATAGAGGGGACACAGTGAATTTCAGGGAGGGCAAGCACTCATCCTAAATTTATTTTCTCTGAAATAAATCCTACTGATTTAGATGAACTTAGGTGACACAGTTTGCTTCTTATACTGCAGGCAAACATTAACCAAACAAATTCAAATAAGGAAAACAGCTTCCGAACAAGTACCTATGTAAACATTTTATGTACAAGTTAGGCACTGGTAATGGATTTCTTTCAAAGATACTTGCTTGCTTTTGAGCTGGTACTAGTACAGACACACCCAGGAATACCCTTGGTGTCAGTGAGAGGACGCAGAGTAAACTGAGACAAAACAACCCCTAGCCAGGTCAGAAAGCTAAGACATGCTCTTGTTTATCCAAGGCCTGGTTGATCAAGCAGGCTGTACACAAGTGGACTTTCTCTTTCATTTCAGACTGAGATCACCAGAGTCTGCATAGCAGTTCTTCTTTGATTTGTGATTCTTGTTTCAATCATTCCCAAAGGATCAGCCCTAACCCTCCTGTTACACTGCACGATGACTGTCCAAAATAGTCCTCTGCTGTACAGTGTGTTCAGATAGGATCAGATGCCAGTCACAAGCAGGAAGGAAATGAAGGTGACGTTAACTGAAGGGGTTTTTTGTAAACTTGGGCTGTGAGCAGTTGTCTTGATGGTCTCTGATCATTAGAGCTGTGTGACCTGGGGTAAATTACTTTGGTTTGATCAACTTGAGCTCCTCTGGGAACTTTCAGACTAAACATGAAAACTACTTTGGATGTGCTATGTAAAGAGCCTGTGAGGGTTATCCTTCACAGGAAGGACTGTCTGGAATTTGAAATTGCAAAAGAATTGGAAGAATATTTGTGAATAAAGAAGAGCTTAATAACCTCTGGTTGTGGTGATCTTTCAGAAATGAAAGGTTGATGGCATGTCATGTATGCTGTAAGGTGTTAGGGAGTTAGCCCAGCCTGGTGGTGCTCTGCCTCATGTGTGAGATGATTTTTTTTGCTATTGATCAAGTAGGAAGTCAGTGAGAGGGAGGAGAACAGAGGAAAAATACACATGTAAATATCTGCAGAAGTGGAAGCTGCCAATTCTTATGGAATTCTCCATAGTGGTTAACCACTGCTTCAAGGGCTTTGAAGAGTCTCTTTCTATTGCCATACTGGCAATGTTACATAGGTATTCATTGCTCAGATTGCTCTTCAAACAGGTCTTAATTTGATGAAGACACAAAAATGTCCATCCACAGCCTGCATCTGATAGAGGTGTGATGATGGCAATGGCACACAATCAATAGAGTTCACTGAAAGACATTTTCATTTCTTCAAGTATATTAAGCACTTGGTTCATTGTGGCAATTTTTACTTCTCTCTCACATTTATACCTCTCTAGAACTTTTGGAAATAGTCTCAGTTCTGCTTCAAATTTGCCTATATCACTATTAAAATGTCTTGCAAATGGTCAGGGTTTCTCTGAATAAAGAAACTAATGGCACTTTGGACTGCGTGCACTGATCCCACTTAAAACATGGGAGTTCTCTGTAAATCATCATTTAAGTTAACTGATGGTGTGATCACAAATAGGAAGGGAACACCTTTACTTCAAAATCATGGTCAGTTTTTAGAAGCGCATTTTTTGCTGCCATGAGTTCAGTAACATAATTTAGAAATTTTGGGGACTTGCATCAGATTCTCTTTTCTTTAGGTTGCATTTTGATGGAATTTATTCTGCAATAATCTTTACATCATCCACAGTTTTGTTGAAATTCTCCTCATGATCCCTCAAATCTTGTATTTTATCAATCAGAGTTAAGAAAACAAGTTTGAGCTACATCACAATCTGATTTCTGCAAGTGATCTGATACCATTTTAAGTTTAAGAAGCACTTTACTAAAAAGAGTCAGACTAAACACAAAGCAGGAGTCTATCTGGTTTAGAATGCCATGTGCCTCTATACTTTCAGAATTCAATTAATTGCTGGTTATATTCAGAAGCAATAAAATTACTGAAAATGTTGCTTTAACTGCTAAGTATGATGCAGTCTGACATGTCCAGCAAGTGTCTGACAATTTCTTCAGTTCAATAATTCTGCTCCCAGTTTCTTTTTGCAATTCAGTGAAACATGAATGCACAGAGGAACATGATAGAAACATATATAGTTGTTAAAGAAGAGTAAAGAAATTTGCAACATCTGTGTTTTTACAGACATCAACAATTGTTAATTTCAACTTGTGGCTGTAACAATGAACATAGTTTCTGCTTGCACACCATTTACTGCTCCATTCATTACACTGGCACCATCATAGGTTTTGTGCTATGCAGGCTTTTATAGCTATGCCACAACATGCCAAGGTGTTCTTTATGTGACTCATTATTGAAGTAGTATCCAGTGAATGACATGAACGAAAGCCAACAAATTGTTCAAACATATTGCCTCTGTAGCAATAAGGACCACTGAAATTTGTTCCTGCTTATGTATGTCCTCTGTTTCATCAGCAATTAGTGCAAAAAACACAGCTGCTTTGACTTCCTGGGAAATAGACTCTTGAACCATTCTGCTCATGACACTTAACAATTCATCTTGAATTGAATGATGTGTATACTTTGCATTGTTAGGTAAACTATCTATTTTAGACTGAAGTCTGGGATCGTGGTTTGCAATTAACTTCAGGAGTTGAAGAAAATTTCCTCTGTCACTCATCTCATCACTTTCCCAGTGTCCTAGCTGAGCAATTTTTTGTTTGGAGGTGAACAAAAGAATGTTGGTCAGAGTAGTTAAGTACTGTCTGTTTTCTTTATAAGCATCACTTAACTGGGCTAAAACTGAGCCTCCTTTGCCCATCTGTGTTTGTCTCTACTATTCCCAAGCCACCATGCAGTCTTTGTGGACTGCACTTCTGTTATGCAGCCTCAGACCTGAATCATTCTCAGTAGCCTCTTTCCAATTGCTGTACCTCTTGTGAGTAAACACATTTTCACCCCTACTTGCATCTTTTCCAGTGAAATGGCAACAAACAAAGTAAAACACAGCAGTCCACTGTATTCCAACCAGGAATACAGTTTGTACCAGCCTGGAATGAAATGTTGCCATGATTTGCCAATTTTCATTAATTGTTTGTTTTTATTTATTTATTTTATTTTGGTGGGAAGTATTTTAGCACTGGCTGTATAGGACTTTCTTGCTTAGACTGTGCAATGTCACTTGGACCAGGTAATTTATTTACATAAGTAGGTACACACACCTCAGGCAACAGACCAGCACATCTCACCCCCACATCATTTTCCTCATCACATTCATCCTCACAAATGTCAGACTCACTACCAATAAACGCTTGATTCATTGGACCTTTTTGAGGAACCTCTCCATATTTCTGTGACATCAGAACTTTTTGAGGTGGTGGTTTTGGCTGGATTTTTGAAATACTGGTCTAATGTTCCTGAAAATGAGTGTTATTGCTTAGACGGCATGATAGGGCTGGAATGGGGTGGAATGCTTGGGCATTCACAAAGAAGAAGAGAGACTTTTCATTGCCTGGTCCTGGAAACCTCTTCTCCCTTACCAGCTTTCTAGGTTGCACCTCTGCTTTCCCTCAGCTATTTGACTTTACTAATTTGAACAAGGATTAAAATAAGAGTTGAATGCACAAGCAACAGTACAGGTCAGCCAAACTAGGCCTTCCACTGTCTCAGTCAGAGCTGGAGAAGCGAAGTTGAAACAAACTCAGCAGGTTCCTCAAAACAAAATTCCCCTCTCCCACTTAGACAGTTTAACCCTTTAATAGCAGTCTTTTGGTGTGATCCTTTTGCATTGTTATCCCACCATCCTTGAAGGGCCCAGTGAACCTGTGAAAAATGCCCATCTCTGAAAGCCTAACAAAATGAATATGTGAAAATTGCCTTTCCCTCCAACCAATTAAAGTGGTCCAGCCAGACTGGAGGTGAGGGTGGCTGAGGGAGCGAGCTTCTTGTCTGGGGATGGGGCTTGACTCTCTATCCATCCCCCCCAGAGCCACCAGTGTTCTCTTCATACTTTTTAGTTTAAAATCTGTCAAGCACATTTTTTTTTAATGGAGGTTTATAGGCATGATTTTCAGGCAATTGCTTTCTGTTTTATATAATATAAAATGAAATCACAAACTTCTTTTGGATGTGTCCTGAGAGAGAGAGAATTCTGAGCTGCAGTTTCTGTCTGACAGCACAGTGCCTTGTGCTGTTGTACCTTACTTGCTACAGAGTCAAACATATTCTGTATCTGATCTTAATAACAATTTACCTGTTTATGTGTTTGACCCGTGGCACAGCTCAAATCCGTTTGGAAGCCAAAGGTAGTGCAGAATGTAGAGGTCTACTTGTTAAGTGGAATATGCTGTCAGAAAACAGCTTGCTGGGTCATGGTCTGCGTTGACTGCCTTTTGGATTCAGGATGGTGGTGGTTGTGCCTTACCGTAAAAACTCCTCAATACACGACTCCACACCAGACTGCTTGCAAAACTGTCTCTCCAAGTGCGATGCTGCCATAGGTACAAACAGAGGAGGCAAACTGATTGTTATAAACTGAAGTATCAGCATAGGAAGTTACTGATAGGGCCTTTCCTCTATGAGCCCCTCAACTTTGGAACTTACTCTCTTCAAAGGAGAGGGGCAGCATTTTCTACCCTCTGGTTGCTCTCGTTATGACTGCAAGTCACATCCAAATATGATTCCAGCATAAGAGTACAGAAGTGCACAAAAAGAGCATAGTAGTCAGAACTGCTAATAGGAATAAGTAACACAAACATTTTTTCAAGATATCAGGTGTTAGGACACTAAATACAGATACAGATCAATTCTGCTTATTCACCATAACAACCAGACCAAGTCAATCCTATTGGCTGAGAAGTAGCCATAAAGTTGTAGGTCTGAAGCAGGAATTATTGGATAAAGTTTTATGGATTGTGTTGATTATAATGGTCACATCTGGTCTTGCATGTGAATTTATGAATATGTGACTAAACCATCTTCCTTCTCCAACAATCACGTCCATCCAAATTCTCTCCTATTTTCAAACACCTGGGAGAAAACATGTGCTGTTAAAATCATTAACAGTAAGGCTGTTTCATATCAAGAAAGTGAATGAATTTGAAAACCCCAGCTTTTGCACAGACTCCATGCTGCAAGCCTCCTGTTCTCAGAACTTGTCTACACTGGGGGTGGGACTGTAATTTGATTTTAGGCTGTCGAATTATAGAATCTGCAGGAGACTGATCACACTCTGTATATGCCTCTGGACTATTGTGTCCCCATTGGTCGTCATTAATTTTTTTTCCTGAAATGCATTGCACTTTTGGTAGTTCTCTGAGTGTAATTAGGTGCAGGGACTAGTGCTGTCACAATCATTGTCCCACAACATGGTGTGCTCACATCCCCTCTGCTCGCGCTCGCGCTCTCTCTCTCTCTCTCTCAAAAAAAAAAAAAAAAAAAAAAAAGACAAAAGCTTTCACTGCTATCTTTCTCTGCTACAGGCACAGAGCAGCCCAGTGCTGCAGCAGAGAAGGGGTGAATTAAAAACTTCCTGGGCTGCCGGCTGGGGAGATGCTATGTGCTGCTTACCTGCCATGATGCAGTACAGTGGAAAATCAAGATGACCAGCAAGAAAAGAAGAGACTCAACAGAGAGTTCTGGGATAGATCCCAGAGGCCAATGAGTTTGAATTTCACCGTTCTCTGCTTATGGGTGCCTAAATTTGACTTGTAGATTTTGATCTTGGTGCTGGTCACTTGGAGGGGTGGAGTTACCAGCTCACCCCACAGATCCATTTGATTCCAATTTACTGCTCAGACAGAGGAGACAGGCTGTAGAAGGTCGAGATAAGCAGTATTATGTGAAACTTGCCTGTCAGTGTAGACCAGGACTCAATTCTACCAGCAGTGCCTCAGCTGAGTTGCCGTGGCATGGGGGAGGGGGAGAAAGAAGTGTGCTCTCAGGGGATCCTGAACTGGGGTATGAATATCTCTTTGCTATTTGTTAAACTGCAATGAGTAATAGAAATAAAATATGACAGCAAATCAGTCCATGGGTAAAGCTGATTACATGACCCTTTCTTACCTGCTTCTGCTTCAATTGTTCTTGTGTGATTATGCAGAAAAAGCAAAAAATGAAGATGAATCAATGGTCACCAAATGTTAATTTTAGCTTTTATGTTTGGTTGCATTTTTGCTGACCTGATGTTCTTATGAATGCTCAAGCTGAATAGCAAAACAAAAACAACACAAAAATCATGGTTAGCTTATGGAGCATTATGTTTTAAGAGATGTAACAGTAAATACTTTTGGGGTTCTTTTTCTTGGTCTTCTAGTTTTAGAACTTTTTGAGTTGCTTCCATTTTTGTTTATAGGAAGGCTAACATTGTCACTGTCATATGACTCTAGAAAAGCTTCTTTGGGCTTTGAGAGAAAATTACCAAATTTTATGAGACTCACTATAAAATCGCAAGAGCTGGCAACACTGAGATTGTAATACTTTGTCTGCTTAAAACCGTGTGCCAGGACCTAATGTCCAGATAAACCAAATGTAATGTAATAATACCATGTAGCATCTTGTTCTTACTTTCATATGATTCTGACCTCCATTGTAAAGCAACTTGAATGGAGGGCACACCTCATTTGACCACACAAACCAGAAAGACACACAAACCAAGTCAATATCTATCTAGAAGAGAAATCTTCATCTTCTGTACTGAACACAATCATCCTGATGACTGTTGCGAGCCTTTAATCCATTTGTTTTTCAAAGGCTGTTTTTTCTGCTTTTATTTTACTCCATTTCCTACTGTAGAACTGACTCAGGAACAACATAAGTTGCTGCAAACTGCACAGCATGATGTTTCTGGCTTCTGAATATGTATACAAAAATTAAATAGCACTTAACACTAGTCAAAATCAAAAGAACTCTTAAGGGAAAAAAATTATTATAAATCTGAAAAAATATAAAATAAAACTGGAAAATTACTTTAAACATCTCTGAAAAATTCTTTATGCCTTCTCACTATTTTTTTTTTATGAAGCTGGGAAACACTGAAGACCAGTAATGTCTAACTAATATTCATTACCTTTCTTTGCCCTATTTTTTTTTTTTTTTTTTCCCTTCTAGCTTTGCTATCTTGTAGCTCTTTTCTGGCAAAATAGCATAGAAAACGTTGATGTACCTGAAATCCTGGTGGTTATATTAAACCTTCACTGGATATATCAATGTCAAGGTAAAAGAAAAATAAATTACTCCCAAATCTGATTTAGTGTGTATGTTTAGAAAGGTAGAAAAAACCCAAAGCACAAAACTTCTGCAGTTAAAAAATGTAGACGATTTCTCAGGGAATTCAGTTAAATAGTTCAGAGAAACCAAATTGTGAGTTCTGAGTGAAAAATAATTTCATACTATAGCAGTTGATCTGAATTGTAAAAGTAGGTTTATTATTACAGTCTGGCTGAAGTACAGGACACTTGCTGTTTCTTTAATATATTTATTCCAAGAACTTACAATTTGGCAAGCTTTGTAAAATTTTGGATTAGAGTTGGCATAAAGTAATATTATCTATTCAGGTGCACCTCTTTACATCTTTAGTAAAATGTCTTTTTATGTATCTTAGAATAGACAGTGTTCTAAATGGCTATAAAGGAAATGTCTTTTTCATGCTCTGTAACAAAAACATTTTACTTCTAAGACTTGAACTGAAACTAATAGAATCTGTTCTTTTTCCCCCAACTCATCTCTACAGGAACCAATAAAAGGTCAATAGCTGTATCTCCCAATTGAAGTGTGAATGAGTTCCCTGTATTGATTCTATGTCAGTCTTTTTAGGAAAGAGCCATTATAATGGAATTTCTCACACAAAGTATGAATTATGACATGCTCAATAACTTCGTGAGGGTTCAAAAAGGCATTTCAGACACTGAAGCCAAGGAATTATTTCTACAATAATTTCTTTGAGAAACAAAATCAGCACAATTGAACCAGCATCTCCCTGGTTCTGAAAGACTAAGTGTTTAATGCTGACATGTCCCATATATAAAAATTCCCCTCACCCCTATGGGTGGTATGTGTCTTCCTCAACCTCGGGTCCTCTACCAGAGGCCTGGGAGTTTGAGGGTTCTGCGCAGTATCTTAGCTGTTCCTAGCACTGCACTCTTCTGGACAGAGAGCTCTGATGTTGTTCCTGGGATCTGTTGGAGCCACTCTCCCAGCTTAGGAGTCACAGCCCCAAGTGCTCCTACCACCACTGGGACCACTTTGGCCTTCACTTTCCACATCCTCTCTAGTTCCTCTTTCAGGCCCTGGTAGTTCTCCAGCTCCTCATACTCCTTCTTCCTGATGTTGCTGTTGCTTGGCACTGCTACATCTATCACCACCGTTGTCTTCTGGTCCTTGTCTATTACCACGATGTCTGGTAGATTGGCCAGTCCCTGCCTGTCCATCTCGATCTGGAAGTCCCACGGAATCTTAGCCCTGTTATTCTCCACAACCTTCTGTGGAATCTCCCATCTGGTCTTGGGAGGGTCTAGCCCATACACTGTGCAGATGTTCCCGTACACAATGCCAGCTAGTTGGTTGTGCCGTTCAGTGTATGCTGTTCCTGCCTGCATCTTACCTCCTGCCACTATGCATTGGACTGTCTCTGAGGCCTCTCTGCACAGTCTGCACCTTGGGTCCTGTCTAGTGTGGTAGACCCCTGCTTCAGTGGATCTGGTGCTCAGTGCCTGCTCTTGTGCTGCTGTGATCAGTGCCTCAGTGCTGTCTTTTAGTCCAGCCTTTTCCAACCACTGGTAGGATTTCCCAATGTCAGCCACCTCAGCTATCTGTCGGTGGTACATCCCATGCAGGGTCTTGTCTTGCCATGGCACTTCTTCTGCTTGGTCTTCCTCCCATGTCTGCTGCTGCCTCAGGCATTCTCTCAGCAGCTCATCTTTGGGTGCCATCTTACTGATGTACTCCTGGATGCTCTGGGTTTCATCCAGGACAGTGGCTTTGACACTCACCAAACCCCGCCCCCCTTCTTTCCGGCTGGCATACAGTCTCTGGGTGTTGGACTTGGGGTTGAAACCTCCATACATTGTGAGGAGCTTCCTGGTCTTCACATCGGCAGCCTCCATGTCCTCCTTTGGCCAGCTCACTGTACCGGCTGGGTATCTGATGACTGGCAGGGCATACCTGTTGATGGCATGGATCTTGTTCTTCCCATTGAGCTGGCTGTTCAGGACCTGTCTTATCCTTTGGTGGTACTTGGATGCTGCTGCCTTCCTTGCCGCCTCCATCATGGTTCCCATGTGACTGTGGGATGCCAAAGTACTTGTATCTTGTCTGTATGTCTGCTATGTGGCCTACTGGTAGTTCCACCCCATCAGTTTTATATATAAAAAAGAAACCCCTGGCTCACCATATTTGCCTTTACAGATCCAGTATTCATCAAAGACACACCAAAACTCTTATTTACTGCCAGGCACTCAGGTACCACAAAATATGCTCTGGGGAGCTAGGCTAGGATACACTTAACACACTTAAAACCAGCTTTACCAAAGACATTCTATCAGGTGAGTAGATCACATGATGAAACAAGCTGTTCAAATATCCCTAGAGAACTTGCATGAATATGGTATCATAGGGTGCACATCTGTGCACTCCTGGGCTATGATCTGTATGACTTTTATATTCACTTTTGCACTATGATTGCATGATTTTATGCCAATTATGCCTTGCAAGGTTCCTTTGTAAATGTTCATAATATTCTGCATGATTACTACGGTATCATATTTCCTGCTGTGTCGTGTGTGTACAGATGTGAAGTATGTTACAGAGAACAGGATTGCCTCTCATGAAGCATCTAGCATATGACTCAGGATTGCCTCTCATGAAGCATACATCATATGACTTTTATTTCCCTAAATTTATTTTCCTCTGATTATGTAAGTTTCCGCATCTTCAAAGCAACTGACAAAGTGCAATTTTCTCCCACAAAAACTCATGTGATAGATAAATTTTGTTAGTCTTTAAAAGTGCCACAGTACTCTAGGAAGGACAAAAACACCCTATCACCTATGGGCAGAGAAATCACAAAGCTACCACTAGATATTGGATCTTTACTCCTGATCTCAAAGGAAAAGTGCACAACACCTTCAAGAGGAAAGCTTGGGAACTTAATAATTGTGCTAGACAACAGAAATAATAGGCTCATTAGAGACACTGCTTTTATGGTTCATTACAATAATTTGTAATGTACTAACCCTCCTTTGTCCTGTAACTGCAGCGGTATTAATTACCCACTTAACTTTAAATAGTCTTCTACAACATGTTAACTCCTTATACTTAATCTATCCTGGCATGTATTTAGCTGTGACACTTTGATGATTTTCTCTGGACCTAAAGAAGAGCTCTGTGTAGATCCAAAGCTCATCTCTCCCACTTACAGAAATTGGTTCATTAAAAGATACTACCTCACCCACCTTGCATTTCTCGTCATCTATATACTGCCACAGATTTTGATTGGTTTGTGAGCTTTTACAATGCAAATGCAGTTGGATAACTTTTTTTATTATATATTTCAAGGAAATGTTTATATGTAATTCTGTAATTATATGAGAGCCTATGTTATAAGACAAAAATAAGTTTGTTTACTGAGGTAAATGGTAAACATCACTTGTATTTCTTAAAATATGAAACTTCAAGTTTACCACAAGTCTCAATGTCTCCATCCACATAGCTGGAAGGAAATTTATGCAGGGGTAATTCTCAGGAAATATATATTTCAAAGGGTGACTTGATGATAAAAGGGAGGGGCAAAAACACCCCAGATATTCTCTTTAGCTCTCTCACACATACTTTTTCACCTTAGAAGACAAAGAAATGAGTCTTCGAAAAGGGTTCTAACTTGAGAATTTTTCAGTCCTGTTGCTGAGAACACAGGGCAAGGGATTTTACCTTGAATCAAATCTAGCTTATGATTTAGCTACTAGACAGCATTTTATCTTGTAACCATTTCTGACTTTAATGCCAGATTCTACTAGTCACTTAAAATTTCTCTGTAGTTAAATAAAAGGGTTCTATTCTTTAACTGAAACTAATCCAGTGTTGTTTTAAATTAAATTCTTTGTAAATTAAGGTAGCAAACTATTGTACATGGACTCCATATGTGGGGAATGGATGTTTAATATAAACTATCTAGGAGAAGGTGGGGCAGTGAAGAGTATGCATTTTTAGTGAGAATCCGGGACTGGGAGTGTGTAGAGATCACCTCACAGGTGGTAACCAATGCTGGTGGAAGTCACTATGTGACTGGCAGGCTGCAGCTATACACAGATACTCAGGGTGCGACTTTCAAGCTGTTTGGCAGTATGTGGATCTTCCATATTGAGAGTTACTGCAGCAAAGCAGTGTAAAGCACCCAAAGTCTCAGGGCAGGTTATGACATAACCCTAACTAGTCCTGATTGCACCCCAGAATGTGATAGTCTCCCTCTTCATGATCCTTCACTACCACTTCACCACCTCAAAAAACTGTGCAGCATGTCCCTTTCCTTCATGTGCTTTTGTATCTTATCAAGGCGCAGCTCTCATCCTACCCCCCCCAAGCTACACCAATACCAGTAACTTCAATCATATACTTGTCCATTTTGCACCCAAACACCTTCATATGTTCTTACTTGTTGATCTGTATGGGTAGAAAACCCTTCCTAAACTAATCTATGAAATAATAGCCCTGTCCTTTAAATCCTCCTTAAGAGGATTGACTTTTATCTATCAGCAAATGCCAAATGGAGGACTAGGGAGGTGGCCAGTACGTATTTCCAATAATTATTCTGTAAACATAGCTATTTTTTTTTAAAGCGTGATTTTACTTTACCTAGCCATCTGCATAGCTAATCGATGTGTTCATGTTTTGTATCACAATGAACCTGTCCTCCCTTCCAGGGGTGTTGCTGCCTTGAAAAATGGGTTGGGGCCCAGGCTGACTCTTCCCTGGGCCTGATTCAGCAAGATTGGGCTTCTCCTGCCAGCAGCCCAGAATCAATCCAGCCCTAGTCACTGCCAGCCCGTGGCCCTGGCCCAGATCCATCCCCAGTCGCTGGTGGCCGGTGGTAGGCAGCTCAGGTCCAGATCCAGGCCCCACTGCTGCCAGGGCAAGGCCAGAGATGAGGGGTCTGCAGCTCCTCGGGCCCAGCAGCAGAGTGAAGCTCAGCTGGCCCCGGAAAAGACCTGGGGCTTGGCATACTGTACCTTGGGGCTTGAGCAGCATACGCACAGCACCACCACAGGTGGCCCAGAGTAGGACCTGGGGCTCGGGTGCTGGGACTTGGGGCTCGAGCCCCGTAAGCACGGCATTAGTGATGCCTCTGCTTCCTTCCCTGTTCCTTCAATGTGTGTTACAATTAGATGCTATGTCTTGTTTTCACCTAGTTTGTAAACTCTTTCAGGTAGACTTTTTTTTTATTATAAATTTGAGCAATATATAATATGATGTTGATTGGGACCACACGGCAGTGTTGCAATAGAAAATGTAACACCTATATAAATCAAGTACTTCTGGAAAATCTCTCTTTCTCCATCTGTTAAAGATAATTTGAGATAGTGATCTAGGGCTGCAGCAGATGACAAGAAGGTTAACAGACTCTCAGCACTTTTGTTTCACCAGACATCAGCCTAAACTGGTAAAGCCTTATTCTATTTCTGGTAGCCTGCTACATTATATTGAGGTCACACTTCTCAAATCTACCACTGCTGCCTTTCTGTTTTGTTTATTGGGGTGAAGGGTGGGTATAGTAGGTTATAACTATTATGCATTTTTGAGTCAGGCACATTAGTCATTATATTTGTGAATTCTAAGGAATATGCAATGCAGAATAAAAAAAGAAAAACTACCCCTCACTCCTTGAAAAACAAAATGGGAGGTTTTTCTTAATAGTTCATTTCTTCTTTATGCCTTATGACACAGCCACACAGCAGAGACAGATTACTGTAATTCACCTGGACAGCTGGTAATTCTGTTCCATCATACCATTTATTGATTTGTCCAGAAGCTGGCAAGCCAAAATAACTGAGGCATTCAACAGACAGCCTACATATCAAGGCTATTTGGTATCATGAAGACACAGTTTCATTATCAGATATTACTCAGGAAATAATTACATGTGGATTCAATGTAACCTGTGTACTTTGATTTTAATATTTAGAAACAAATTAAGCAAGTTTTCACACATTTGTCTTTTTGTAACAGTACAGGATGATAGCTGAAGTCAAATTCTGAGCAGATCACATTACAAAGCTAAGAAGCTACGGTTGCATGCTACTCTTTTCTATCAATTTCATGTTAAGAATTAAACAGGAAGTTTAAATGTAATTACCCCTTTTGACTTAACTGGCTATTAAATGTAATTACCCCCATTGACATATGTGGGGCCCTGCAGTTTGGTTCCAGTTGAAGGGAAAAATGGATGATGTCAGGTGTTTATCTACAAAGAATGTTTTAAGTCCTCTTCTGAACACATGAGGAATCAAACAAGTAGAGTGATATTTTTTCCTCACACTTCCAAGTCCCCTTCAGTCAGTGTTCAGTCCCAAACCACTTTCTAGTTTTCTTAGAGCCACAGTAAGCCAAACAGCCTGAACCAGTATTTTGCTGTCTTCATGGTGTTTCTTTTCCTTCCCCGTCTCACACGCATTCTTCCACTTCAAAGAATATGTAGTCGAAGCTTTCACTCAGAATTAAAAAACGAGGCTATGTCCACACACACAGAGTTAAATTGATGCCCCCTGGGAGGAAGGTCAAACTGTTGTATCGATATGTGGGTCATATCGATAAAACAGAGCCACACTGGGTTATTTCAAAATGATAGTTTTGAGATAATCCTCATTTTGATATAACACTAGGTTTTATTATATCACAATTATTTTCCTTATTTTGAAATAAGGAAACCTTGTGTGGGCCTGCCATCTTTTAAATTGAAATAACCAGTGTTGTTTTGATCTAAAGCCTGTGTTTGGACATATCCTGAATGGCCTCACTTGTGCCTTTGTTTTGAGTGGTGACATGTTCCAGTGTTTGGGGCCGTGGTAAATATTATTTCATAAAGAAGCATAGGTTTTTCCTATAGGCATTACCCGCACCAGAACTCACTGACCCACTTCTAAAACCTAATTTTCTTCTTGTGAACTTCCTATCTGCCCTGCTGATTTGTATGTGAAATGGGGCTACTACTGTTTTGATTCCATTATTCTATCTTCTTTTTTTCCTCTATGGAAAAATACTTTTCTCTCTAGGTTTGGTCACAAACTTTAATACTTAGTATCAGTGAGTGTGCCCAATTTCTCATATAGGGTTAATGCATACATTTTATAATATTTGTAGCAGTGGGTCAGATGCTTTTATTAAATACTTTACCTGATATACTTATATAATAGAAAAACATTGTATACAAATACAAGCAGTTGATTTAATTGTTTACCAGAAGTTCAGATTCCTACAAGAAGCTAACTCTCCTGCTTGCTATGTTGATGACTTTGTTTACCTTTCATGTAAATGTGCCTTCATTGTTCTATAATGACGACTGCAAATACGCATTCCTCTGTCTAGGGCAGACTGAGTTTATGAATTGCTTGCTACAACTATTAAGAATGTAGTTCTAGCATGTATCATAGCTTTGCTCACACTGTACAAACCACACAAATATTGATGAGTAAGTTTTTTATTTTCCAATATTTTACATGCCCCCTTTTTAGGTGTAGGTCTAGGTGTAATATGTCAGGTCTGATAAGAACCACCAATGGCCCTCAGTGTCTGTCTTAATTTCCTCTCACTCATCCATGCTGAAGTTTTGGTCATGTTTTCCTTAGGTTGGTTTCTTTAGCTTTTTGTGGTAACTAACTAACTTTTAGTTATGGATTGGATAAAGTTTGTGTCAGAAGTGCCGCTGGCCCAGAAAAAGACTGGGGGCTCAGCATACTGGGACTCAGGGCTTGCATGCTGCCACTGCAGCTGCTGCCACTGCAGCTGCTGCCACAGGTGGCCGAGCAGTGGACCTCTGGGGCTCAGGTGCTGGGACTCAGGACTCAAGTCTTGTAAGCCTGGCACTAGCAATGCCCCTAGTTTGCGTACTCAAGTATTGTAGGAGGCAGCAATCAAATAAGGTGTTTTTTTTTTCTTTTTTAAGCACTCTATACTCTTTTATACCTACTCATAACACAGTGCCAAGTGTTGCAAACCACAAAAAGCTAAGAACCAGTGGTTAGTTACCTTTCATTGTCTCAGCAATAGATGCTGAGAGCCCATATTACGAACATAACTTTTGGTTTCATTTTGTATTTTCATTGTTTTCCAGGCCAGAAGAGACCATTTATGAGCATTTATATAGATTGATTGAACAGGGGCCAATCACCCCCATCTGCAAGAAGCCCATTTGAGCAGGAAACGAAAAGGAAGAAAATATGAGGTTCTCATTGAAAGAGATTTTTCATAAGCTTTTCCACAGAGTTGAAGGATAGGCCCAGGAGTCTTTTTTGCATAGAACATCCTTCCCCCTCCTGTTGGTAACAGTAACAAGTGGCGGTACTAGATACTGACTGGTCATATAAGTAGAATATTAATTATATCTGGTTGCAATTTTTCAGTCTTTGAAATGTTGAAAGTGTTTGTAACAAAAAAAAATATATATATGAACAAGAGTGTCAGAGAAACATACATCTTACTGACTCTTCAGTTAGCCAGAGAGGCAAGTGGTATTATCAAAATTTTGATGGAGGTGAGAAGCCATCTATCAGATATTACCAACCACTGTAACTCTGATCCAGGTCACATTATTAGTCATTATATACTATGTGTAGTCATTTGCAGCAGAGCAAAATGACCACAAATTATGTGCAAATTCTTCTGTTTTCTCCTTCAAACTTGCATTTCCTGTAATGCCTTAAAAAAATGTAAGAAGCACCTTGTATGCTGAGATCACTCCCTTTTATGCTGACCAATATTGTCCCTTTGCCTTACTTGTCTGTCCTTGTCTGCCAGTATCCACATTCTCTTAATACTTGTGTGAGCTCAGAGGGGCAGAGACTATCTTTTTGTTCTGAAGTTTGTGCAGTATTCAGCACAATGAGTTCCTGGTCCATTACAAAGTCTCCAGAGCCCCCCACTAATATTAATAAGAAACGGTTGGTTACTCACCAGTAACCATCCTCCTTCGAGATGGGCTGCTCACATACATTCAGTTACAGGTATCTACGTGCCGCAGCGCACGGTAGCTCGCTAAGTCTTTAGCGTTAGCCTGTCAGGTCAGGGAGCATGGCCAATGCCCCTTCCATGCTGCGACCATGGCTATATAGGTGACCGTGACCCTGACCCTCCCAGTCCCATATACCTTTGCCAGCTCCATTAGTGGGGACTATGGGAGGGACATGAATGTATGTGAGAAGCCCATCTCAAAAAAGGGTGGTTACTGGTGAGTAACCAACCGTTCTCCTTCAAGTGCTGCTCACATCATTCAGTTACAGGTGACTGCTAGCTGTACCCAAGGATGGTGGGAGGAGTATTACCAACTTTGCCCACCAACTCGGGGTATGCTCATTTATTAGGGTTGCTTTCTCTATGGGGAAGATGGTGATTCTGTTAGTGTGCTGCTTGTGCCACTTGTGTTTCTATATAGGTGGGTCTGAGCAGACCAGGTCTATCAGCACTCTCAGCTGACCCCTTATGTGTCCCTGAACTCAGTAGGCTGGGTCACACAGCACTTCTCTGCTGCTACCTTCCTATGCCCCTGGACTCAATCAAGCTGGGTCAAAACAGCACTTGATGAAAGGCCAAGATTGCTGCCAAATAGACTTTCAATGAGGACAGGGATAGGCCTTTCTCTCTTAGGTCAAGAAGGTAATCTAAAGTTACCTGAATTGGTGTGGAGGTAGGGTCTATGTCTTTATCACAGCACCAAGTGGAGAAGTGATTCCATTTTGCCATGTAGGTGGACCTGGTGGAGGGTTTTCTGCTACCAACCAGGATCTTTTTAACACTATCCAAGCAGCCTCTCTTTTACTCGCTGAGCCAGACAGCATCCAGGCTGTCAGGTGCAGAAGGCTGGGTTTGGGTGCTGAAAGTGTCCTGAGTCCTGTGTCAGAAGGTCCGCCCACCGTGGGAGGCAGAGCAGGGTCCTCACTGACATGTCTTGAAGGAGAGGGAACCAGTGTTGCCTGGGCCAGTCTGGGGATATCAGGATAATGAGTGCCTCATCCGCAAGGGCCTTCAGGAGCACCCGGTGAATCAAGGGAATTGGCAGGAAGGCATACATTAGGGCTCCCGACCAGTTGAGGAGGAAGGCATCACTGAGAGAACCTTTCTCCCGACCTCAGAGGAAGCAGAACTGAGGGCATTTGTGGTTCTGTGTCATGGCAAAGAGGTTGATCTGAGGGGTACCCCCATCTGATTGTCAGCAGGGAGAAGACCTTGTTGTGGAGGGACCACTCATGATTCACCAGTGGCTTTCTGCTGAGTGAATCCGCTATGCCGTTGTCCACTCCGGAAAGATGGGTGGCAGTTGCCATGAAGTGATGGTCTATCGCTAGTTCCCAAAGCTTGGTTGCTTTCCTCATACAGTGCTGAGGAGTGGAATCCCCCTTGACGGTTCGCGTAGAACACGGCCATTGTGTTGTCTGAAAGGATTTGGACGATCCTGCCCTGGATCTGGTCTAGGAAGGTCATTCAGGCCAATCTGATGGCCCTGCTCCTTCACATTTATGTGGAGAAGGCTGTCCTCGGGGTTCCGGACACCTTGCATGGAGAGTTCCCCGGACAGGTGGGCACCCCATCCCGAGTCGGAGGCGTCCGTTATCAAGGTCACTGAGGACGTGGACTCCCTGAACGGAATTTCCCTCATCGTGAAGTCGGGGTCCCTCCATATTTGGAGTGACTCCAGGGCATACTGGGGTACCAAGATTACCTTGTCTAGGTAGTCCCTTTCTGGTCGGAAGCTTGTGGTGAACCAGAGCTGGAACGGTTGCATCTGCAGGTGGGCTGTTCAGATTACCGATGTGGCCACTGCCATGTGCCCCAGGAGCTGCATGCATCTGGGCGCTTGGAGCTCCATGATGATGGTGCAGACAGACCAAAATCTTGACAGGGGCAAGGATGTGGTGCCTTGCCGGGTGTTTAAGCGTGCCCCAATGAACTCTATGCCCTGAGTGAGGCAACGCTTGGACTTCTCCAAGTTTATGCGGAAGCCCAAGAACTCGCACAGGTTCATTACCATGTCGATGTGGCCTTGTACTTGTCGACTTGACTTGCCCACTATGAGCCAGTCGTCTAGGTAGGGGTAGAGTCTTACACCCCTCCTGCGTAGGAATGCTGCAACTGATGTGACACACTTTGTGAACACCCTGGGGGCTAGCGATAACCCGAAGGGGAGGGCGGTGAACTGGTAATGGCATCGTTCCCCCACAAACCTGAGAAACCGCCTGTGGTGGGGTTGAATGGCTATGCGGAAGTAAGCGTCCTTTAGGTTGAGGGCTGCAAACCACGCTCCTAGGGACAGGGAGGGGATGATCTGTGGTAGGGAGACCATGCAGAATTTTATTTTCTTTGTTTTTGTAGAGAGCTCTGAGATCTAAAATGGGCTGTATGTCCCTGTTGGGTTTGGGGACCAGGAAGTAGCAGGAATAGAACCCTTTGCTATGTTCTCTCTTGGGAACTTTTTTGATGGCCCTGAGGGATAGTAACTTCTGGCATTCAGCCTCAAGCTTGCCTAGCAGATCGGGGTTCTCTGGGATTATGGGAAGGGGCAGTTTTCTGTCCCGGGGTTGAGAGGAACTGGATGCGGTATCCTCTGGCCACTGTGTCGAAGACCCACTGGTCTGACGTGACCCGGGTCCATTGTGAGTGAAGTGGCAGAGGCGGTAGGGGGAGAACAGGGGTTGTGGATCATTGCCCTTGGGGGGACTGTCAAAAATGCTGTTTGCGGCTCAATGAACGATCTGACCCCTGTCCCTGCCGTCCCAACTGGGAGGCGTCCAGCTTACCCACTTTACCTGATTGGCCTTTATCCTTGTCCAGGTTCCTGAGATGGCGCTGGGGAAACTGGAGAGATCTCAGAAACTGGGTCTGCAGTTGCAACTGTTGTTTCAGTTTCTGTAACTGCTGTTGTAGCCGGTGCGACCTTGATGAGCACCTAACCAGTTGAAGGGAGTAGATACCGAGGGATCTCAGTGTTGCCCTCAAGTCCTTCATACCATGCAGTTTCACATCTGTGGAAGGTGCAAAGAGGTCAGGACATTTGAAGGGAAGGTCCTGGATAATCTGTTGCATCTACATAGAGAGACCAGAGTTCTGGAGCCAGGCCAAATGGTGCATCACCACTGTCGATGCCATTATATGTGCTGCTGTGTCCACTGCATCCCAAGTTGCTGTGAGCGCATCCCTGGACACGCTCTCTCCTTCATCCAGCATTGCCTCAAAGTCTCTCAGGTGATCCTTGGAAATGGCTGACTGGAGATTTCGTAGAGCTTCCCACAGGTTGAAGATGTATCATGTCATCAGGGCTGAATGATTTGAGATGTGCAGCTGGAGGGCAGCAGAGGAGTAAACCTTCCTGCCCAACAGGTCAAGTCTTCTCACTTCTCTGTTCTTGGGCGTGGTACTAGGTTGACCTTGTCTCTCCCTTTTGTTAACTGTGTCAACCACCAGAGATCTTTCCTGTTTCATCACTCGGCCCCAAGGTTATCCTTCCGGGGAGACAGAATATTTCTTATCCGCTACTTTGGACACTGGTGGGATTGAGGAAGGCATTTGCTAACGTTCCTGGACAATGCAGAACACCCTGGTGTGCAAGGGGATTACGACCTTAGCCAGCAGGGCTCTACGGCATGCATTGAAGAGAGAATCATCCTCCACTTGGATCGCCCCTAGCTTGAGCTTCAGGTTCACCGCCATATGGCAGAGAAGGTCCTGCTCAATGCAAGGATCACCTTCATGGTCAGCAGACATGTCGATTAGGCACTCATTGGGTGACAAAGATGATGGGGCCCTTGATCTGCTTCATTGGGTAGAATCAGGGTCTGGCTCGTCATTGGAGAAATCCAAAGACTCTAGTGCTGGTGAGCAGGCATAGGGGAAAAAGGTATTGTCTGCCATTGCGTTGAGCCATTCGAGGGTCCATTCGTTGTGCAAAGACCTCAACGGTGGCATAGGCGTCATGAGGGGAGCAGGTGCCTCCCCTGATGGGTGCATTCCCCTTGAGCCTGGTGACATGGAACTTTTCCGGGCCTGCTTTCTTGGGCGCTCCTCCTTGGGGGGGAAGAAAGGGGTCTTCCGAGAACTATCTGGATGACCTCCCCCCCCGCCCCCCCGACAGCCAGCAGTCTGGTACCGAGAGTTCCTTGGAGGAGTGATGAGGTGGAGCCGTAGAACTTGGGACCGGTACCGGGTTTGACGGTGCCGGGTCGGAGAGAGGTGAAGAGGCCCACGATGGTACTGGTATTAGTGTAGGTGTTGCTAGTGCCAAGTCCAATGGTACCAGAAGTGGCGGTCCCAGAAATGGCATTATTGGTGATGGTGCCATTCTCGTGGGCATTGCTGGACTTGTGGGTGGTGCTGTATCTAGTGGTGCCAAGGGAGGCGGTGCCGCTGTGGCCCATTTCTTCTTATTCTGCACTGAAGCTGGGTTTAAATGCCCTTGGCGAGCTGGTGCCTGAGCTGGAGCCCTACCTGAGGCGGCTGGAAGGCTACCGAGAGATGGGTGAAGTCAGTGCTGAGGAGGTACTCTAGAGGGCCAAGATCATAGAATCATAGGGTTGGAAGGGACCCCACAAGGTCATCTAGTCCAACCCCCTGCCAAAAAAAGCAGGACCACTCCCATTAGATCATCCCAGTCAGGGTTTTGTCCAGCTGGGCCTTGAACACCTCCAGAGATGGAGATTCCACCACCTCCCTAGGCAGCTTATTCCAATGCTTCACCACTCGCCTAGTAAGGAAGTTTCTCCTAATATCCAGCTTGGACTGCCCAGCTGTAACTTGAAACCATTGCTTCTCGTTCTGCCCTCTGTTACTACCAAGAACAGTCGAGCTCCATCCTCCTTGGAGCAACCCTTCAAGTAGTTGAAGGTTGCTATCAAATCCCCCCTCAGTCTTCTCTTCTGCAGGCTAAATAAGCCTAGTTCCTTCAGTCTTTCTTCATAGGGCTTGTGCTCCAGCCCTTTGATCATTTTTGTTGCCCTCCTCTGGACTCTCTCTAATTTGTCCATGTCCTTTTTGTAGTGGGGAGCCCAAAACTGGACACAGTATTCCAGATGTGGCCTCACTGGTGCAGAATAGAGGGGAATGATCACATCCCTCGATCTGCTAGCAACACTTCAGATTTTGAGCCCAGTACCGCAGATCAGTGGGGATCTTGAGCCCGGGCAGATTGAGGATCCAGCGGCGCACTGGTGGCTCAGCCACTTTTGAGTGGAGTGGCTCTGGTCCCCGAAATTAGGCAGAGGTGATGCTCCCTTTCCAGCTGAGTCCTCCGCTTGAAGGATCAGCAAATGGGGCAGTCTGCTGTAAGGTGGGACTCACCCAACAAGCAAGGCATTTCTTGTGCGGGTCGTCCATTGGGAAGGCCTTGCAGCATCCTCAGCACAGCTTAAAACCTGGCATTTTGAGTTTTGCACGAAAAGACAGGCCCTTGCATTTTGCAAGATAATGCTGATCCAAACCGATGCTGATGGCGAAAAAGGAATTGGGAGGGTCAGGGTCACAGTCACCTATATAGCCGCAGTCATGGCATGGAGGGGGCCTTGGCTGTGTCCCCTGACCTGATAGGCTAATGCTAAAGACTTTCCGAGCTACCGTGCAGTGCGGCATGTAGACACCTGTAACTGAATGATGTGAGCAGTGCTCGAAGGAGAACTTCTAATTGCTAAGACTACATAAGGTGCAGGAAATGGAAAAAATCAGGCCCTAGTTTTTATCTGAGCACTCCTGTGTATAATACCTTTGAAACATGTCCACATCCACTGCAAGTCTACAGAATCCATATATATTGCTTCCCAGCCTTACTCTTATGTCTCAGCTAACTGCTGTTTATCAGAATAACTCAGAAGGAAGTAACTGCACTATTTTGTTCTGCTAGAAAACTCAACCATTTTAGACCTGTCTGGATGAGTCAGCCCTTGAGCTTTTCCCACTTTAATGTATTAAGAGTGTAGCAGGAGAAAGAAGTTTGAGTGTCAGGAGTGATTTGTTCAGTGTGGCACCAGGACCACAGGAACAAAAGCTGGCTAGTCATCATACCTAATAAAAAAAAAAAAAAAAAACAAAACAACTATTTTCTACAATTCCACTTGTCTGCCACATCAATTAAAAATAATGAAACAATCCCTGTCTTGATCCAGAAATCATTCAGATCACACACTCTCCGTTATCTCATAATCTCAATCGAGCTTATAGTATCACACTTAACTTTAGTGTCAATTAAAATCAAATTTATAAAAACCTTAGAAAAGAAAAAATACCAAAGAATTGTGGAAGATCTTAAATTAATATGAAAAACCTTAACAATTTTGAAAACATTTGATAATTTTCATTGTCATCAGAAGGGTTTAAAAACCTTATTTTCCCAACCAGCTTTAGGGGTTGTGTCTGAAGTGCAGCAAGTTCTTCCAGGCCTTTTATGCAAAGAACAACAGGGACAGTAAAGAAGGCAGTTATGCTGTCTCTACCTCTGTTGTAGAGTCTTGCATTCGGGGGGGAACCTGTGGCTTTCCAGCTGCAGCAAGAAAAAGAATGTGGCCTTTTTATTTTTTCACTAGTGCTGTCTCAGAATATGCTTTTCTTGACCCCCCCTAGGAAATAAAATAAAAATAAAGGTAAAATAAAATAATTCCAGCTTATCTTCATGTTTGTGTTTCAGTGGTGATGAAACATCAGTATGTTCAGATGTTTACTGACAGTTTCAAGAGAAAAAGCTATGGAATACAAACACACACCCCTCTATCTTGCTTTAAGCAGTGCAGTTAATCCAACCAATAGCAGAGATATGAGTTGCGATGTGACTGCCTGCATACCTGCAAGATTAATTTAATATTGCACCCTGAAGAATTATCCTTCAATTTTTCAGTTGACAAACGCCTTCCATTGTTAGTATAGAAGAATGTTTTATCTGTTACAGTTGACTACATAGTTTATTCTCACCAGCAAGTTACAATGTCAATTTTATTGACACCATTTGTTTCTTTTCCAACACATGAAACTCTATAAACAGAATGGCTGGCTGTGGCTTATAGTATTTTTCAGAAGTGTAGTGAACCTGACTGAGAGAAGTAAACATTAATTTCATAAGCAACAAATTATAGCTGACACCTACCTTTGCAAGAAAATTTGCCTTTATATTTGTAAAGGACAGTATACTAGTGGAAGTTTTTGCCTGAACAAAGACTATAGAGGTAAATGCCAAATTTGTAATGAATGACAAGCACCCTTATGCAGAGGGCATAAAAAAATATTCAAGCCTCGGGCCAGCTCTCTGCACCAGAATGTGTACTGGCTATTGATGTGATGTGATATGATTGTACCATGTAAAGCTCAGTCTGTTACATATTTTCTTTATATTGAACACAATAGGTATGAAAGTTTACAAGTGTGTCACATTTATGTAAGCTAGTGTAATCAGCCAGGGTAATTTTCCAGCCAGGGTAATCAAAATGAAGTCCAAACTCTTACTCAATTCTGTATCACTTTCCTCAGGGCCAATTTTATTATTAAAAGAACAAGGAAAAGTCTCAAGAAAAAAATGCTATGTAATAGACGACTGTCCCAGTTTCTGGAAGCTGGTAAAGGAGAGGAAACTTTCTTCAGCCCTCATCTTCAAAGACTGAAGCAGGAGACTTCCTTTTATAAGACTCCTGCAGGCAATCACATGATAGTTTGCTGCCCCCTTACCAAAAGGTACACCATCTGGATACTACCACCCGCTGCAAAACCAGTGTTGATGGGCCCAAGGGACATAATGGACATTAGGGCTATATCTACACTGCCGAATTAGTCCGGACTTAGTCCTGACTACTTTGATGCATGGCCACACTAGTCTTTGGCTAGTCCAAACTAAGGAATGTCTTAGTCTGGACTAGGCAAAGGTTAGTCTGAACTAGTAAGTACCCCTTGTTAGTTTGGACTAGCTGGCTTAGTTCAAACTTTAGTTCGACCTAAGCACATGCAAGATGTGAAACAATTGCTAGCTCAAACTGGCCATGCATTCTAGCTTGAATTGAAAAGTTAGTTTGAACTAAGATGCATAGATCATTCTGGCTAAAAAGCTGTGGTTTCCCCAAACTAGCCCCAGGTTAGTCTAAACTAAATTTTTTAGATGTAGAGAGAGCCTCGGATGTGCACGTGCTCTTCAAATGCTGGTTGCAGGCCCATGTCTCTAGAAATGTGGATTATCTTGTTTTATATTAAATATGTTTATCTGATATGCTCATGGTGGAGGGTTATTTTTGGTGTTTGTAGAGGTAATATTAGCACTTTCACACTAGAGACTTCAATCGTAAAAGTCCTTAAGTCAGTAGCTCTTACTTAGAGAAGACAATGGAACTTTCACATGAATATTTGCTTCATTTGGCCATTAGCTTCAATTAGCTGGGTAATTTTACATGTTAGACCCAGATGATTCCGCAATAAACTGCGTGCACTCAGGGATCATTTCATGACTGAGGTTTAAAACATGATGGAGTTCTTCTGAGTGCAGCATTATATTTTTCATGCTAAAAATAAACCCCCTACTCTTTATAAGTTAGAAACGAACAAACCAATCTGGATAACTGAGGGAATGGGGGGAGAAACTTGGACTTTTACGTAAAATCCCATTCCAAACCAAAGATAAGCTTATTATGAGGTATAAAAAACAAAGCTGTGTTTTTTTTTTTTTTTTTAAATTCTTGCGTACCTTCTCTAAGAAAAGCTATTCTGATATTTCTGACTGCATTGGAACTAGGCAGTATTGGAAATCTTCTAAGAAAAAATGGCCTTTCAAGCTTTCCAACCAAATTATGTGGCATTTCAAAGGATGTAACATAATACTATGATCTCATAAGATAATGATACAAACCTATGTTCATTATGCAGATGTGTAATGGAGGTAGAATGTTGGAAAAAGGACTTCTAAGGCCCCATAGGAAAAGGGTGAAATTCTCATGCCTGTGGCCCTAGTACACCAGATAAAAGCACCAGAATAGCATAACTTGGTTGTAAAAATGAGGGAATTCTGAAAATAAAGGATGACAATGGCATAATGCCTTCTGTGAACCCTAAAGGATGCAGGTAGGATGGGGGGGGGGCATTTTTGCACCTGAGCAGCCCAAAACTGCTTCAAGGTGACTTAAACCACCTTATCCATTCACCACTGAGCTGTGAGTTCTTTGCTATGCATCTAACAGTCATTCTGAAAAGGATCCTGGGAAGAGCTATGGCAGCAATTGGCTTCAAAAGGACTACTTGTGCCTAAAGTTAAGCACATGCTGAAGTGCTTTTCTGGAATTGGGAGAGTGCTCAGCTTGTGGAAGGACCAAAGCCTCTTAGCATATTTGACCAAATATAGGCAGAACAGCATGCAAATTAAAGCAAAGCTCCTTTTTGGAGATTTAATTATGGAAGTGTTCCACTGTCTTATGTTCCTACTAAGATATAGAGTCTGTAAGGCTACAAGTAACTGTCATAATCTAGTCCAGGGGTCAGCAATTTTTGGCATGTGCAATGATTTTGAGTGGCACAGTGTGGTGCTTCCAGGCTTGGCCCAAAGAGCAGAGTGGTGGCCACTCCATCCTTCCACCTTCATCCCTCACCCAAGTAGGCAAGACCCCAGTGTTACCCTGCTGTTCATAACTGTGCTGATCCCAGCTCTAAGCAGGCCCACATGGTGGATGCTTCCCCCTTCCAGACCTGCCCCCCTCTCCCACATGGATCCAGCAGTGCCCTGGCCAGAGTTGCATAAGGAGTCATGGAAGCTTGCCTGGCCCCTTCAAGACTAGGGTCCTTTAGTTCCTAGATCCACACAGAGCAGGAGTGGAGAAAGGGTGGGAGGCTGAGGAGCTGGGTCAGTGTGGCACTGGCCTGCTTTCCAGGGACTCATTGGGACCACGTGGGAGAGGGGAGGCCACCAGCACATATTAGCAAGGGAGGGTCCTGAGAAGGGGGGCCCAGCTAGTTCCCCTCCCCTGCAAATTATGTAACTGCTGCAGAAGGAGGGAGAGGAAGAACAGGATACGGGGCCACAGACACCCCAGCACCACCAAACACCCAGGCCAGGGGTCTCATATGGTGCATGGGAGAGGGGCGGGGGAGAAGACTTGCATCCTTCACCCACTGAAAGGTAACTGACCACTGATCTAGCCTGACCTCTTGCACATCAGCGGCCATAGAACCTCAACTACCTAGTCATGTAATAGGCCTGTAACTGCTGGATGAGTTACTGAAGTTCTCAAGTCATGATTTATGAAGACTTTAAGTTATAGAGAATCCATTATTTACATTCATTTAAATCTGCAAGTAACCCGTAACCCAGGATGCAGAGGGAAGCAAAATTTAACCATCTTAACTGATCAGATGATTCCTGTAACATTACCGTATAACTATATTTAATCTCAAAACGATGCAAATTATACAGATAACAGATTTAAGTTTAGAGATTTAAGATCAGCTTTTAAACCAGAGGGGAAATATTTCCTTTAACTTCTTCCATTTTATCTTTTGAAAGATTAATTTTGAAATAAAATATTGTGGCTTTGTGAAAGCCAGGAGGGATTTATTGCCAACGTAATAGTACTCATGAATTTGAGTGCTCAAAGTAATACTGAATACATTCAAAGAATCCTTTTTGTGATGCCATAAAAATCTTGTTTAATTGAACATAAAAGTTCAGTAATGAGGATAATAGCCATCACTATTATCTGTTTTGTTCTATGCCTATGTAAGCGTAATGACGTGGCTAATAGCTCTTACAGAGAACAGCATTCATAGAAAGTTAGAAGAGAACTTTCATTATTTATTTACCTTGGTGTTTAACAGTAATAAAAAATGTTAATGTAAAACTGTAAACAAGAAACAACAATAATAGCAGCACTGTCTTTGCAGTATTAAATCATTTCCTTATTTAGGACATAAAATATTAGAACCATTTTTTGCTTGGGAAAGACTGTGGTTACATAATAAATTTACTTGGGGATTTGCCACTAGACAGTGGATAGGAACTCAATGCCTATTAAAAGAAAATAAAAAGATAGTAGAAGATATTTTACAGTTAAGGAATCTAGGCATCTAGGAATCTAGTTAAGTAAGCTCCTCAGTGATTTGGGTCTCATTTATATTCTTTAAATGAGAATAGAGAGGACTATAACTTCTAAATTCTCCAGTGCTTGCCATGTGTAGAAATCAGGAGATGGCAATTACATATTTATGACGGGTACGGTAAACGTAACAAAAATGTACATAAAGTTCAGTTCATTCTCTATTCCCTTGATAAGATGTTGAACAATAAGAGTGCCTTACTTGCCATTATTCATTAAAAAGAATGAGTTGTTGAAGATATTACTAGAAAGTTTCTTAGACTTCTATGGCTATGTCTACATATGCAATTTTAATTCAGACTTGCTAGTCCGAACTAAAATAGTGCAAGTTTAGTCCGAACTCACTTTGGGCTAGCTCAAACTAACCGCGGCTTTTTAGTTTGAACTAGTTGCTTGCTCTAGTTCGAACTAGTTTGAACATGGCTGGTTTGAACTAATGGCTTAGTTCAAACTTTTTTTAAGTTCGCACTAAGCAACTAAATCCGGATTAACCACTAGGCTGGACTAAGCTTTGCCTAAGGAATTTCTTAGTTCAGATTAGACAAAGCCTAGTGTGGCAAAGGGCTAAATTATTAAGGACTAAGCTTACTTAGTCTGGACTAATTTGCCAGTGTAAACATAGCCTAAAGCAGCAACAGCAATTGTAATTGGACATCCGCTGCTGAAATCAGCTAAAGCTTCCTTAGACTAGAATTAAACATGTCTGCTCTGCAGGGCAACAAATGTCTCTAGAATAACAGGTGCACTTCTAGTGTGGTGTTAATAATGAAGCTCTGCATATTTGTATCTGATGATTTATTTGATGCTTTGTATTAAGACAGTAACTCCTAAACCTTATGATAAAAAAGACAACAATGAAAGTATTGATCTCAGATATAAGACTGCACTATTCATTGCACAAAAGTCTGTTGTGACTTACCATGGCCACTCCTTTTTTTTTATTTACTGTAATAAATATTCAGCAATTATCCTTTGTAAATCCAAAAACAATTTAATGAAGGCAAGCCAAGCATTAGTAGACTAAATTTGTAGTTAGGAGAACTGAGCCAGAGAGGTGAACTAATTTCGAGTTCAAACAGCAGATCAATGGCAAAGCTTGCATGGACCAGGGTGAAATCATGGCTGTTGAAATAAAGGAAGTTTTGTAGTTCAGTTCAGCGGGGACAAAATTTCACCTCAGGTCTCCTGGCTGCTGGTCCTACTAATTGCATCATATCCATTCTGGCACACTGTTTCTGCTGATCCTCATAAAGCTGGGTAGATTTAGGGTACAATGTGGAAAGGCATGTGGTTAATGATTATTGCTACTGAGCTTATTTGTAGCATGTTCCACATGAGAAGATGACTCATTTGATTGTATGTGCTAGGTATGTGAACACTAGGATAAAATTAATATAGCAATTGTGTTAATGTACAGGCTCTCACTTCAGTTATAACAGAATCTGTTTTTGTGGTCTTCCCAAAGAGGATGATTGATCATTAAACCAAGTGTTGATTTCATGTTTTGTAAATCTTTTCTTTATATTAACACTGGGGATAAAGTAAGGGGGAATGCCCCACATCATTATTCTGGGGCCCACAAATTTTAGGGGTTAGTGTTCCGGGGCCCCTAAAAATAGAATAATGTGATGGAACACAGCCCTGTAGCATTCCAGTGTGTTCCCCCTTACTGCTCCTGTACAGACACATGATCCTCCTGCTTGCTCTGCTCCCAGCCAGCGTGGCAGCACTGTGCCATGCACACCTGCCACCACCTTGCAGTCACTGCTCCTGGCCACACTGCTGCTGCTGCTTGCCCCACTGCTTGGGAAGTCCAAAGGGGAAGCACAAAGCACTGCACCAGCAGGAGGTGGTGGTGGATGTGACAAGCCAGAGACTGGTGGTGGGAATGGAGGGGTCCAGGGCAGCATGTGTTGCTGGAGCAAGAGGTAAGAATGAGGGGCAGGGGAGAGGTGGAGGGGTGCATGGGGACAAGGAGATTGGATAGGGGCTGATGGGGACTGGGTAGTGGTGGAGGAGACTATGAAGGGCTGGGCTGGGGACTGGTTGGGGGGCTTGGGAGGGCTGGAGGAGGTTGGGGGATGTAGTGGGTGCTAGGGATGGAGGGGACAGGGGAAGGGAGCTTCAGGAATGGGGAGGGGGACTGAGGAGGACATGGGAAAAGAGGGGTCTGACGTGGGCACTAGTGGACAAGGTTGGGGTGATATTGCGGATATGAAGCTGTGCTTCATTTGTGAGGAGAGAGCTGGTGGGGCTCAAGCAGTTTGTTTTGCACTCATATTATAACTGGTATAGCAAACCCAGAGGTACTGGGGCTAGGAGGTGCCAGGCCTAAAGCCTGGTGCCCAAGGTCAACTCTGGCACAAATTAAACATTGGTTTGTGGTGAACCTAACACATGAAGTTATTGGAGAGTCTTCCTTACTTGCTTTTTTTTTTTTTTTTTTTGTTGGGGGGGGGGCCGAAGAAGGGTCAGCACCTTCCAACCTCTCCTTGATCCCAGGAAGGGGAGCCAGGTGACTTGGCTCAGGTACCCACATTTGATAATGCTGGCACTGGAGCCTGAACTTACTTCTGATATCATTTCTTGTGTCACCTGAGGGATGTCACATGTCTTGAATTGTCAGTTTTTTCCCAACAACAGGCCAGGGGTTTTTAAATGTCCTTCTCTGAGCATGCTCAGCTGAATACTCAGCGTAGGAACTACCTGTGGCTGGGTAACAGCAAGCAGGGAAGAGGGGCCATTGGGGGGCTGGAACAGCCTGGGAGCCAGGGTGTTGAGGCCACCATATTGCTGGGGTCCTGTGGGTCAGGGCTGCTTCAGGTCCAGGACTCTGCCATTCTGGGACTCTGCTGGTCTGAGGCCTTTCTGTGTTGCCTGGACACTGGACTCTGCCAATCCAGGGCCTTGCTGCTGCAAAAAGGCCAATCTGCTTTTCTTTTTAAGGAGCTCATTGTAGTTTGCTAACTTGGACTTGCTGAAATGTTCATTAATTTGACACAGTTCTGAAAGCCTTTTATCAGAGCTGGCTGCAATTTTTTCTTTCATTGGGCACACTCTCAGCCTGTCATCAAATGGCACAAGAGTAAATTTACTTCTTTCTTTGTTAAAGTGATTCACAACTCAGTACTTTAAGTGCATTCATACCTCAGTACCTCTGATTCCCTTCCCATTGGAGATCAATGGTAAAACTACAAATGGGAGATGAGTTGGGCCCCTTAGGTCCCATTGTGCCTGTTACGTTCACAGCATAAACAGAAATCAAATAAACACATAAAATACATTTGCAGCAGTGGTTCCCAAACTGGGAGGCATAGAGGAACATTCAGGAGGGCGCAGTACAATAGAGCTATCTCCCACAGGGGTGGCAATGAAGCACCATCTGCCCAATTCTATTTCCCTTCAACTCTGTTCCCACTCTGGCTCTGGACCCAGCCCTAGACCCAGGGGCATTGCTGATGCCAGGCTTACAGGGCTCAAGCCCCAAGTCCCAGCATCCAAGCACCGGGTCCGCTGGCAGGCTGCCCTTGGCGGTGGTGCGCTTATGGGGCTCAAGGCCCGAGTTGTGGCACACCGAGCTCTTGGTCTTTTCCTGGGCCAGCAGTGCTTCTTCCTAGACCCCAATCTTGACTCTGCTCTTGGTTACACTCCCAGCCACAGCTAGGCCTCAGCTCTGTTCCCAAAATCAATTTCAGCCTCAAGCACAACCTTGCTTCTGGCCTCCAACCTCATATGTGGCCCTCGGCCCCTACAGCTCCCAGCTCCTGCCCCTCTCCACAATTCCCAGCCCCTGACTTCAGCCCCCAGCAGTGTGCTAACCATAGAAGGGAGCGCAACAGAAGAAGTTTGGGGATGCTGTCTTGCTCACAGATTTGAATATAACCCAACATTATTTCTTAGTTTTAGGACTCTAACTCAAGAGAACACAGATATGTATCACATTTTATTTATCACGTTGTTAATCACAATACTTACTGTGTTATGCAGTGTTTGCTAGTTTGTGATAATTGCTATAGACATAAATGCCATATAAAATTATAAATATTTTTATGGAGTGATAACCAATGCATGTGGTACTGAGAAGTGGTTGCAAATGCCTACCTGGGCTGGGCCCGCACATGCATGAAGGCGAAGGGGGCCCAGAGATTAGGAGGGTTCCAGGGTTCCATCAAATTATACTTTACTCACTGACTAACACGCGAAGGAGCTTATCTGTAGTCTGGAAAAACAAAAGATGTAGTTATATTGCATGCTAACTCTTTCCATTCCACTACTATCTCAGGGTAATTTTAAAGAACAGCCACTAAATTTATACATATTTAAATCATTAGATTCAGACAACTTTCTTCCAAAAGTTTTGGCAGAGCTGGCTGAGGGGCTTAATGTTGATTTTTAATAATTCTTGGAACACTGAGGAAGCTGAGATGACTGGAAAAAAGCCAATGTTGTGTCAATATTTAAGCAGGGTAAACAGGATGACTGGTAATTACAGATCTGTAAGTCTGACATCAGTCTTACTCAGGATGACGAAGAGGGAAATATAGGTCTCAGGTCATAAAGAATTAAATGAGGGTAATATAACTAATGGCAATCAATAAGAATTTATGAAAAATAGATCCTGTCAAAATAACATGATATTTTTAATGGTACTACAAGTTTTGTTGATAAAGATAATAGTGCTGATATAATCTACATAGACTTTTTTAACGCAGTATATGTGTGACTTCTGTAAGGCATTTTACTTGATATGGCACAACATTTTGATTACAAAACTAGAATGATATATAATCAATTAAATGGATTAAAAGCTGCTCACTGGCAGGTCTCAAAATATAATTGTAAATAGGGAATCATCACTGAAGGGATATGTTTCTATTAGGAGATGTTTGTTAGAGGGAACTGTTCTTGGCTGTATGATAGTTCACATTTTATTAATGATGTGGAAAAAACAAAACTACTGATAAAGTTTACAGACAATACAAAAAATGGCGGGCTGGTAAATAACAAAGGGGACAAGTCTGGTCAAAGCAAACAATGTGTGTTTTAAAGCAACTGAATACAATTGTGTTTATATCTAGAAACAGTAAATGTTGGCCATCCTTACACAATGACTGGCTGTCCTGGGCTTGAATAGAAGTAGGTAGATTATTTTACCCCCGGATTTGGCACTGATTTGACTATTGCTGGCACACTGTGTCCAGTTCTGTTGTTGAGAATTCAGAGAATGTTAAGAAATTTCACAGGATTCAGAAAGAGCTTGGGAATGGTTAAATAATTAGAAATCTTGTCTTAAAGTGATAGATGATACTCAATTTAGCTTAACAAAGAAGGCTCAAACTAGCAGAGAAAGGTACAACATACTCAATGGCTGGAAACTGAAGCTATCCAAATTCAGACCAGAAATGAGAGTATATAAACAGTGAGAATAATTAATCATTTGGAACAATATTCAAGGCTCACAGTGACACCTCCATCACTGGATATATTTTTAAATCATGGCTGGGTGGTTCTGGTTTTTGTTTTTTTTTTTTTTTTTTAAGAATATGCTTAAAGGGGGAAATTTGTTGAAGGTCTGTGGCCTCTATTTTACTAGATGATCACAATGGTCCAATCTAGCTGTGAAATGTATGAATTCATAGGAATGTATTCAAGGTATGTTTTCTATTTTTAAATTATAGCAGTCCTCATTTTTTTTACTTTCCCACCATGAAGTAAGTTTATATAATGTTATCACCTATGTGCATTTTAATGAAGCTATATTGTTAGCTTTTCATTTTAATCATAACAGAATCCCTCGAGCACCTAATATTTGTTCAACTCTTCTCTATAGTCTCCCCAGTTTATATAAAACAAACAAGGAGTCCTGTGGCACTTAATTCATCTGTCTGGGCACAGTAACTAACAAATCATTAATGGAGTGATCATGAAGATTGAAATGCTGACCCACTGGTTTTAGAATGTTATGAGTTCTGACAGCAGATTTGTGCCCATTTATTCTTTTGCCCAGAGATTGTCCTGTTTGTATATTGGACAAGGCAGGGGGGCATTTCTGGCACGTGATGGCATAAATCACATTAGTGGATGAGCAGGTGAATAAGCCTTTGATGGAATAGCTTCTTTTATTAGGTCATATAATAGTGTCTTTTGTGCAGATACTTGGACAAAGTTGGCGGTGTGCTTGTTGTAGGGGTATGTGCCTGCTTTAATGTTTCTGTTGTTAGGTTTGTAGTTGCTGGTAAAATATCTTTTTATATCTTTCTGTTGGTGTGGTGGTAAGAACTAAACAATATTCCATGTGTACTTGTATGTAAGTCATTTAATGTAATAATTCTCTGTAGACAGCTCAAATCTAAATACATCTTCCCTGCTGCAGTCCTCCAAAGGAAACTTGCGTGCAATAGACTAATTACTTCAGAAGTTTCTCATTTTTACAGAATATTTCAAATCCCCTTTTTACTTTCCCAAATGCTATTGCTTGCTTCCCCCATCAATCATTTTATTTTCTGTCTGTATTTCTAATTTTACAAGAGTTTTTCTTTTTTTGTTCCTGTTGTGTTTATAGGTTCTCTTAACTTAAAATAAACTGTGAATGTAGTTATTGAAACATTTAAATCCTTCTTTTGTATCACTAATGAAAATATTAGAGACCCGAATTAACATTGATCTCTTTAGTGCTTCTTACAGCTGAGTATTTTCTTTTTCCTTTTTTAAATACTTTAACAAGTTCTCAGTTCTGTGCAATTTGAGGCAGTATGACTTAATTTTTAGAGCAAGATAAGATTTTACTGTCAAGACTGTTTCAGATATGCTACCTTTTCTGCTTTGTTGATCCATTCATTTTATTATTCAATCAGAAAAAAAAGTTGCCATGTTTGTTTGAAAGTGCCAGTTCTTTACAAACCCTTGCTTCTTATTTTTGGTGTTCTGTTATCTTACAAGCATCTAATGCCCTTGAGTATGACTTTGGGTATATACATATATTCCACTATTTTACTTGGACTAACAGGTAGCTTTATATGAGGTTAATTATCAGCACCATTTGTTTCCTCTTTTGAAAACTGGCACTTCATTTACTTTCTCCAGCCCTATAATGTCTCTCCAGTTCTACTGGAGTTTTCAAAAATAAGAGTGCTACAGCAAGTGTTAGCAAATTCCTTTGATAATCTATACCACATATCGGAATCAGGTGTTTGGTACATGTTATATTTCTCAGTACGTTAGATTTTTTATTTTTACATCTCAGCAATTTGAGTCCTTCCCCCTCCTTTACTAAATGAATTACAGTCCATCTGACACTCCTTTTTTCTTTTATATTTCTAAATGTTTGTATTCTATGTTTTTATTCCCTTCTCTCCAACTAACTCATTCTGTCTTTGTTCCTTGCAAATCTTGACTGTATGTACTTGTTATGTCTTAGAAATAAAAAAGCAATATTAAAAAGTTAAAACATTTTCACAAAAGATGAGAATACTAGGAAAACAGAGAACTGCTTGTAACATTTAATCTGGAACAAGCCTGCCAAAGCTGCATCAAGAAAACATGCAAAGCAGTGTCTAAAGGGAGGAGGTTCAAGCTCATAGGAACTCTACTTCAAATGCTTGAATGATTCTTGAACAAAAGAAATCTCTGCATGAATATGTAGGTAGTGCAAAAGAGAAAAGGCTGTTTGCCTTGTGGATGCTTCGCTGACTCCCACTGCTGCATAGCTTCTAACAGAAGATAGAATTTAGATTTCCGAATAAGTATGTTTAACCATTATGTACTCCTTCCTGTCACACTATGTGAAAAGTTCACAATAAAACTTGAAAGTATACAATAAAACCTTAGCTGATTTAAAGCTGCATTGGAAACTTGATGCACATATTATGTTATGGACAGGCTTGTTAAATTTCGTAAAACTGAGCATACATACTGGGGACCGATGCTGAGTGCATGTTTGAAAATGAACAGAAATGATGGATCAAGGAGAGAAAGCAAGAAAGAAAAAAATGTGCACGAACTCCTAAAAGTGACACTTCTGTTGTCACTGTCAGTTTTGAGCTTACATTCTGCTACACAAATGCCAATCACTAGAATGATATTCTTGATAAAATATATAGATTTCACAGATATTACTTCCTCTCCCATCTGTTATGCACAGGCAAAAGAGCTCTTGTAAGAAAGAAAAGAAGATCAATGGAAATTGTTCTTACCCTGGGTAATACTGTTGAAAAAAGGACGTGAACACTGACTGTATTTTGACTATGGATAAGCCAGAGTTTGAAATGCTTGCTGTCAAAACTCAGCTTGTCCACAGATGGGCTAAAAACAGATATCTAGAGCCTTAGTCATATCCCTCTAATATGCATCTCCAATGATGTCACAGACCAGTGAACATTGTTACTTTTTTAATATATTTCTTAAAACAATTGTTTGTTGATTGTGAAATGGGTTGGAAGGAAGCTCTTTCATTGCAGACTGTTCATGCAGAAACTATGTCTTTCTCTATGCGGACAGTGTCTGAACTTAGTGGGCTTTGTCAGAATAGAAGTAAATACTATTACTTAGTTGTAGTAAATCTAAAAGGCATCAATGCCAGGAATAGCTTTCAGCATAAGCCAGCTAAAATAAGCAAATGCTGTATCTCTTTCTGAAATACCATATTTGAGGAAGGGCAGTATGTCCAACTGTTAAATATGTAACTCTTCTTCCTGACACTTTACTTTCCATATGAGACATATTCTATACAGACAATGGTTCACTCATAGTCCTGTAGTCCTTAATTTGAGGCCCTTTCTGTGTTAAGGTAAGCTGTGTCTTGTGGCAGACATTCCTGTCAAATCAGGGACGTGTCCAAGCTGCTAAATACAGAACCAGATCCAAGTTTGCTCTACAGTTCTAGAGTATTAAACCTCAGTATCGTGGTGCAGGACTATCTCTCTTCACCCTGTTGGACTGTCAGCTTCTCCAGCCTGACATATGGCAATCTATGAAGTTTCCTGGAAGACTGATTTGTGCTCTTTGGATCTTTCCATTTATGTATCACTACTCTTTTCAGGTCAGGCAGAAATGCCTTGCAAATGAGTGTGGGTACCTCACCACTGTCAACACAACACACACATTGTCACAAATATGTTTTTGTCCAAACTCACTCCCTTCCTCAGTGATTTTATTCATTCTTAGGGAATGCAAGACTGTCCTTTGAAACAGAAATATTTCTAACTCTCTTTTAAGACAGGTGCATCTATTGCTAGCTTACTTTTATCTCAGACAAGGTCCTGAAGGAAAGCTAATGATATACACCTGATCAGTAAGATAGCTGTGAGCTTCCACACAGGTACAAAGTCTGATACTCCATCACACCACGTAAAAGAGATCATTCAACTCTGGAGTGTCTCCTTGTGCACATAACAGATCTCTCCTTGTCTGGTACCTGTGTGCAAAGACTACATTCATCCTGTCAAGCTTTTGTTTCTCCTATGACTCAGACCTCTGGCTATGTCACAATTTAGTTCACCCCTTTCTAGGTAGAAAAATGTCCAGTCAAAACAATCCAAAAGTTTTCATCAAAAGGTCTTTGGCCCCCACCTCCAGGCCTTATGGTCTTTGGCCCTCACGTCCTTCCTGCATAGCTCTCCATTGGTCCGTATGCCTTTCTCAGGGGCTTTATGCAACCTTCTTCCCTGATATGGGCTCCTGTGCCTTCCCTCTACACTGAGTTCCATTTCAGGAACCTCATAACCAGCAGCCAAGGTCTGGTTGGCCCCACTCCTTGCTGCTGTTTCCCTAGATTTCCAGCCTTTCTCAGGCTTTGTCCCCCACAATAACTCAGTGTTCACCTTTGTATTAAATCCAATGTTCTCAAGTCTGTTCTCTAGAATTTTCTAACAAAATGAAACTAAAAAATAAAATATAAACAAACCCATGCTGACAATTCTCTGACATTGGTAACAATTTGATCATGTCCAACTTATTTACAAGTATTTTAGGCTGCAATAAATTTGAAGTACATGGCAATCTGGTTGTAAATGTTCCAAAGCTATCAGCTTGTCTGCAAATCAGGTCCCCGGTCTCAAACTGGGGACCCAGAAAATGAGGAAGAGCTTGGTTTAAGTGACTTTGCCTTAGGATCTTTGTAGGAGAGGAGGGAATAGAATCCAGTTCTTTGGGGCTGCATTCAACTATCTTAACCTCATAACAATTCCTGTAGGACGAGATAATATTTGGTAGAGGAGGTGTTTGTGAAATTTAATAGATCAGTGTGAGACCCTGTGCTTGCTTCTGTTGAATTTTGTGCCATCCAATCCATATTATTTGTTCAACCAGGCCATTTGATTATGGGCACCCTGGCCTTCAATTTGGCAAATGTATTCCCAGCTGCTTTGCAAAATTTGTAAGCAACCAGCTAGCAAATAGTACACACTCTGTAGCAATTTTCAATGTCATGCCATGCAACAAAAACACTGCTTTCAGACTACTAATTAGACTGGCTGTCTTGTCTCTCTTCTGTTCTTCAGTGTGTTCAGAGAAACAATCAGTAAAACAAATTCTTGAATTTGGCTACTTTTTTACTGCAGGAGAATCAAATAAAGAGTTAAAAACTGGGAGAGGAAAAAAAGTAGTTAATGATATTTTGATTCTGGAGGAACCAAAGCATTAGGTCTCGACTGATGTTACAATATATGGTTTAACTGCACTGAAATCTCTGACAATCCTGCTACTCTTTCCAGCACCCTCACCTTCTCCACCTTGGCCTTCCTTTTCCCATTCCCTTCATTCCTGGAATAGAGTGACACACTTGATTGTTCTTAAAAATTAAAGTTGGTTTAAAAAAAAAAGGGAAGGAGAGGGGAGGAAATGTAAAAATACCTGAGGACCCTATTTTATCTTATTCAATGGAACCTTGATAAATCACCGTGTTTATACTCTGCACCAAAAAAAAAAAAAAAAAAACCTGGCATTTCCTTTCCTGTCAGTAAAAGAATTAACAGCTGTACTGCACCGAAGTCTCCTATTAGTAAGATTTTATTCTTTGAGATATGCTTGTCACCTGTATACTCACCAGCACACATCTTTGCCTTGAATGTTACATTACTTCTCTGGGATTACCTGCTACAGAGCTCCACAGGAGAGGATGCTTCTGTGCATGCCCCAGCCAACTGACACCATGCATGAAAGGGATTTTACTCCAAACTCTTTACTCTCCACTGCTCCTATTCAGAGGTTGAGGGTTGCTCATGGGGGCAGTCAGAGTGCAACTATTTACCAGTCTGGCAGTCATCTTAAAAATGGGATTTATCAAAGATATTATATAGCTTCTCCTTAATGGAGCACCATCCATTCTGTGCATGGAATGAGGCAGGGGGCGTATGTGGAGGGAGGGGGAATGTGATCATATAATTAGATACTACATTGTAACACATATGCACGAGGCAGCTGAGTTAAAGTTACATGGGAAGCTTTAATTCCTAGGTTTTAAGTGCTTGACTCTGCAACCTAAATAATGTTCTTTCAGTATGGGGCTTATACATAAATATACGCACATTTGGGCAACCATCACCTCTGGGAAGTTTCCCCAATGCCCTGTCTCCAAATTCAGACTTTCACAGGCCACCTTGATCTCCACTGTTCTACACGTTCCTCATGAGTCAATATATGATAGACTTTGGATTTGCATACACATTGTTCTTGGACATGGGAAATAGATCATATACCCATGAACGAGAAATATCCAGATTTTCTCTTAGATTTTGTCTGAGAATGTTTTACCTGTTTTATAGTTATTCAGATATCACACACACTCAACACCTTATCATGCACCTGCACACAAGCCCACTTATTCACATATGAGTGGTTTTTTTACATTTGACCTTAAGCCCTTTCACAAGCAACACATGCTAAACCAAAGAAAGCTATTTTATGCTGAAGTAAGAGTGTCTACAAAGGGAGTTATGCCCACCTAACTGTTAATTTAAATTCACACCTTATCTTGTTTGGGGAGGTGGGGTTGAGCATCTTTCGTGTGACTATAAGACCTTAGATGATCATCAGGGTAGCATGTGCCTCCATTCAAAACCTTTGGATCAATTTTTCCTGCCTGGAAATGTACTTTATTAACAGATCCTGTCTATCATGATACTCCATACATTTACTAGCAGGCTATGAAAATGTCAGTACTAATTTGACCACTTTACTGTAAAATTGCATCAGTAATAATCAACATTCTTATTATCTCCCTGGCACCAGATCCTTAGGTGATGTAAAAAGGTGTAGCTCCATTAGTGTAATAATGGCATTATTCCACTTTATTCTAACTGAGACTTTGTATGGTATTTTTTGTTTGTCTCTCCTTTCTCTAATTTATTATTATGAACTTGAATTTACTTGTGTAATATCTCTTTAGCCCATATTTCAAGTCATTTCTTTTCTTTTAATCTTTGCTTAAAATATCTGCACCGCAGTAATCATTGCATAGTTCTTTTATTCAGAAAGTGTTCTATTTTACCCTAAATCAGGAATTTGACTGTTACAAATGAGCTTTCCAATCTGCTGAACCACAGTGCTTCATTGTGCATATCTTGCAGGAATAAGGTGATTTGTTTCATGTGGTAAATTGGAGGGATACAAGAATAAGGATATTTTGCTAAATTATGATTAGCAAAATGTAGGTCAATAGAATCTGTAGGTCTACAAAGCTTTTGAACTGCCTACAGAAAATTACAAGTAAAAACGAAAAAATCTCTAAACCTGTTAACTCAAACAATGAGCTATGGAAAAAGGAAAGATTTTCTGCTGAAGTGAAATTGAAATACACAGTACCCCTGTGGGAATTTAAAAAACCCTGTCTGCTTTGTTCTAGCAAATAAAGTCTTTTGGCATATGCATTTCACTTAATTTCTAACAAATCATTTTTAAAGTATTAGGGTCAGATGCTCAGCCGCACTAAATTTCTGTAACACCATTGAGATCTATGAAGTTATGTCACTTCACAACATCTAAGAACATGGGATCAGATGTTCAGAAACATTTGGGTGCCTAAAGATGCAGGTAGATGCCTAGTGAGATTTTCAAAATTGCCTATGCAAGTTAGATGCCTAACCCATTCAGTCATTCATCCAAATTGCTTTGAAATGCTGGCCAATGGTGCTAGATTTCTCCATGCCTAAAGACCAAAACAGAAACCTATCCTGCTGTGGCAGAGCTCTCAGGAAACACTGCATGCCTTCTCCTAATGATGAAATTCCCAGCTTGATTCAAAGACTTGTTTAAACATCCCTGTACCAGGTGAGATCAATCAATCCTGTGGTCTTTATTTGGCTTCCAAACTCTAGAATCAAGGCATGGAATTAAAAAGAAAAGGCTAGCCTAATCTCAGTCACCATATCAGAGTCTCTCTCACCCTTTGTTTATCAATATTTCTCATGATCATGGCTTTGCACAAAGTGCAGAACTTCAGTGTCATCTTTAAGTTGTTGATCCTCTCATAATGGAGGAGTGATTATTAGTTAAGACGATCAGGTATGCAGTCCTTTGTTCTGGCTGTCCCCAAACCTCTGGCTGTAATAAGCTGGGACTGGATGACAGGAATGGATCACTCAATAATTGACCAGTTCTGTCCTTTCCTCCTGAAGCATGTGACACAAGCCACTTTTGAAAACCAAGCTACTGGACTAGGTGGACTATTGGTCTGACCCAGCATGGCTATTTTTATGATATGGTATCTTTCCATATCCAGAAAGACACTCAAAGGCAAAGACACTCATTGCTCTATAATTGGAGATAGTGGGCTGTCTGTTTCACAAAGGCAATTCTGTTTAGGCCAGTGGACCAATGCAACATCTCTCAAATCCAACCTTATCTCTCTCTGCTTCATTGGCTGTTAAAAAATCTATTCCTTTTAGTGTCTGGTCTCACTGCATCCCAACCCTTCCTTACCAAAGCACCATTGATATCTTTTCTGCCTCTGGAACCACATCCCCTCAATGTCTCTATGAATACCACCACTGATTGTCCTTCCTGTTCCACACTACATTCAAATTCCTCATCCTTCATCCATCTAAAGTTCACAAGTTCTTAGATGCAACTTTCTCTGTTGGATCAACTTCTCACTCTCTGCGTGCCAAGCACTCTCCCTACTGTCCTTCAGCCCCATTTCTTTTGCAAAGCTCTTCTATGATCCCTTTGCAATAAAACATCTCACCACCCTGACTCTAAGCAATTGATCCAGGCATCATACTTGTCTGATCTGAGCCTTGAGCAATTTGGGGCAAAGAGCCAGGGCAGATACTAATATCACAACACTCTAGCCACATTGACTTCAGTGGAAGTAGGTTCCTGTGTCTCAGTTTCCCCATCTATAAAATACTGATAATCATACCGATTTTTTTGTAAAGCATGGGGAGATCTACTCATGAAAGTTAATGCATAAGAGAGAGTGGTCATTATCAAGTATTCTCCATTCAAGCAAACTTGATGGTGTTCAGTGGGACACCCACAAAACACATAGACTGTTTAAAAGGACAAGAGGAAAAGAACTAGGAAAGAAAGTGGGAAGAGTAGTAATGGAATGGAAAGGATTAAAGTGTGGGGAAAAAAACAATGAAAGGAGAGGAAAGGTATAGAAGTATAGACTAGTTATAGGAAAAGTGTACCTTCAAGTAGATGTGCTTCGCTTTGAATGGAGTTCAGAGGCAAATTAGCAATTAAATAGTTGCTTTAATTAACAGACTAACAAATTAATATATTGCATGAGCTTTCATGGAACAAAATCCCATTTCATTTTATGTAAGGCAGGCTTAGAAGCTGTGCCTAACAGCTTCTGGGGGAGGGGCCTCTGATCTGCATTGGTTTTGTATTTGCATGAGCACAAAGAGCATATTATCATAGTCTCACTATGGATGCAGGGCAATATGGGTAATGGTATTTGGGTTGATCTGATCACAAATCTGTCAATATCTATAATTCTACTAAAGAGAAACATGAAATATTGTCTTTTGTAATATGCTACGCTCTTGTTTGTTCAAACTCTGTTTAGGTGGGTTAAAGGATAAAAGCTACCATTAGCAAAAAGAATATTAAAAGAGGGTCCTCCCCCCTTCCAGCCTGGTGAAGTTAAGACAGGAGTGGGGGTTTAGCATTAGCTCAGTCTAGAGCTATGCCTGAGGCTCTGCATCATCCCCTTGCCCTGCTGTCAAAGGATAGATCTGGCCAGGCTTCCTGTGAAGCCTTTCTTTTGTTATTTTAATGGAAGAAGCTGTTTGCAGCTATGTAAGGTTTGAGCTGAAATCACTGAGAGAGGCAAACCCTCCTTCTGAGCTGAAATCATTGAAGAGGAGCCAGCAGATGGTGAGAGCGGAGCATGAGTAACCAGCGGGTGGAGGTGGAGGACATCGGGCAGAGCCAGAAGCTGGTGAGAGCAGCCCATGAGTGACCAGCAGCTTGAGGTGGCAGACAGGGGTGGAGCCAACGGATGGTGAGAGCCAAGTGTGAGTGACCAGCAGGCGGAGCCAGCGGCTGGTGAGAGCAGAGTTTGAGTGACCAGGGTGCAGAGACTGTGGACAGCGGGTGGAGCCAGTGGCTGATGGGAGTGGACAGTGTGAGGACCACTGGGTAGCGCCGGCAGATGGCTGGTGTGAAAGACATTCCCTACACACCCTGGGGTTTGCTGAGAACCTTGTTCTGTACAGGTCCCCCAGATCAGTGCTGGTTTTGCTACTGAGTTTATATGTTCTGTTATGCTGTGTGGCATTATGTTGGGAACCTTCTGCACTGATTTTCTAAATCAATGCTGATTTCTGCTATTGGGTTTTTACATTCTGTTTTACTACTATTAAAAGTTCTGTACAGCACATTCAGACTTATGCTTGTGAGTGGGGAAGCCTTACCCTTTCGGGGGGCCCAGGGAATAGTGCATGATTTCTGAGAAGACTGAGTGGGGCTCGAGCTGGTTGATGCTGTAACATTACTTGGAAACCCCTAGATGTAGAACCCAGCCCTTATTCTGCCAGCTTGCCCTGGCAGAAGGGTTACACTTATATCCATTTTAATGTCACCCTTTAGTGACTGAGCAAGTGAGGAAGGAATGTTGACTATTCTGATGTGAGTCTCCCTAAGTTTCTCTTATTGAAGTTGTTCCACTTTAATTGAACAATTACACAATTAAATGTCAATTGAACCAGAGAGAGAATAAGGAGAACTATATAATCTAGTGGTTAGGGCACACACTTGAAAGGTGGCCCATCCCTATTTAAATTCTTTCTCTTCTTTGGGAAAACAGTGAATTTGAACTATGAATTTCCCATATCTGTAGAGCCCTGCAGATCCATGGGTATCTGCTGCAGATCCAGAGGTATCTACATCCACAGATGCAGGTGTGGATAACTGCAGACCCATTGCAACAGATTGACCTTCTAATGCAGATTCTCTTTTTATGTGCCCAGAGTGTGATCCATTGCCGCAGCTGCTGCTATGATCTGTGTCAGCAGCATACAGGGGAACAAGGAATTGCTCCACCCAATCCTAGCTCACTCTGATTGTGCTCTGCAGCCAATCAGAATCTCAGTCACAGCAGGTTGTTGCTTGGAGAATCATCACTCACTGACAGTCAGTCGACGTGCTTGCCTTTGATTCTCTCATCCCCCATGACTTCCCTGTCCTCTTCCCTTTCTTGTTTGTGGTTTGCATGCCATGCTGTTAATCAGAGATTTCATTGGTGGCCAAGGAAATCTGATTGACAGCACAGTATGTGAACCACAAACAAGAAAAGGAAAAAATGGGTGGGGCCCATGTAGGGAATGAGTCAATCAAAGGCTAAAATGGTGGCTGTGAGTCCAAGCTCAGTTGCAGATGCGGTTATGGATATAGATAAAACATGGCATGTGGATCACGGATTTGAGGGATACTGTCACTGAGTGGATGCGGTCCATATTTCTTTATCCATGCAGAGCTCTACACATCTAAGTGAGTTTCTTCTCTATATGAGAGATCCTCCTTCAGCTTGCTGTTTTGTCATGTGCCAAAGGAGCCGGATCTGGTAGATAGCCAATGAGCAGTGTCTCTGGGTACTGGATTGGACCCTCTTGTGTGAATTAGGGGGCTGTCTTCCATAGTTTCTGATTCAATCCGAGTTAAGGAGGGAGATGGTCTCCCAGATGCCTAAAATAAGGCAACAGCGTGTGCATGCCTTGAGTCAAAAATGTAGCAAAATACTAGGATAGGTGGCTGCAAAGCAGGAGTTTTCCAGCATTTTGAAGAGAGAGAGAGAGAGAGAGAGAGAGAACAAGGAAGAATTTTGTATTGTAAATCATAGTACCTGGAGGATACAGTATAATAATAGAACAATGAGAAATGAGCTAAACAAGTTTGGTGAAACTGGATTATAGCATAAAAATCATGGGTAGGCTGTAAATTCTGGAGCAGGAACCATGTTTACATCTGTTTGTACAGTTCCCAGCACAATGGGGCTGATGAGGCCTGTGAGTACTTTAGTATTACGTTGTAAATGTTAAATAATGATTAAGAATATAAGAGTCATTAAACAGGTATTGCTGGAGTATGGAGAAGTCAGTGCTAAATTCTATGATCAGTTTCAGTCCCAGTGACTTCTTTTAGATTAGAAAGTCAAGACTGAAAGTGAGGCTGAATGAAGGAAAACGCCTTCACTTTGTTAAAAATTAACTAGTTTTAATAGATCTGAAGAAAGAGGAAAGGAAATTCTCCTAGATAAAGATTTACCATCTAAGTCTTGTGTATGTTCAGGAGGTAAATCCTGTAAAATTAAATAAGTATCAGATAAGGTAATGCTTTTTCTACAGTGAGAAATGATCACTTATTTTGCACTAGAAATAAATTTCATTTTGGTTTCTATAACCAATGGGGAAAACTAGTAGAGATATAGTATTTAACAGTTAAAACAAAAACAAACAAAAAAAACCCCTGCCTTTAAATACAATAAATATATAAATGAAGCTGGACATTTGCTCTTGTGGAAATTTAGTCCTACAATGGGAATCCATCTATGAGGATCATTAAAAATGGGCTATATTTAGACTGTCTCACTTGACAACAAGAGTTGGATAATACAAAGGAAGTTTCTCTTGATGATTTAAATAGGTTTTGGTAGCACTCTAGCTGTTTTTTTTTTAAAGGTTTCCAGGATTACTGCTTGCAAAGGTTACAGTTTAAGTTTAATATGATGTACTAGTGTTTTTTCCAGTGTTTGCAGGCAGACAGCATCAGTGTTCCAGTACTTCTCAAGCTCCTAACCAGCTTCTGATTCTCATCCACTGTGTCGTGACACATTACTGTATTCCCACACTGTGCTAAGTGTGTCCCAGAGAGCCGGGGAGATGCCTGAATTTGGCCTGGGGGCGGGAGGGCGAGGCTCATGTGAGATATGCCACTAAGTGTGTGATGACCAAAAAAGGTTGAGAACCACTGAGGTGTGCAAATAGTTGGGTTTTAGTGCTACCATTCACATTCCAGGTCTGGAGCAGCAGTAGAGACATGCACTGCAATTATACGTATTTTGAAAGAATCCTAAAAATAGGCTGTGGAAAGAGTAGAGATGCTACACTCTTGACTTAGCTAAGAGGAGAAGAATAGTAGAATTGGAAGAAGAGTCAGCAGGTTATAAATGGATAGGGAAATAGTCTTTTTTCCCCAGCAGCTAGAGTAAGGATTTTAAATGTATCAGACATTTACAGACTTCAAGCAGGCTCTAGGGACAGCACACTTTCAACACTCTCCTCCATTCCAGTAGGTGGGTTAAAGAATAGACTTTTCCTTAAGGTCTTGTCTATAGGGTTTGCTGTTTCCACACCCTCATGTTTAACATCAACCTCTAGCTAGCAGATTTAATCCTCTGTTTAGTACATTTAGGTTTCAGTGACTGTTCAGGTAGAAGATAAAAATTCAAAAATCTGGACTTGATTTCTTGATTCCAAGTCCATAATAAAAACAGGTGGCTGACAGACTTTTTTTTTGTTAGTTTTTTTTTGTTTGTTTTTTTAACAACACCCTAAAACTCACAAGATCAAGGTGGACAGGGTGACACTAAGAAACAGCTGACAGCATACTGGCAATATAAGGAGAGTCAGGTTGCCAGCCAGCCCACTTTGTAACTGTTTCTTTTGGCTTAGCTGGAAAATATTTTGAATTACTTGTCAAGGGCACCCATTGCCTGGAACAGGCAATATTTTATGTTGTAGACATTGACACTGAAATAAATAAATAAACTAAGGTTATTTCCAAGCTCAGAGTCTAGCTATTTCCCTTCCCTACTCATTTCTCTCGTCCTTAGTCCCACCCTTCCAGGTGACATTCAGGTGAAGGCTAAGCTAATAAAACAATGGGGGCGGGGTTGGGAATCAACACAACAAAAGCCTTTTCCAGTGTTGCCTCTAGCTCAGGTGTGTTTACTCCAGCAGCAGCATTAGCAGCATTCCCTGTTCGGGGGCAGATGGATGCCCCATTGCTTGGCACAGTTAACGCCTAATAGAATAAGGTGCCAGGAAAAATGTATCTAAGAGAACAATGCTGCAGGGAGATGGATTGGTGAGCATCTAAATTCTGATTCCATTGATATAACAACAGTGCAATGCTACCTGTGAGACAGAGCAACATAGTGATAGGAGATATTTTAAATTTTTAGACTCGTTGTGACTTCTTTGCATTCCTTCTACTCTCATAACTTGAGTTGATGCACTGAGTTCCACCACATGAAGGCATGAAGACTTGTGGAGCACAATCAGAAGAACCAAAAGCAACTGATGTCCACCTCAATTTCAAGTATACAAACATATCATAGGAAACATTATCAGAAGTTGTAGGTGAGAACAAGAATGTTCCTCTGCCTTTCTCCTAGCCTCTAAATAGTTTAGATCTGAGGCCCAGCTCCTCTCAAGTGTTTAGTCTCCTAATTTCCATTGAGCTCAGCAGGAATTAGAAGCCTTAATACTTTTGCTGATTCATGCTTTGAATATTTCCCTAAATGGTGCTTCTCTGTGAATTGCTGCTCATCACAGAACACTCCATTATGAGTTTAACTGCTTTGTACAAGTCTTTCCCAGCATGCTTGTCTGGTAACTGGCCCTTTAAATCTAGGTGACAGAAAGGATTGGGGTTCTAAGGCTGACCATATTGTATGTGCTTCCTGCAAGCTGCCTGTTACTCCTTTTCATCTGGTAAGTATTTTTAACTCATACAGTGTTTTCCTAAGGTTTACTCTTTCTGTGGTTCCTGACACAGTAGATACATAACCTCATTTGTTATTGCTCTGCAGAATAAATTTTGTCCTAATAGCACTTTTCTCCTTCTCCAGGTTATGATAATTGATTTTTACCCTACTCAAACTTCAGAGAGCACCTAACCCTATAAATTTCCCGGGGTTCTATAAATCTAGGACACCATACTTTATTTTTAAAGTTTTCCAGCAAACTTAGTTGTTCAGCATTTAATTAACCAGCAGACTGCACATTTGCAATTTCCCTTTTTCATGTTTCTGAATGACAAGACCTGAAAAAAAAACCTCTCATATAGACACTAATGTATTTAAAATAATTGTATTTTGTGCGTAGGCAAACAGTTGTAATACTGAAAGCATGAATTGCTCAATGGACTGTATAGCAGATAAAAGACCTGTGCAAAATCCCTCTTTGCTGTCAAATTGATATTGTTGTATTTAGAAAGAATAGGGTAAACAGATAAAAACTGGAGTAAATGAGTTGTTATACTTAAAATAAATGCCACCCTAATTATATTGTTTCTGAAATCATTCTGTATTGAAAGTACTCTAGCTATGGACTTATGATAATAGTGTGATTGTCTGTCATTTGTTTTGATTATTCTACCAAAATAGGTCAAAATGTGACATAACCCCCAAATGGATAACCTCACCTAATTAGGTCAAATTTCTTCCTGTAATATATGCTTACAACTGAGGGTGGTGAATTCTTTTTTTTTTTTTTTTTCTTTGTCAATTTATGTTCAACGGTACCCATAGCACTGCTTATTTCAGCCTCTGAGTAGTTCCATTAAAACTGCCACTTTTTATCGTGAATATGGAAAGTTATGCCTATTGGCATGCTAGATACATGAATAAATGTATTTTAAACTCCATTAGACTGATGCTTTGCCTGTGAACTGTCTGTCCAAATGCACTTTTTTTTTTTAGTTACTCTCAGTTGGTTTTAATACCTTTAGTTAAAAGAAATGAATAGATTTGATAATCTCAAGAATTTTTTTTTTTTTGCACAAATGGAACTGCAAGGAAGCCTGATTTTTAGAAGAGCCTTCAACAATTATTTTAGTCTAGGATGGTGGGGGTGAAAAATCCTGGCATTTCTTCTCCTAGCCTTTTTAAATTAATATTGTGGCACCAACCTGATAGACCTATTCTAAACTGACAAAGTCCATGGCAGTATAAACATCTTTATATGTCTATAACCCCATTCACTACAGAGGGTTGCATGGATTTAAATACATCATTTTTTCTACCACTTCAATTATATTGATGCAAAAACTGAGTGTAGACAAGCCCTAAGCATAATCTAGAGCCTGATTTATATTGGCCACAGATTTCAGGGAGAGTTGACAAGAGACACATAAGCTATAAACAGTAACTTGCATATCCCCTGTCTCCTTCTTAATGACTACTTACAATGTCTCCAATGCATTGCACTGATCAGAAATGCCCCAGGTAGTGAAAATAAAATTTCTCAGGTTATCCTGTTTTATAGGGAGCACTCTGGAGAAGAGAGTTAGATTGGTCTTGGTGTGTATTCAGGACTAAAGCTGTAGAGCAGGCTTGTTCAACATGCAGCCCAGGGGCCCAAAATCTGGCCTGCCAAGGGCTTTTATCCAGCCCACCAAGTGCTGCCACAAAAGCCTGGGAGCTGGGGTTGGCTGGGGCTATCTGGAATACCCCATACTGCTGCATCAAGTAGGAAGACATTGACAATCTGTGCAAGAAAAAGCAATGCCAAATATCACACTAATCATCATTTTATTAAAGCTTATTAAGAGAGATTAATTTGTATGTCTTATTTATCAAAAATTTTCTTACCGGGCCCCCAACTGAAAAAATAATTGCTATGAGGCCCCTCACCCAAAAAGGTTGGACACCCCTGGTGTAGAGTGTGTAAAGAAGAGTAGCAGAAGCAGTAGGTATGGGATTTACATCTCCTTACCACCATCAAATTGATCCCTATTTTCCTATGGTCCTAGGACCAATACTATGGGTTTATGCAGACACATTGAAAGTTAGATCTAATAGAAGCAAGTCTAAGGGTTTGCACACAGAAAGAGAGTTGTTGCATGTATTCCTACTAGGAAATTGTGGGAATGAAAGAATATAAGAGTATAATTATTTAGTTATCTTCACAAGATGATTTTTGCAGAATAATAAAAATTCCTGCAAATACTATACCAGATCATTTATAAAATAGTACTGGCTGTTTGTACATTCCTTCTTCGGTCTTTGCCTTCTGACAACTATTTCTTATATGAAGAATCTCTGCTTAAACTGCTCTAGGTCCTGGACTTTCCTTCTTTTATTTCATGATCAAATACTATTCTACATGATACAAGCTGAAGCTAGTAGGATCTCTCCTTACTATTCTCTGCAGCAGCCACCTCAGACACTGGATTTCTCTCTTCTAAAGTACACAGGACAAGTTTTTCTATTTTTCTGATATAATTTTCTACATTTGCAGGCACTCCAAAACATGGTACATGCTATATACTCTCTCTCTTTAATATCTCTCCATGATAAAGTAGCAAAAATTGCATCTGACGAAGTGGATTGGAGCCCATGAAAGCTTATGCCCAAAGAAATTTGTTAGTCTGTAAGGTGCCACAGGACTCTCATTTTTACTGTACACAAACTAACATGGCTACTCCTCTCAAAATTGAAGGGTAACAGTCTAATTATTATTACTGAAACTCTTATAAAGTAACTTGCTTACATTTCTATTTTATTTGTACTCAAATATCTATCTTTATAACCAGGATATGAATGGATTTCAGTTCCCAGACTGTTCATTATAATTTATTATTTATTTTAAAAAAGCAGTGCCTAAAATGTGCTAGTACTGCCTACACATAAATTGAAATAAACCAGAAAAGTGATTTGATCCACCCTATGGTGAATATTTTTGAACTCCCATTGTAAAATTTTGATGTCCCCATTGCAAAATTGTGATGTTCTGCTTTTTTTGGCCAAATACACCTAACCCAGCTTAGTGTGGCCAACTGCCACACACTGCCCTTAAAAAGGGTATCTGGAACTGCCATGCTGCAACCAAACCCCTTAGATGGAGGGCTAACCAAGGCAGGAGAGGGGGTTTAGCACCCTCCATTCTGCCACTATTCCTTATCTGGAGATACTTCATATATATTCCACCGCCAGTCCACAGAACAACATGTCTGTTCTGTGGATTGGCTCTCATCAGGAAGATGCCTGTAGTTGTCAGGAGGGTGGAAAGATGAACACTTTTTTGTTCATTGAACCTTTTTTCTTCAACTTTTTCAGATTTCCATTGAAAAATATTTTGATTTGGTTGCCAATAAACAAATACCTAAAATTCTATTTTCAATGTTTTTGTTTCCTCCTTTTGCTTCAGACTTTTTATTTCTTTTTTAAAAATGTAAGTTTTTATTTATTAAAAAGTTAATTGGAAAAAAACCCAAAAACCTATTCATCAGAAAATCTGTGACCAGTTCCAGTATGGATAGATATTGAAATGAAGTTTCAGGGTGGAATGTCAATATCTGGGCAACAACTGCCCAGTGGAACCACCTTCTCCCTAAAAGGCAGGTGAGCCTTCAGCCAGAGTATTGCCCATTGGCTCAATTGAAATTGTGCTATTGTTGCTAGCTGTTCTTGTCATGATTAGGGTCAGAAGGTGAAAAACTGGTCCATGTAAAAAATAAATACCTGAAAGATTCATGAACTTGTATACATATGACTTTAAACGTTGTTTTCTCTGCTCTACAGTCCACCAACCAGAATCCTAGATTGGGTATGTTCACACTTAAGTTATTTCAAATTAAGGAGGCTTAAATCAAAATAAGTTTTTTCTGTCCATGCATGCATTTTGTTATTTCAAAATAAGTGTTTCCTTAATTTGAAATAATAAAAACCTGTATTTATTGCAAAATTGTGCTTAATTCAAAGTTATTTCAAATTAAGCCATTCTAAACTGCAGAATAGGCTTAACTCAAAATAATGGCCATATTCTTTTGCCTGCCTTCCCCTATTTTGAATTAGGGAGGCTAGTGAAGACTCTCTAATTTGGAATAATAACTCCTACCTTATTTTGAATTAGAGAGTCTTCACTCCTAATTTGAATTAATAACTTTGAAGTAGTGCTAATTTGAAATAACTTCAAATTAAATTTGAAGTAGTTATTTCAAATGAACTATTTTAAGTTAACTTTGTAAGTGCAGACATAGCCATTGTGAGGAAATTCATCAAGATGGACAATGATAGAAGGTTTTGCAAATAGCACTGTTATATACATACAATTAGTGATCGTGTATGGGGACGTAAGACTGAGCCCAGTGGGCTAAACACAATATATGAAATAGTGTATGTTGTGTATGGATGAATACTCTAGAACATCTCCCAAAATCTTGGTGAGGGCCGTGGCATTCATGCAATTCAAATTATATTGATAGGAGTCTTACTGTAATCTTCACAGCTAGACATATATGCTTGTGTAACTGAGAAAAGAGAAAATCAAATTAAAAGTCTCCTAGTCATCCTGTTGCTGGCCTATACCTTTTCCTTTTTCCTCTGTCAGGATTAAACTCTTGAGTCCACAGTTGTAGCTAAAACCATTCCATGTGCCAAAAGGAAGAAAAATGTCTAGCACAATTTTTATTTGCTTATATTAGCTTTTTTGGCTTAGTGTACTCATTGGTAGATTATACATATATATGTGGGCGTCCATTAATTTTCTAGCAACACTTCACATTTCCCCAAGGAGATTAGGCATTGAGGGGGGAAAAAAATCACACTGAGTGAGAAAGAATGGATGCTATTAAAGGGTTTCTAGGTCAACAGACTAATGATGTTCAAGGCCAGGAATAGAAATCAAAGGTAAACTGAGAACATTTGACTGCATTCATGCTTCTTCACACAAACACTGGACTTTCCAAGAAAAACCAACATACTCAGGCAGCCTGGGGAACAGAACAGAGGACCTTCTGCCCTAAGGGCCAAGTTCCACAAAGGACTTAACTATGCATTAAAGGTCTGGGTTGTGCTAAAAGCTACGTCTCTGATCATTATCCTCAAGACTTCTATCGCTTCTGTCTAGGCTGTGTGGCCAAGTGAAGAAGGCACTACTCTGGAATCCAGGGCTGAGTTCCTGACTCCAGTACTGTGCTTCTGGGTGATCTTAAATCTTACACTCTACCACTCTGTTCCTACCTCCATGTGAAAGGGAGATTATGATATCGACCTCCTTTATCAAGCACTTTGGAATCTGCAAATGGAAAGTGTATGCATTTTTATTATCCACTTTCTGTATTTAGAGAATCAAGAACTGCACTAATTAGGCACAATATGGCTTCTGCTCTGGCTATCTTACAATTAGCTGTTAAAATCAAAAGAGACTTCAATAGCAAAATATACACACTAGGTATGGGCAAACTTTTGGAGATAAAAAGACTCTTCTCCTTCCCTTAAAGATTTCCAGGAGTCAGGTGCAGGTTCAAGATACATTTTAGGTGTTTAGAATACCTTTGAACAGCGCACAATGCTCATGTTTATTGGAATGGAATCTGATCATTAGAGCTGGGCAAAGGATACAAAAATTGATTTGCAAATATTTTTACAAATACATATGGTGAGCTCATTCTTGTTAGTAGGATCTGATTATTTCTCTTTACAAGTATTGTGACAACTACACATTTGTTTATGAAAATATCAATATGTTCTGGACGTTTCAGGAATGATTTGTCTGACATTCTTTGTTCTTCTCTTGAAAAGTTTGTGGTGTCCAATCAGGGCTTAGAACAATATCTTTTTGGTTAGAAAAAAAATTACAACATGAATAACAAGTCATGAATTTTTCATGCTACCAGCATCTTTTTTTCTATCACTCTCATAGACTGAAATCTGTTTACATGAACTTCTGACAGAAGTCCATCTGTGTTCACCTTAGAACATAAGAATGTGTCTCTAGTTTTGTATTTGTTTCAGTGATTTGCTAAATAGAGATGGACAAAGGCATGTACTTAAATGCTTTGCTAAATCTTGTCATTAACAAATACTAACATATTCATATTAATTAGAATCAGTTTGCAATTAATTTACAATTTAAAAATGTGGGTAAATTTGTTAGACATCATATTAATAATGAATAATTTAACCAACCCTACGTAACATTGAACCATTTTAGGTTTATGTAGGAAGATTCACTTTAGCTCAAATGGGGGTCCCATACAACACAAATAGGTAACTGCATGAACTCAAGAATAATGTAAGTTCCTGGATAATGTTTACTAAGGACTGCAAAAGGAAATTCTTAAGGAGGAACAAAATGAAATAAATCCAGATCAGACTCTACATATTCTGCTTGCAGGGCTCAGAAATTTCTATCTGAGACATTGAGTCCCCAAGCTCATCATGTAACACTCATAAAGAACAACAAAAAAATCAGTTGCTCCTAGTTGAGTTAATAGCATCTTGCATAAAGATAACTTGATAGATGTATGTCGGTGCTTATTAATTGGACAGTGTATTATAATCGGTGGCAGCTGGATTTAAATAGCTGCTTTGAGAGAAAGTACTGCATTGCCTCTAACAGACAGCTAATACATTATTGTAGACAGGAACTATGCTTACATTAACATATTAGGCAAGATTCAGTTCTACCAATGGCTGTCATGTTTATGTTTGCTTATGTCATAATAAATTACTATTTGTTTAGGAATAAAACTGAACACCAAAACCTCTTTGAGTCTATTTATTTGCCAATGGCAGGCAACCCTCAAGTGTATGTACGGTATGCATGAGGAACGGAGATCAGTGACCTGGAAACTAATAGTTTGGCACTTCATGTCAGTATATTGACATAGTGACACTAGATGCAGCAGATAGATAACATATGGGTATGCTTTGAAAAGCCAGTAAATTGTGCAAGGATGGGAGGATTCAGAGACAAACAATTCTTCCTTCATCAGAAGAATTGCATTTCTTAGATACAGTAATAAATATAAGCATATTGGATAGAATAAAAACACAGCAGAGGATAAGCAAAAAAAAAAGTCCATACTTAAGTCCTTCTTAAACCATGTTTCCAAGGTTTCACTGATGGATAGATATCGCTGGCTATATGAACAGGAGTAAATGTAACACACTTAGACTAAAGGAAGAAAAGGGAGAAAGATGAAAATGGAGACTGTTGCGTATCAAAGCATGTGTAGATAATGTGACGTATTTTCTTCTGATGGAGATGATATTTCAAAGTATCATCTCCTTCCTTTACATAAAATTTCTTTCCTCTTTGTGGTAAACCAATAATTCATTTAGGAAAATTAAGGTATCTCATCACTTTTTAATAAAAAAAAGTTTTGTTCTTAAATTCTAGAATGTCATTTTTCTAATGAACCAAGAGCTTTTATCCTCATGAAACCCATGTGAAATACACTAAGCATTATATCATTTTACAGATGGGTAAAGTGAAGACAAAAACTTAAATGGCTTATTCAAAGTCATATAGACAGTCATTGTCAGGTCACCAGAAAGTCAACATTCAGAGTCACATTCTGGCCACTCCTCTTTCTCATCCAATACTGCATTTCATGTATCACATCCTAAATATTCCCAGTAGATGTTTATAATTTTACACTGAGACAGTATTGGAACAGTTTGTTGCAGACTGTCACATTGTTATTGCTGTGAGGATTTGTGGTCCTAACCATTGTCCAAGTTTTGCTTAAAATTGTCATTTGGGTATCCTAAGGCTAAGTTTTACCTATGTACTTTTTTTACATGGTTTTAGAATAAACACTATTGTTCTTTATAATGTACAGATGAATTATAAAATGTGACAATATTACCTAATTGTGGCATAGACGATTCTAAATTCTCTTGTTTCTTCCTAATTCAAAGTTTTCTTTTGTAGACTATGCCATGAAATATTAAAACCCTTCCTGGGCTCCCAATAACTAGAACTGCAGCCACAAATAAATTAGGAACATCATGCCATTTGGTTTGAATGTAGAGTGCTACTTAGGTTCTATAGCATTACTATTAAATGTGGAGAAGTTACAAGATTTCAGGTCTTATGATAATTATTGCTACATACTTCTGGTTGATCATCCCATTCAATGCAATCATTCTTCTAAGCCGTGGTTCTTTTGGAGGACCCTTAATAATTGATACCTTCCCTGAAACAGAAGGTCACACCTTTCCAACGTTGCCAAACTCCCAAAAGCATGAGATTGGCTTAAAAATTATGTTTTAAAAAGATACATTTTGGGGCTTTTTGTCTGTTTTCAAGTTTCTGAGCCTTTAGGCTATACTAGATCATATTTTCCAGGTTTTGTCAAGAACTATGAAGGCTATAAACCCTTTTTAAAACTATAGGATCATCAGATAAAATAGTATGATTCCAGAGGCTGACGCTTTAAGCAAAGCTCCCAGTATTGTGAGACTCCATAAAACTGTGAAAGTTAGCAACACTGCCTTCCCAACAGGACTCTCTAGGAGGTTTTTAGTTTGATATCATTGCCTCTTCTTGCAATGTGGCAGGACTGCCAACACCCCTAATGCACTTTGGACTGCTGGTACTGCCTTCACAGTATTAGCACTTACATTCAGTTACTTGTTCCATCAAAGCTGGTATTGCATAACAAACATTCTTCTTGGGAGCCAAAATGTCATGGGAGAAGAGCAGAGATGTAGTGGTCAGTGCCTTTTGGAATGTCTCTGATTGTGGAAACCCCAGAGTGCCCTTTCTAAATCAGTGGCATTCTCAAATGGCAGTTAATTTTTTTTCAGGCTTGCTGGGGCACATTCTGTTCATCAAGGAAACCCAAAAATCCCCATTATCTTATCTAACAAACTTGTCTTTTCCTATTAGAAAGAACTTTAAAAAATGTTCCTGTACATTTTGATTTGGATAGTATTTTTCTCTTTAAATAATATGAATAGATCAGTGTGTTTCTCATGGAAATTCTTTGTTTAAAAAATACTGCCAAGATCCATAATAATTTTCTGTAATACTTACCATGTGACAATGTTATGAAACTATCAAATGTTGACGGAAATTATACAACTTCCATTATTTGTATAGACGTCTAAACAATCTCTAACAAACTGTCATCAGTTGCTGGAAGTGTCTGTTAGCATTATGGCAAATTACATATTGTGATTCTCATTTGCAGTTGCAGGTTCTCAAATTGCTCAATGACATTTCAGACACATTTGTCAACAAAACAGTGTATTGAAGTAAAAACATTGGTAAACAGTTGTTAGGGGTTGACTTTTTGTGAGACACATCCAAACTTGCATGGCTACTGAGGATGAAATCATAAAACGGTTTTCCTTTATTAACCTGGTAAATATATTTTTGCCTAGTTTCTTAAAAGAAATAACCCTTGGAGGAATCATTTTAAAACATGCTAGCAGAGGATGCTATTTTTAATAAATAGCATAGAAAGTGCTTTTCATCAAAAATATCACAGGAACTGATCTCTGTTATACTGAATAACCAGTAAATAGATATGTTCTACAGTGTATTTACAGAAGTAGAGAGAATTTCCGTGTTCAAGGTCTGATCAACAGGCCAGAGAAGTTAGTGGTCAGGCTCCTGTAGTCTTTGTGAGCATTGGGTCATTCTTTCAGTACTCAGTGATATGAAAAAACTGATCTGGATCCCAGAATTCCAAGTTCCATGTCCTCATATTTCACTTGTGCAGGTGGGCTGTACATGAAGGATGTATTGATGGAAGCATGGTACTATAAGCAGGAGCTCTGAGCTGAAATAAATTTAGCATGTGTCAGGCCATCAGAAAGACAGCTGCCATGAAAGATGGCTGCATGGATGTCAATGCAGACAGAACATTAGTCAATAGCAGAGCTAGAAAATATAGCATAATAGGGATTCATGAAAAATTTCATGAATAAAACCCACTGATTCACTTTGTTGACATCTGTGCTCCACCCTTTTATTCATTTCACTGATAATTATGCAAACGAGATTTTAACAATTACAGATATTCATGGATAATTTGCAGACAGAAATAGCGACTTGTTCCCTTATAAGGTTTACACATTCTAATCCATCAACAGGAGCTGTAACACCTTGATTGGATAACCTCTTATATGTTATGAATAGTGAATATTCATTGTGACCAATCAGAAACAAACAATTTGTTTAAATTTGTTGATACTGTTTCTCAAGCAATTGTGAATGATGAACAAATAAATAAAAGTCATGCCCTGATCACAGGTAATTCACAAACAAAACACTAAATTTTGTTCATTAAATAGATTTTTTGCAGTGAATAATTTGAGTGTTTAGAAACAGTAAGACACTAGGAGAGAGCCCACTGTCAATCCAGATTTTGTATCCTCACTAAATTATGTATTCTTAGCTCTGCAGCCTGGAGGCTGGCAGATATTGGCACCTACTTAGACAAGAACTCACAATCAAATATGGGAAGAGCTTCTGAGGGATGTCTATGATACAGTAAAACACCAGTGGCTAGTCTATGTTAGCTGACTTCAGTTTGTGGAGCTATAAAATGGCAGTGTTGATGCTCAGCCTTGCGCAAGAGCCTGGGCTCAGGAACCCCCACAGAGCAGGAGAGAATGTTTGCACTGAAATTTTTTTAACCCTACAGCCCAAGTCAGCTGTCATGGGCTAGTCATGGGTGTTTTACTGTAGTATAGACATACCCAGAGAGACAGACTCACAAAATCTATTGCTGTTTGTTTGGTATATATGTTGATAAATCAATTACTTTAGATATTTTTGTGCCCAGAAACTATCATTAGTAAAACATCAGTACATAATAAAACATCTATCATTGTCAGTATACAGGTAAATGCAAACAGGTAATAACACCAAAGTTGTCAAAGGGATTCTCTAGGTTTATATCATTTTAAACCATTTTAAATGAACACATAATTTGGACCAGTGATTTTAAGCATGCTTTAGTTTAACTTGATGATTGACACAGTAGAAAAAAATGTAGACCTGGTAGAGTTGAGTCTACCAGCAATGAATCTGAAGTCATGCACAGTGGTCTAAAATTGAAACCTAAGATCTTGGGTGCTTTTGACCTACTTAATTAACAACAACAATTCATCGGTTTATATCCACCATTTCACTGTCTACTAGGATAAACCCACTCTTCTATTACTTGTAATATTATTATCATCAGTTTTTTCTGATCTCACTTGTCCTATTTTTTGTTCCTTCTTAACTTCCGTGTTTCTTTCTAGGGCTATCAGATATTTTTCAGGCCATAAAACTGATGAGATCTGCTAAAACCTTAAGATGTGAAACTGAAGATTACAGATTGTTATGATGTTATTTGTATTATCTGATTGTTAGCAAGTGTTCTAGTCAACATCACAAACTTCAGTAAAGCACTGAATTTACAAAGTTTATTGAAAACAAATCAATATTCTAAAAGAAATAAATTAATAAACATTAAAGTATTGATATTTTAATAATATTTTGATTAAAAGTCATTCTTCAGGATTGGAAGGAATTCTCTTTATTAATTTTAGGAAAACATTCACATTACTCTCATGATGTACTTCAAATTTGTTAAAATATAAAAGAATAGGCTAAATTTGTTCTGTGATATGTGGAACCCTCTATACAAATAAATTAATTTACCTTAATATGTCTCCATTTCACTTACTGATATGATTCTATGCTAAGTATTCCTTTTTACACTGGAGGTCAGAACCTCGGCTCACATAAGTTGGCATACATATAGTGACTTCAATGGAGTCGTGCTGACATACATCTTCTGATGAGCTGGCCACTTGCACTGTTTGTCACTGATAAAATTCCATGCACATTTCTTGAACTCAAGAAAAGTGTTTAAGAGAGTACTAAATTAAAAACAGAATACTGAACTCAGTTCTATGGACAATTGTACTGCAGAATACAAGAGCTTTAAACTGCTGCTGGGGCTCCACAGAAACCTCTTCCACCAGGGGCTGACCCAAATAGTGTCGCACCAGGGACATTTCTAGTCTGTAGGCCTTTGTCGGGAAGATGCATCTTTCCTTTAATTGTAATCAAATAGTTTAGTCAATTAATGAAAAGAAGGGTGTACTTCAACAGTAATCTTTTAAATAGACTTCAAAACTAGCTGAATACTGGGTTTGAATTAAAGCATGCAAATTCTATTTTCCATGCTATCTAAGCCCGCTGTTCTTTGAGCTGACATTAATTAAAGTTACTATACCACCATGTGAGGTATAAGTTATTTGAAATATAGGAAAATATTGGGGATACCCCATTTGGTAATCATTGTAAAAATGTCAACCTGTTGTTGTTAGTAACACAATACTAGAATAATACAATTAATATTGGTGTCTACATAAGTGGTCATAGACTGCTACAATGGACTTTATAATTACTGTAGGCAAAAATTGCAAACAGATGCAAGTGCTGAAATTCTTAATGTGGCAGGACCTAACTTTTAGATGTCTTGCCACCCAACTGAATACATAGTCCTGAACAGATACCCACCCAATCTCCCTGTATAATGCACAGGCAGAGGGAGGCCCCCAAGAATAGTCTCCACAATTATGCACATAGATTTGAACTGGAGGGAGGTGCCTCATCTTCATTTGCAATTCAGAAATGTCCCATTTTCTTGCAAGAAAGGGTGACCCCTTTTCTTGCAAGAAAGGCCTAAATCCCACAAAGCTGAGAGAAAATCAGCTTTCTTGCCTTTAAATTGAATGGTTAGGGTAAGCACCAAAAGTGTGAGAGATAACTAGTTAAGTTTTTCCCCCTTACCTGATGTGGTCAAAAGATTTGAAGTTGGATTTCCCACTTCCAGGTGGGTTCCCTAACCACAGGACTATGGAGTCATAGTCTCTCTGACCTAATTCATATTTAATTATTTTTACACAGTGGATCAGCTTCAATAGGAAACACAGAATATCCCATAACACGGTAGTTAGGATACTCTCTCAAGTAATGGGAGACTCCTCTTTAAATCCCTTTGCCACTTTGAAAGGGGAATTAAACTGCTGTCTCCCATATGACAAGGACCACACTAGGATGCACATGTTGAAAGCTGGCAATTTCCTTGATCAATTCCTTGGAATTTCTGGGGCACTGATGAGCACTGGTCTTTCCCAGCTGCTGCTTTCTATTTCCATCCTAAAGTAGTTCTACCTATATTGTCTAAAGTAGGGGGTCTCTAAACTTTTTCACCTGAGGGCCCAATCTGCTTTTACTTAATTATTAGAAGGCCAAAGCCCTAACCTACCTGCTGACTTCATGACCCCCTGCCCCCGGAGCCCCTTCCCCAACCCCCTGCCCACCAGCAGGCTGTACTTTGGAGAGATCTTGTCTAAAGTTTTTTCTATGCCACTGTTTACTGCTTTATGTCAGTGGTGATAATCTTATTAAATATTGAGTAATTTTCTAATACAAATAATTACAAATAATTGGAGTTATTTTATTGATCATTAACTATTATATGAATCTTGCAAATAATTATTCTTTGGCACAGAATGAGTAATAAGATAGAAAGTCTGTACTTTATTCTATATAACTCTTAATTCTTCCATTTCGTTAATTGCAGTTGTGATGTGCATACACATTTGGTTTAGCTGATTAGTCAATTAGTGGCTATTACCTTTGCTCTTAAAAAATTGCAACATTTACCTGAAACGTGACTTCTTTCTATATGTAACAGGTGTCACCCTGCTTCTTGTTTAGACTTTACTGAGTTTAGGAAGATAACCCTAACATGGTACAAAGAGGGCCCAGTTGTATAGTTCTTGACCCTGTTATAGCTCTTTTGCACCACTTAGAGAGGGTGCATCTACACTAGCAAGTTAGTTTGAATTAAGGAGCCTTAATTCAAACTAACTTAGTCCTCATCCACCATAGACTTTCACTATTTTGAATTAAAGAATTCCTTAATTCAAACTAATGAAAGCTTAGTTTGAATGAGTAACACCTGCATTTAGTTCAAACCAAGTGCTTACTTCAATTCTTAGTTCAAACTAAGGGCGGTGTTGATCAGAATTAAGCCTTAATTTGAACTAAATAAATTTGAATTAGGGCAGTTAGCTCAAATTTTAAAAAGTGCACTAATTTGATTTAATGTTTAAGTCAAATTAACACACTTTGTTAATTCAATTTACTAAGGTTGGGTTTAGTTTGAATTAAGGTTGATCTTATTAGTTCAACTTTGTTAATTCAAACTAACTTTTGTAGTGTAGACATAGCCACACTGTGTACAGCATTTTGTAGTAATACCACAAATGTCCAGCAGAGAATTTCCATGTTGGAGGGATACTGCTTGTTGATACAGCTAAGCTACAGCTGAGTTTTCTGCTTTTGACTTTCCACTCCTGATCAAGGGATGTTTTGAGGGAGAGAGCAACATGGAGAGAAGTTCCACTGTATCTATTCCCCACTGACTTAAGTTACATTAAGGAACCTATAACAATGTGCAATTTAGAACAGCTATCAGGCTACACTAAATGAAGCTGAGGCTGGGACCAGCCCTGAGATTCAAAAAGCCATACTTGGTTGTCTGGAATCCTTTTGTCTCCTACATCCTGTCCCAAAGACAGCTCTGGTACAGTAGAAAATATAACTCATAACATGAACCCAGCCCTTAACTGCCCAAAACAGGAGAGAGAAGAGGAAACACTAGACAGATTTGTTGACCCTCTACTAGGTTCAGAATAAGCACTGGTTCCCATGGTATTCATAGGACGAATGTTTAAATAAACATTGACTAACTGAATAGAGTATCTACAATAACTAACCAGAGTCAAGAATCCCTGATCATCAAGTGATCATTTTCACAGCTGAAAATGACTAACAAGTAGTTGTTTTTCAGAAATGCCCAAGTTCCATTTTTTAAAGGGATGTAGGCACTCAGGAGACTATATTTCAGTGCAAGTCAATGGGACTTAGTACCTTAGAAGTCTATTTCACTTTTTAAAAAGAGCCTTAAGCACTTTTGAAATTTTTACCTGAAATGTGCATAGCTTATTTTAGGGACCTACAGTAAATATTCTAATTAAAATTATATGAAATAAAATTGTTTCTCTTTGTATGTAAACAGTGTGAGTTTTGGTCATTGGTTTGTTCAGGAGAAGAGAGAGGAAGAGAATAATTGGAAAATGAATTAATTAGGATTTGATTAATTGCAAATGTTCCATTCACTGATGTTTGAGAAAGTTTCTGATAACACATCATATAAGTTAATGGGTCTCAGCCTTTTGCAGGCTGTGACACTCTTGGGGCATATCATGACCCCACAGGACACACCAGCCCACTCTCCTCCCTAGTGCCCTCCCCTCTGGCCAAATCCAGCCATTTCCCCAGCTCTGTGCAACACACTTAGCACTGTGTGGCAACACAGTAATATGTCCTGACACAGTGGCTGAGAACCACTGATATAAATGGCATATTGGCTTGTTGGTGGATTAAAGTTGTCTAGATTATATCTAGAGAAGATAGATGGTAATTTCACAGTGGTGAAGTCATCCATCCTAACCTATGCAGTCCTATAGAAGCAAATGAGGTTGTTTGAAAGCAGGGGTAGCCAAACTTATGGAACTCAAGAGCCACACAAGTTGATTATTTAACCTTCGAGAGCTGCACTGAAGCATATAGCCATATCCTTTTACCTACTCAAAAATTACTAAGTTTAAAATTCATTGCACACTTTAATTTTTATCGAAAAAGAAGGCAAATACTGATCCTACTAATGTCAGATTCTAATAATTACTTAAGCTCACCATGAAAACTAGGCCTTTACAGTAAAAACTAAGCTGTCACTTGATGTAGAAGACTGCAGGCTAGTGGCGAGTTTTTTAAAATCTGGGCAGTAACTTGTCAATGCAGTACGTAAAAGCTCTCTCAAATGCTGATCTGTAAGTATTGCACAATGCTTTGATTCACAAATTTCATTGTGAAAAACAGTGCTTCACAACAGTAAGTTGTGCTAAAAATTGAAAGTAATCTACATTCAGTTTTAAACAAACTATTTTCTTCTTTGTGTTTTCCTTTGTTATTATTTGACGTCAAGTTTAGAAGGACTTGAAAAATATGATTTTATTTTAACAATGACTAGACTGCATTAGGGCCTACAGGAAAATCTAAACATGCCACGCTTCTCCCTACCATCTCCAACTATGCCACTGTTTCCCTGCTCTCTCTGGCCATGCCACACTTCTTCACACCAGCTCCAACCATGCTGCTGCTTCCTCACCATCTCTGACCATGCCATGCTTCCCCCCACCATCTCCAACCAGGCCGTGCTTCCCTGCCATCTCCCGCCATGCCACATTTCTCCCCATCATCGCCAACCATGCTGCTGCTTCCCTGCCATCTCGGGCCATGCTACGCTTTTTCCCACCATCCCTGACCATGTCACTGCTTCCCCATCGCTGACCATGCTGCACTTCTCCCCACTGTCTCCTATCATGCTGCCACTTCTCCCCACTGTCCCCAACCATGCTGCTGCCTCCCCGCCATCTCCGACCATGCTGCCATTTCCCTGCCATCTCTGGCCATGCTGCATTTCTTCACACTGTCTCCAACCATGCCGCCACTTCCCCACCATCTCTGACCATGCCGTGGCTTCCCCCCACCATGCTCTTCCTCAAGCCATGCTTGTTCATGTAGCTCTCAAACCACAGTTTGGTCACACCTGTTTGAAAGTAATAAACTGTAGAATTTGAGTCAGTTTCTGTATATTGCCATGGCTAGTTTCACCTAATCCTTAAACAGAACTGCTAGTTCTAGCCCATCCCAAAAGGCACAGAATTTAAATGTATAACAGAAGAAAATAATCCATTGAGGGGTTAATAAATTGTAGCAGTGATTTCCAAATTATGTGCTGTAATCCCAAACGGCGTCATGCCATCAACAGATGTGGTCACAGAAATCCCTAGTACAGGGGTCTCAAACTCAAATTACAATGAGGGCTGCATGAGGACTAGTAGCGGGCCACATGAGGACTAGTACGTTAGCCCAAGGGCCACACCACTAAAACCTTTTCATACAACAATATTGCAAATATCGGTAACAATAGTGTCATTGTGGGCTGCAGGAAATAGCTTGAGGGGCCACATGTGGCCTGCAGGCCATGTGTTTGAGACCCCTGCCCTAGTATGAGGAGCAAGATGGTGATAACAGAAAATTTGGAACCCCTGAATAAGTGGCACATCTGTACAAAATCTTCTATGCAATTGTGGGTTTTGTTTTTTTTTTTGAAGAATCAGAGTAAATTCTAATCTGAAGATGACCTGCATAGATAACAGCAGCTTTTCAAAGAAACCCCGTTTTTGTCAACATCAGCAAAACATAAATCTTAACGAAGATAGTTGAAACTACATACGAGATGATGCACAAAGATAAGATCAGACAAATATCTGGTAAATGTTATGCAGGCATTTAGGTTTAAACTCCTTTGCAGTAATTATGTCAGAATTACTGCTACTAAATACATAACTTAACTGTCAGATGTATCTGTTTGTGTCTGGCATTGACAAGAGAAGTAGCTACATTGCACGCACATGCAATATCATCTTTAGTAAGAGAATACACTAGGGGATGGAACTGCTGAGTGTGGATTTTAGTCTTTGACCTGAACTGAGGAAAAGTCAATGTTTATGTTGAACATTTTAAGGACAGGCTAAATGTTTGTGGCATCCATGATCATGAGCAATGTGAAATTTGAAAATCCATTAAACTTAATTGACAGATCAGTTTTAAAATATGAGGGCCAAATGCTCTGTCTGGGAGCTACTGGGCAAAATGCCATTGGTGTCAAAAGAAGTATGCCCATATAGACCAGCAGAGAATTTTTTCCCAAATATTTTGGTTTTGCTTTCATTATGGTATCCTGACTAGCTCATAAGTTATCTTACTCGATTGCAGTAAACACATAAACCACTGCATCTTATCCCAGTAATGACATATCTACTGAAGAAGAGCAATTACACCATTTTGAAAAACAAACCAGGAGGCTTGTGGCACGTTTAAAGCTTAGCAAATTTACTTATCTCATGAGCTTTTGTGGAAGAAAAAAATGGTATTGTTTTCCATGCAAGCTCATGCGATATATAAATTTGCTATTCTTTAACAGTGCCACCAGACTCCGTGTTTGTTTGCTGAACTAGAGTAACATGGCTACCCCTCAGGACCTTGTAACCATTTTGAAAATTAACCTTTTCACATATTGGCTCCCTCACCTTCCTGGCAGAGAATGTGTAAACTACAGTAGAATAGGCATTCTACAGTCCTAGGCTATTGTCTGATTCTAGAATAGAATTTAATTTTTGTCGAAGAATATCTATATCATTGGGACAATAACAACACATTCATAAGAAGTTTTGTCATACTCCTATTTTGGCAGGATTAGACTCTGGGGTTTCTTTTAAAGTCATAGCTTTCATGAAAATGTTTTGCAACCGCTAAGTTTCCAAGACATTTTCCAGGTGATGGCAATTCATAACTCAGGGCCCAAGTATTTATAATGCAGTTTTCCTTCTAAGTTATGAACTTTATGGTACTTTCAATTTATCATTAAACATAGACATCATATGTGACAGAATTCTGTAGCAAGTGATGGAATAAAGTTTAGCTGCTATCCAAGATGTAAATTGTGTGTTACACTTCAAATACACATTGCTAGTTTGGGGTAACCTTAACACAAAATGTCACATTGAATTGGATGCTGCTTTGAGAAGTTTAAATATCACTAAAAGCCACTTAGGGCTAATGTATGTTTACTTCTGTGGGATTGTTGGCATAATTTTTCTTACATGTCCTATCATTAGAACCAGCACTCGTCTTAGAAAAGTTCTTTTTAAAGTGCATATAAATCAAAATTGCCTTCTCTTATATATGCCCAAATGCAATCTATCAGAGAAGCTCAGGAAAAGTATGGCTAAATCACATGTGAAGAACTGATAATATTGCTATGTTGGTTTGTTTTTAACAGTAAATCTTTCTAAAATGCACTCCTAACTGAAAGCTAAATCTTGCCTTTGCTGCAAGTCCAGAGTTTAGGCAGCATTTAGTCATGTTGCCTCAGGAGCAAAGGAAGCAGATCATGACTTGTAATCACATTGGCATCCCAGTTTTCCTGTGCTTCTGAGGTTGGGGGAGAACCCTGCCTGTTTCTTTCTGTACATTCAGTCAGCTCAGGTAGGGTACAGAAAGTAAGGTTTCATGATTCTGTGCTGCTTCCCACATAAGTGCAGGGGTGGGAGGATGCAGTGGTTGTGAAGAAACCGTTTTCTCCTCTGGGCTGTGTGGTACCCATAGTATTGGTAATCAGCTCATCGTGTCTCCTTGTAATGGTGTGCGGGATGGGCCATGTTCTGACATATGCCCAGGGTGAATGAGCAGACCGAGCAAGACGTTAGCCAAAGGCCAGACTCTATTGCCTTTACTTTTGGGGTAGCACTCAGTTCCACAAGTGGTGCCATTAATTTCAGTGGGGATATGCAGGGAAGGAGGCAGTGTTCATTGTGAATATGGGGAGTGGAATCATTTCTCAGGTTAATGATCAAAAGTAAAATATTACCAAGGACACTGGCTTTCAAAATGTCCCTTGCTAATGAGTTTTGATGCATGTGGTTTTCTTTTAACTATTTATATTAACACTTCATGGTCTACAAGTAAATGTTTTGTTATAGCATTGTGAAAAGCAATAGCATCCCTGTTACATGAGAATAAAGGTCTAAACAGTTTCAGGGAAACATTAATTTTGTTTGAAAAACAAAGTAGTCTTGTTGGTTTGGTCAGTTTTTTTAAACAGAAAAACCAAAATGTTTTTTGAGTTTTTGTTTGTTTGTTTGTTTGTTTTCTGTCCCCACTATTGCAAATTTCCCTCTCTTTTCTTTTTTCCTTGTTTTACAAAATGCAAAAAGGAGAGAAACAGTACAGTTTGGGATTTTTCACCAAAAAAAATAGACATTTTTACCAAAATGAAAATTTTCTTAGAGGATTATATTTTGGTTCAAACTTCGGTTGAAACTGAAAAGATGTTTTTCAACCAGCTCTCCATAAAGAGATTAAGATCATCGTTTAGCTAGTATGTGATTTTTTTTAACATTGATATTCATTATAAATGTTGCTAGCACATCAGAATATTTAAACTGTAGACTAGCGTTCAAAAATATGGATGCTCATCCATTCAGGCCTTCTGAATTTGCAAATCTGGGCTGGAAATCTCATCAACAGATTCATTAATAAGATTACCAGCTTCTTTCACTTCTGTACTCATCTGGAAATGCAACAAAAATAGCTTCCTCTGGGATCACATAATAATAACCTGGCCTGTTTATTTCTTTTGGTAGTGGCCATTTGGTCTAACCTAATATGGCCATTTATAAGTTCTTATTCTATAAATTCCCCCATCTTCAAAGCATCTGAGGAAGTGGGATTTTCCCACATGAAAGCTCAAAAGATAGATAAATTTGTTGGCCTTTAAATGCCACAGGACTCCTTGCTTATTCTCCCCTTGTAGTTTTAGCTAGAAAATGCAAATGCAAAATGTGCACATTTATTTTTAAAGGAAATCCAAACATTTCAGATATGAAAATGTATTTCTAATTCTGATTCTAGAAAAAAAATTATTAGAAACAGGTTTCCATTTCTCCTGGTCCATTTGCTATACTCTGTAGCCCCATGAGCTAGTCCTCACATTCCTTTATTCTTTCTTTTTACTCTTTTTAGGATTTCAACTAACTGAATTAGACTACTGACAGTTACAGAGAACTTTTCCCAGTATATTGTCACTATTGCCAGGGCAAAGAGGTTGAAACCTTGATTCAGAAGAACAATCTTCTTTTCTAATCCCTTCTGATTTATTATCTGACTCATCAGTGGCAGTTGCATAGCAGAAAACTTGGAAGATATTCAGTTGCTGACAAAACTCAAAAATGACAAGTTGCCTATGTTGTTTTTAGAAGCATATCCAAATGTTCTGGGTTCTTTTTAAAGACCTGCACAGTTTAGCACTTTGTATTATCTCTCAGGCAAAAGAATGAATTCCTTTAAAAAGTCCGGTTTGTTCTGGCTTACAGCTTGTTCTTACTGTACTTGCTGAAAGGTTGTGATTTAGCTAACTTTGCCTCTTTCAGACATGTTTGATTGCTGACATTATCATCATCATGTCTTTGCATCTTTTAAAAAGTAAAGCTCCAAGAAGCATTGCAAATAGTATTTCAGATGCAAGTTGGGATTTAACCGTGGCAAACCTGCAGAATTCTTTTTTCTTTTTGTTTCTTGAGCTGGAATTTGTGGGGATTTCTAACTACATGTGTATCAAAAATATCTTGGAGCTGACAGTTAGGCTTCTTAAGTGCTAGGAGTAAGGTTCTAAGTATAATGAGCTTCTACAGTGATGTGGCATTGTTTCCCCCCCTCATTTCCCACCAATCCCCACCAAGCCTGCATACACACAAACAATAAGTGTTGCTTCTTCCAATCATTCCCCTTAATGTTCTCATTCTCCTGCCCCTCTCACACAGATTCTACACATTAGAGAAATATTTCCCAGAAAGTGAGCAGCAATGAGAACAGACTTCCCATATCCTCTATCCAGACTGAACCTGAGAGCCACTTAAAGGAACTCAGCTCTTACTGGTGCTTCCTCATAGGGATGTCCAACGTTTTTGGATGAGGGACCACATTGCAATTCTTTTCTCACTTGGGGGCCAGTGAGCAATTTTTTTTTATACATTCCTAGTGCTACACAGCCCACACAAGTGCATGTGATGGCTCTGCGGACTGGATAAGAGCCCTTGGCAGGCCAGATTCTGGCCCATGGATCACAGGTTGGACAAGCCTGCTGAGTGGCACAAAACATGGTAGGAATCTCCTCTCCCTTAAAGGAGAGGCCTGAAAAGGCTTTTGATTCCCTGGGCAGCACCAGAGGCTCCAATGGAAGGGCTGTACCTTTACATAGCCCCAAGGATCTTCTTGGAAGCTACTGATGTCAGCAGAGCCAGCTGTAAGTGGACAGTGGGGTGGGAAATAATGTTCAGATACTGGCAATCCTAAGTGATGGTGCTATTAGACAGTTACATGTTAAATAAATATGGATTGAAAACAATTGATAAATAGAGAAGAATTGGGGGTGGGGGGTTAAAGAGTTACAAGCTTAAAATCTTCATAAATGGCCTTTGCAACCTCAGCTTCACATGCCCGGTTAACAAATAGCAAAGAACTTTTATCCAGATTTTACTGCAAGACAGTTCATTGAAAACACATTTTTCCAACTTTCACATCACAATGTGTGCAGAAATGAAAATATGTAAAGATATATGCAGAAGTAATGTGTTGGAAGTTCTTACAGATGCCTCATGCTTGGGAGTAAAAAACCAATACCATATCACTGACCAATGCAGCTCATATAGAAACCTTTTCAGAAAACTATTCTGAAAACTATTAAAAAATTATTCAGGAGTGAATGTGAGGAAGTCAGAACACATTTGGAGATATTTCACAAGTAGAAAAATAAGCTAAATGCATTGAATACAGTTTTAATTTTTAGTGATCCATTTGACTCTAGACATTTATAGTGAGAGTTCTTATGAGAAACTGGCATTTGAGTTATCTTCTTCCTTCTCCTTGCACCACAAACACCCAAGAGAAACATGCACAGTGAAATCTCCATTTGCCATTTATTCTCGTCAGTCTTCAGCATCTGTGCCATTAGTGCTGATATCTCTTCCCTTATAGCTGAACCATCACTGGTAGTCCTTCATCTGCTGTGAGGAAATGAAGTCCTACTGAGGAAAGGATTTCCAGGAGGCCTTTACAGGTAAGAGAAGATTCTAGAAAATAATCCACCATCTTTCCACTGTGAGAGAAGAGGAAATGGCTTTTCCTTGTCTCTGTGCCTGTGGGTTTGTAGCCATAGGTCTCATCTTTTTCCTACAGCTTTGCTTTCTGAGGATCTCATTCCTTTTAGGGGCAGCAATTTTAAAATCTCTCGTACCCTTCTCCCCATTTTCTTCTAAAGTCTTATTTCCCTCTTGTATACATGAGGCAGTCAGAGTTAGCCATTCAAAAGGATTACTTTTTCCTCAGTAAGTGGAAAATACAATCTCTATCTTAAAGACTATAAAATGCTAATAATAATATTGAAAAGTTCATTTTCTTGTTGTTGACTGGAAGTACTTAAGCACATTTTAGTTCACTTGTTCTTCCCAGATTGCTGATGTCATTTCACTGGAGATAGAGGGAGAATCCTGTTTTCTCCTGTTTCAGCTTGGCTGTTCTGATTTGGGTTAATGTGACCCAGTTAAATGAGAGAAGATGATGACCGTGTTTGGAAGCATTTTGCAATTTGTTAAGATGATGAATTGAATGTTTGTGGATGCTCCATTCTTTTACTTGAAGCCAGACACACACACGAAATAAAAGTGTATTTTCTGACAAAGAGTTTCCAGTGAAGGTAAACATCACATGCAGTGAATACAACTGCCTGACATGTTTGTATTGATCAATTTACAAGTGGTTAATCACAGAGGCAAGCCATATCACAGATTAATGTACAGATTTGTAGGTGAAAAAAATCACATAAACAGCTGAAGTGAAAAGGATTAGCTGTGGATGGGTGACATCTGAGTGGGTGAATGTTCATGCCATGTACTGTAGCATCAGTCTGTAGTAACCAGAAACTATTATCACCCTGAGGAGCAATGAGAAATAATGGAATACACTGTTTTGGCACAATGCAATTAGTATTATATTCCAGAAGTTAAGAAAATGTGTCCCAACTGTATTTCCAATTCACTGAATTACTAGACACTTTGCATAATTCTTTATTTATCACTTTATTCAATTCCAAGTGATATCTAACTGTTTAGGTAGCAAATGGGAAAGAACCAGACCTAGAATGGTGATGAAATGACTGACTTACTGAAGCACATAATATGTCTAAGAGGAAAATACTACATTCCTTTCACACATCCCAAAAGATTCTTTGTTTACTTGACAGTACAGAAATTTGTATATGTCACTTAAAAGTCCATTTGTAGGAGTGTCTTATGCCCCCCTGTCCCCCCAGGAACTTAATGGAACTCACCTTTGGGTAGGATATGATGTCCCTTGTAGTTTGCAAGGTTGGTAGGCAAAAATGACATATACTGCCTTTGAGCTATAGTACACACAATCTGTTACACACTCAGCTATAAGTGTCACCATTTTGTGTTCAGTTTCCAGGAGCATTATAAAATATGAAACAACAGCATTAGATCAGGCTAAAAAAATTGAAAAATCTAAACTGAAAGTAAATGAAATTAAATCTAAAACCAGATTATTTGTATAATTATAATGTATTTTAAATGAATGCTCAAACTCAATTTAGAATCTGACCCTCAAAAGTGCTAGGTACTGAGTGCTGAAGCAGAGCTGATACAAAATAAATATTTTGTGTCAAAAATAGCCTTTAAAAAATCATTTGTTCATGGATAATTGCAAGCATCATGAAAATTTAATTTCTTCCTCTCCTCATCCAAAAATCTCTTTTTTTATTAAAAATATTTAAATGGGTATTGGGAATTTTCTTTTACCAAAAAACTGATAATGTAGATAAAAATGTTGGGGGGATAATTAATTACAAAATAAAAAAAAAAAGTGGATTTATTTCAATCACTTTAAAATGGAAACAAAATTTCAAGCTATAAGTCAATATGACTTTTTGTTTCATTTTTGTTTTGACCATCTCTGTAATCAATGTAATTTTTCAAGTGCTCTATACCTCTCAAGAATGCCATATATACTCATGTATAAGCTGATCCGTGTGTAAGCTGACCCCATTTTTAAGCCCCAAAACCCAGCAAAAATGCATGACCCATGCATAAGCCGAGGTCCCTCTGCAGCCACAGGCCTCTAACTACCCCCTCACCCTGCACTGCCAGCTTCCCAGGACTCCCTGCCATCCTTCCTAACCCCCGGGCCATGCTGCCATTTCTCCCTGAACCGTCTCAGACCATGCCACTGCTTCTCCCCCTGCTGTCCCCAGCCATGCTGCTGCTTCCCTGCACCATCCCCAGCCCCCGCCCTAACCCCCAGGCCCTGCCACTGGCTCCCCCAGGCCAACCCCCCATCTTCAGGGCACAGGCTGTGGCTTGCTCCCTCACCTTAAGCCCTGCCCAGGCTGAGCACTCAATATGACTACTCTGGCGGCTAGACAGATGCATGCTCAGAGCATGCTCAGGGTGGGAGATTTAAAACTAGTAGGCTGGGGCTGCTCTCTGCTCTCTGATCCTCATATAAACTGAGTGCCCTTTTTAAAGGTGATTTTCAGGCACAAAGATCTCAGCTTATGCACAAATATATATGGCAGGCCTTAAAATCCCAATGAAGTTGTACACATGCAGTGATAGGATATTAATAATATTAAGCATCATCTCTGCCATAATTGAACAGCATTCTATGTGAACTGTGTTATCACAGAATCATAGAATAGAATCATAGGGTATGTTGACCTTATTAAGTCGACTTAGTGAGTACACACTACATTAAGTCAACCTCATAAAGTTGACTTTAAATGGGTGTCCTGGCTTAATTCGACTTAATAAAGTCAAATTAATGGTCCCACTGAACTAAGTCGACTTTATTAAGTCGAATTAGTTAGTCCACATTGCCTTAAGTTGACTTAGTAAAGTTGACTTAACGGTAAAGTTGACTTTATAAGTGGATCTTATAAAGTCAACTTTACTGGACCCTAAAGTCGACTTTATTGCCCTGCAGTGTAGACAGGGCTCTGTTTAAGTCAACTTAAGGGCCCTTAATTCGACTTAAACACATAGTGTAGATGTACCCATAGAAACTGAAAGGAACCATGAGAGTCTTCGAGTCCAGTATCCTGCACTCATGGCAGGACCAAGTACCCTCTTAAACCATCCCTGACAGGTGCTTGTCTAACCTGCTCTTAAAAATTACCAATGATGGAGATTCCATGATCTGTGTAGGCAACTTAATCTAGTGGTTAATCAGCCTGACAGTTAAGATGTTCTTCCTAATGTCTAACCTAAACTTCTCTTGCCATAATATAAGCCCAATGTTTCTTGTCCTATCATCGACAGTTAAGGAGAACAATTTTTCTCCCTCCTCTTCCTGACAACCTGTTAGGTACTTGAAAAATATTATCATGTCCCTCCTCAGTCTCTTCTTTTCCAGACTAAACAAACCCATCTTTTTCAAGCTTCCCTCATAAATCAAATGTTCCAGAACTCTGATCTTTTGTGTTGCTCTTCTCTGGACTTTCTCCCATTTGCCCATATCTTCCCTGGAATGTGGCAACCAGAATTGGACACCATGCTTCAGCTGAGGCCTTATCAGGACCTCATACAGCAAAAGAACTACTTACTTACAATACTTCTGTTCAGTGGTTAAAGTATAATTTGACAGGCCCCAGAACCCTCCTAATCTCCAGGCCCTGTTCCTGTATTGTCTGGGTCCCCTTCATGCATGTGCGGGCCCCAGCCCAGGTAAGCATTTTTGAGCCCCACCAGCTCTTCCCTCACAAATGAAGCACAGCCTCAAATCCACAAAATCAACCCAACTTTTTCCACTAGTTCCCATGGCAGACCCCTCTTTCCCCATGTTCTCCTTAGCTCCCATCCACATTTCTTAAGCTCCCTGCCCCCAACTCCCCACTCCAGCCCTCCTAAACCCCCACCTCCCTCGTCTTCACTTCATCCCTTCAGCCCCCTTCAGTCCACTTGACCCCAATCCCCCACTTGACCCCCTTCAGTGCCCCAACTCCCTCCCCAGCCCCCATCCTGACCCTTTGCACCAGTGACTCACGCTGCTCCAGAACTCTCCCTTCCCATCCCCAGTCTCCAGTTCACCACATCCACCAGCAACTCCAGCTGGCACAGTGCCTTGTGCTTCCCCTTCAGCCTCTCAAGTGGTAGGGCAAGCAGCAGCAGCAGCACGGCCAGGAGCAGTGACTGCAAGGCGATGGTGGGTGGAGAATGCATGACACGGGGTCCAGGCTGGCCTGGAGTGGAGTGAGTGGAGGGAAATGTCTGTGCAGGGGTAGTAAGGGGAAATGCACCAAAATACTACATTCCACCCCACCTGGAATGCTGGCCCCTAAAAATTCTGGGCCCCAGAATGGTGTTGTGGTGCATTCCCCCATACTTTAACCCTTGCTTCTGTTAATACTTCCCAGAATGGTGTTTGCTTTTTTTGCAGCAGCGTTACACTGTTGACTCATTATAATGTTATACAGCTGAATCTTATAGAACTCTGATAATCCTATACAACTGAACAAAGGATGAAACCTATTCTTCATGAGTTTTTGAGCAATGTGTTAGAATACTATAGAAGGGATATTACTTTCTATTAAATTCCACAGGCTAGTTCAAATATACCTATGCAATTATCACTTTCTATTAATTTTTTTACATTTTTTCCTCAAGGGAGTTCTAGAACACAGTTCCATTTTTGAAAGTCTCCCTTCAATAAAAAGTCAGAGATGTCTTCTTAAAATGAAAGCTGAAACTAGCTTTAACATTTAAAAGGTCCCAATAATCCAGGGAAATTGTTCTTAGTTAGGGGGATCCGCAGCCTAGTGCTGTCCACAAGGTGGTTTTGTGGGTCTACAGAGCCCCACAGCTGAAACCCAGTGCTCCTGCAGGACTGAAACCATGGGTGGAACTATAGGGAGCCGTGAGTTCGGTACTCTTTGCAGGGCTGAAACTGGAAGTGCCTGGAGAGCTGTGAGTCCTGGTGTCCTACCCAAAGCTAAAGCCCCTGTCCCTGGCTGGGACTGCAGCCAAGAACAGAGCTGGAGCCCAATGCCTTGAGCCTTAGTGCCCCTGTGGGGCTGTAGCTGGGAACAGAGATGTTGGCCTAAAACTTGTGCCCCAACCTGGAGCCCCTTCCTTGCTTGGTGTCTGAAATCCTGAGTCCTGAGTCACAAGACAGCTGAGCCATGAGGCCCTCCTGCTGGCCGCTAGAATTTTTAGATAGCTTGGGGGACCTCAGAAAGAAAAAGTTTGAGAATCCCTCATCTGGAGTAAACCAAAAGTCAGTCTTGTTTAACACTTCAGTACTCCTCCCAAAAAGGTGTTGGTTCCAAATGGTCCTGGAATTATGCTATTTTGTATTACCAACCCCCAACATTCAATCCCATTAATCAGACCTCACCTCCTCCAGCTTCCAACTGGAAACTGAGTTAAAAACAATGAGGTTTTTTTTTTTTTTTAATAAAATGGTTTGGTTGATTATAATTTGGATTTTAGTTTTTGAGCTTTTTGGGATCACTTAAGTAACATTTTCAATTTTTTCTCTGCAATGAAGGCACCTAGAAATTTACTTCATTTGTCTGAAATGAAAGCTGAGGTTCTCACTTAATCCCAGCATACTTGATCCTGTCATGAGTGAAGGAAACTGGACTTGATGACCAGGGCCATCCTTGGGTGGGAGGGGGCTGGGGCCCAGGGCCAATTGGCCTATGCAGGGCCCCCTCCCCATGCACAGAAGGCAGAGTCCAGGGGCTGGGCTCTACTCTTCCACCCCACAGCTGGGCTGGCCCTTCCCACCCCCCAGGGCAGAATAGCCAGCCCAGGGGAGGAGCAAGAGAGTGGAGCCCGGCATCTGGCTGGCCTGCTCCACCCCTGGGCTGGCTGTTGCTCCCTGGGGGTAGAGCAGACCAGCTGTGAGGGAAGACCGGTTGCACTCCCAGCCCTCCACCATCCTCTCTCCCACACTTCCTTTGGCTTGTCACCGAAACCAGTGGGGAGGGGGCTGGGAATGGCATGGCCATGGGGACAGTGGTTTGGGTTCTGGGTAGGACAGTGCAGGGCGCACGGAACCATGGGGCCGGGGGCAATCATCCTTCTCGCCCCCTCTTAAGGACGGCCCCATTGGTGACCTCTCATGGCTCCTTACATTTTCTATGATTCTATTCCAGGAACCTGGGGCTTTCTGCTTTCCCAGTCTGAAGCAGGAGAGAGAAATGGCATCGGCTCCTTTCACATGCCAGCCCAGAGTCTTTGTCCCACCGATGTCAAAGATACAACACACAGTATATGTTATTTCCCTTCCTATCCAGACTGTAGCTCACTTAGGACAGCAGTAGTGTAATTTCATTTTGTCATGTGTACATATATTAACTAGTGAGAGTCCAAGTACATCAAGGTTAGTTTTCTCTAAATATATATTTATACCAACACTTTAACACAGGTCAAACATTTCCAAATTAGACACTTGGAGTAGATTCTCAGGGGCACACAGGGGAATTAGGTATCCAGTTACTAATGAAAACCAATGACAGATGGATATATTTCCCATTTCTGCCTTTGGAAAGTTCTCCTAAATTCATATTTCGGCTTTCCTCCCCTCCCCACACACACAAAGCAGGGGAGAGGAGAGAAAGAGAGTGGTGCCCTACAAGGATGCCAAAGGTTAGCCACCTTTCAGAGTGAGATTTATAGCCCCAAAGAGTGAGATTTAAGGCCAAAAAGTGACACTTTCCAGGTGATATGTTAAGTGCTTAAGGCTGGGACACTAATCTTTGGTCCTTCATGATAGCCAATAGCCAAGATTTTAATCCAACTAGCATCTAATAGTTTATTTTTTAAAATGTACAATGACTAATATTGCAGATGAGACACTTGGATCTATTGTGGTCTTTCTCAATATCCAATTAAATATATTTTAACTCTTTATATATTTACTCAACGAGTGAAGCAAGTTTAGGAATGTGTGTGAGAGAGAGACAGGGGCTAATGAATGAGTCTCGCAACCAGTGAGTGAGACTGGACATATCTGTCAATTTTAAAAAGGATAGTCGTGTTAGTCTAGTCCAGTGAAAAAACAACAAGGAGCTGTGTGGCACTTTAAGACTAACAGATTTACTACTAATAGTTATAAGTGCTGAACATGCATATTTCCCCACTGACTTTAATGACAGAAGCTGTTTGACAGTTATGTAGGACAGAAGTAGGCCAAAATCCATAGTTTAAGTCAATCCTATTTATTTTAAAACATTTTTTTTGAAAAAATTAACAGTGTTTTAGTTGCTGTTGTTTGATGTGTGTTTGTTTGATTAAACAGTGGTGACAGGACAAGTTATCGTCATGCTTTACTATTATTTCCATTATGTCAGGGCCCACAATACGATTAATCTTATTTGCACCTCAGGAAGACACAGTCCCCTCCCAGAAAAGTTAGCACTAGTCAAATAAAGATACAGAGAGCATCACACATACAAGATAAGGAAATACAGCAGTATGGAGGCAGTGAAAGTTACAGTAAGTGGGCATGTTCCATTACTGTGTTTTATTAGTCTGTTCACTCTTTGTCCATCTTTCCTTGAGTAGTTCAGTTATTAAAACAAAACTGATAAATCCCATTTGATGAACATGGGTGGATGCCTGTTTACTTCAGTAACATTCTACACAGGTTTTGAGGTCTGATTGAATGAGTTAAATTGCAGAATCAAGGCCTAATTGGTTATCAATTTAATTAACAGAGCTCTTTTATTTTAAAACAAAAACTAATACCTGCTTTCCTTTGAAAATATTTTTGTAATGGGAATTTTCCAGCCACTTTTAATAATTACAATATTTATAATGCTTAGGCATAGGCAATTTTATCTGGAACTACAAGAAATCCATATTTATTAAATCTATTATTGGCTCCCTTTGAGGTAATCCTGGAGTTGTTTTTATCATGCAAGCAATTAAGTTGGGCTGCCAATGATTTGTTAACTACCTACTGTGTTGCATCTATTAAACTGTACTTTCCCCATATATACTTAAATTAACAATACATTTCTGCTCAAAAATATCTTAATATAGACATCAGATTTACAAGTCTATAATTTCTAATCCTGTTCTTTAGAATCTGTCTTCTTCAATTTTTCTATTTGCTATCTTGTTTTTGTTTGTTTGTTTGTTTGTTCCATATTTCCCTGGAACTCTGCAGCCCTAATTTTTGTTTGTCTGTTTGTTTTGTTTTAAAGTTCAGGAGTCTACTCTTTGCTCTTCAAATCCTTCAGGGTTAAATTCAATCACATGCAGAGAGCCAGTGCAAAGCCTATGTAACACATAAGCCCCCTTAAGATATATTTTGAAGATTTAAATGGCACATAGACTCTCCCAACACAGGTGAATTTCCTCCATTGAAGTTGCTTTGGGACAGGAACCTTGGATCAAATTCAGAAGTGATTATGTAAAGTCATATAAGATAATGACACACTTGGTCTCCAGAGATCTACTTATAGCCATATATTACTACATGAACGAGAGTAGAGGAATCTACATTTCTATCTGTTAACATAGGGATACACATTCTTATATTTCCCTAGCAATGTGAGTTACACCAACTCTGACTTCTTCGACTCAGTGTCTAAGATGTAGAGGTAATTTGCAGGAGACCATATAAATTATATGTTGGTGAGTGCAGATGAGTTTTAGTTAATTGAAGTAGGTCAATCAATGTAATATAAACACAAACTGTGGTGGAAGAAAGTGTGAGTTATACCAATTTAGACTCCCATGCTGGGAGCAAAGAGCATAGGACTATTAGGGCACTATTTACATAATAATGAGGATTTGGCCCTAATTAGCTCAGTAGTCCTATATAAAAGTATGCAGAGAGAAGCTGAGAGATGGAGATGTTACATGTTTGAGCTTCATTTCCACAGCATAAAATCATTCATCAATGAGAGAAGCAGCAGTAAGACTTAGGGGCAAGGAAATTCCTGATGGCTATCTTCCTTGAGGGACCACTCAGTCTTAAAATTAGTGAATTACTGGTTCTTGAAACCTTTAATATCTGAACATTGGCCAGAGTATACAAGATACAGCTGAACCTCAGCTAACTGCAGTCCCAACCACAGACAAAATAGTGAGTGCAACAGTCAGTTCAATTTAAAAAAAAAAAAAAAAAGAAAGAAAGAAAATTGCTGAAAGCATAACTTAAAAAAAATTCTTTAAAATGATATTGAATTTTACTAGCTTGTAGTTTTCACTTAAAAGTTGATTGCATGCTAAATGGTCTAGTTTTGATCTATGGACTAGCAGCTTCTGGAGGAAAGAGATGCTGCTATCCACACAGAAGGAAGTGGCACAGTTGTCGTGCACTACATCAACATTGTTTTTCCTGTGCTGGTGAAATGGTGGCATTTCAAAGCCAGACATTGCAGTTTGGGGAAGGAAATGTCAGGAGTGATTTGCATCACATATGGGAGGTGAGTAATTGCAAGCGCCTTTGGAGAAATCTTACTAGGTCATCTGTCTCTGTGTGAAGCATAGGTGCATATCGTGATGCGCACAGACGCCTGATGGCCACATTGTATGGCCCCTTATGTAACTTTCAAGTTCTAGGTAAACAAAAGATTAAAAGTATTGGGAGCAATCTGATAGCATTTTACATGCACTGTGTATAGGCATAAATAACTCTTCAAGGTGCAAGACAGCAGTGATTCAGACTGTTTATCTAGTAGCAGAAAGACCCAGAGAATGGCCTTGTTTATTTTTGTCTGGAATTCCCCCCGCACACTCATCTGCATCACTACAAATTTATCCTGTATGAACCTACATTAAGAATTCTAAACAAACAAGGCTGTTCATGCTCTGGGACTTTGTTGGGGGTGAAAGTGGAAGTTAATTGGCAAGTGAAAGTTATGTCATTCTTTTGGACTGGTTGTTATCTCCTCCTATTTGAGCATAGTGCAACCTTCTTCTAAAACAAAGGTTCAGTTTTAATGGTTCACCAGGAAGATACAAAGTACTGTATATAGATTTTCTGTCTTTCACCAATTTACTGTTAACCTACTGACAAAAGTGCTTTGTTGTTTTCATTGTTATGAAAACAATATTTTGAAACAATTGTTGTGGAAATCAAAGTGCACTAAAATTTACCACAGCTTCCTGAAGACTTCCACAATGAAGATGAATTTGTAGAGGAAACACAAAGAAGGTTTGGTGCAAAGATCTCCATAATATTGTACATAATAATACTTAGTATGAATGACACATTACATTATCAAAGTGCTTTACAATCATTTACAATCTAATGAATCCGCAGAAGGGCTGCCCAGCCACTAAAGCATCCGTGCAGGCACTGGCTGGGTTGGCAGTCTTGCTATTTAGTAATCTGGATGTCTCCACAGTAATCTGCAAGGCTGCAGGAGACCGTGCTTTGGTGAGTGATCAGTACTTTGTTGCTTTCGGTATCACAGAGCTCTATGAAGCCCAAACAGGAAAAAAAAAATCTTCAGTGTAAGAAAGGAGGAGCATAATGATAAATGAATAACACTTCCCAGAATTTCCATAAAGCTGGGAAGGATCAGAATACAGAGGATGCACCAAACCCCACAAATGCCTGATACGGATAATTTACATTAGCATAAGAATTTTGGTTCAAAGGCCTGGCAAGTCATTGACTTTACTGGACAAGTGTTACCTTTTGGAGAAAAGAGACCAAAGATACAAAGCATGGCATACATTCCTCTTCTTCAACAACCCAAAACCTTTGGATGAAGTGTTTTACAGGCTTATGATGTGTTTTGTTCCAGAGGGGTAGCCATGCTTGTCTGTATATAGCCAGAACAATGAAAGTCCTGTGGCACCATAAAGATTCACAAATTTCTTTAGGCATTAACTTTCTTGGACTGCACCCCACTTTTCCAGGTGCATGAAATGGAAACTACAGTTAGGAGGTATAGATACACTTCTAAGGGTAAGAAAAAATACAATGAGGAGGACAAGTGCTAACAAAGTCAATTCAGTTAGGGTAGATGAGGCCTATTCACAAGAGTTCATTAGAAGGTGAGAATGTGTGAACAGGGGCATTTATTTTTTGTAATGAGATAACCATTCCAAGTCCCCACTCAGACCCAGTCTGATTGGGTCAAGTTTGCAGATGAGTTCCAGCTCTGCAGTTTTATGCTGAAGTCTGTTTTTGAAGTTCTATTATTGATGTATGGCAACTTTCAACTCTGCTACAGAGAAGAAACAGATTGACAGAGCCAGACGGCTACCCAGAAGTCACCTACCACAGAACAGACCCAACAAAGAAAATAACAGAACACCACTGGCCATCACCTTCAGCCCCCAGCTAAAATCTATCCAACATATGTTCAGAGATCTACAACCTGCCCTTTAGGATGATCCCATACTTTCTCCAGCCTTGGGAGGCAGGACAATCCTTGCTTACAGACAGCCCCCCAACCTGAAGCAAATAATCAGCAACATACAACAAGAACACTAGCCCAGGAAGCTATTGCTGCAACAAACCTCATTGCCAGCTGTGCTCGCACAACGACTCCGGTGATACTATCACAGGTCCCGTCTGCATCAGGCACACCATCAGGGGCTCATTCACCTGCACATCCGCTAATGTGATATATGCCTTCATGTGCCAGCAATGCTTCTCTGCCACGTACATTGGCCAAACCAGATTGTCCCTATGCAAAAGAATAATTGGACACAAATCAGATATCGAAACTTGTAACATCCATAAACTAGTCAAACACTTCAGTCTCCCCGGACACTCTATAGCAGACTTGAAAGTTGCCATATTTCAGCAAAAGAACATCAAAAGCAGACTTCAGCATGAAACTGCTGAGCTGGAACTCATCTGCAAACTTAACACAATCAGAGTGGGTCTGAAGATTGACTTGGAATAGTTATCACATTACAAAAAGTAATTGTCCCTGTTCACACATTCTCACCTTTTAATCAGTGTTGTGAATAGGCCTCATCTACCTTAACTGAACTGACTTTCTTAAGACTTGCCTTCCTCATTTTATTTTTAATCCCCCTTGCAACTGTATGTAAACCTCCTAACTCTAGCTTCCACTTCATGCATTTAACAAAATGGTTTGAAGCCAATGAAAGTTTATGCCCAAAGAAATTTGTGAATCTTCAAGGTGCCACAGGACTTTCATTGTTTCACCTATAAGATATTTTGTTATTTGATTTGCTTCACACAACTGAAGAGAAAATATTCAGAGTGACAATGACCTACTGAATTGGAAAAATTGTCGTAGTGTTTGCAAAGGGGACTGCCTCCATGATAGGCAAAGTGAACATGTTTATAATCATGGTCAAAGAACAAAACCCAGAGATGCTGGTGTTCCACTGTCTCCTGCACAGGGAAGCTTCCATGGCAAAAATAGGGCCAGAAGAATTTTCCTTAGTTTTAGATGGAGCAGTAAACATAGTGAACTTCGTAAAATCAGGGTTCTTAAAAAATTGCCTTTTCTCACTGTTGTGTGAGGAAATGGGAGCAGAACACCAAGTTTTGCACACAGAAATACATTTTTTGTTCCATGAAAAAAGTTTTCTCATATGTGTATGAGCTGAAAGAAACTTTAAAAATGTTCTCCATGTTGGAGGAAACTGCATACATGAATTTAAATCACTGATGTGGCAGGGTGTGCAACAGTTGGCTACCTGGCTGATAATATTCCAGTTCCTCAATGAACAATGCAAGGTAGAAATGAGAATATTCTCTCCTTCTTAGATAAATGGCCTGGGTGTATATCTAAGTTAACCCTCTTATATAAAAGAATATGTAGCAAAAGGCACACAAGAAATATTCCCCCTGGAAAAGAAATTTTCCCCTGGTAGGTCCTACTGGCAGTATTTTACTGAATATCATTTCTGAGCATTTGAAAAGTATGGAAGAAATATTCAGCTCATATTTTCCTTCAGCCTATATAGACAATTCTAACTAGGTGTGGGATCCTTGGATTTCCTCCACAATGGAAAGCGATAAGAATCTTACAATAATGACTCAAAAGCAACTTGCCAAATTAAGGATGGAGTACTCTTTCAAAATTGTGTGGCCGAATGCCTTTGGATTCATTCTGATTGACAGGAGAAAGCAAATATAATCTCAGATTATGTTATCTCCATTTTGTTGCTATTTTCAACAACATACCTGTGCAAGTTATTTTTTTTATGAAACCTGGTTTGCACCAAAAACAAACAGAGAGCATTCAAGATCAGTGGAGCAAGAACTCTGAGCTGCACTGTCAACATTTTCAGTCAGGATTAATGACTTTTCATATCAAGGCAAGTTTCTCATTAACAGTAAGTTTTGTTGTAATAATTTTAGTGTGAAGTGGGGGTGCACTGTACAAATCATCTTTTATTGTAGCAAGTGTGCCTTAGACCACAAAGGCTATGTCTACACATGCATTGTTATTTCAAAATAAGGATTTCGAAATGAGTTATTTCGAAATAAAATCCTTATTTCGAAATAAGTTAATTCGAATTAACAAAATGTTAATTTGCATTAAGGGAAAGCCTGCAATCCAAATGGCTGTTATTTTGGAAGGGATATTTCGAAATAAAGCTGTTTGGACCTGTTGTTTCGAAACAGCTCTTTCAAAACAACAGATCTACACAGTGTTGTTTTGAAAGAACAGGTCTAAACAGCTTTATTTCTAAATATCCCTTCCGAAATAATGACCATTTCGAGTGGGGGGCAGGTTTTACTTTTTCGAAATGACGATTCTTATTTCGAAAGGATGGGATCCATCCTTTCAAAATAAGAAAACTTTGTGTAGACCTAATTTCTTTTATTTTGAAATAATGAGTGTTATTTTGAAATAAAAGTGCTGTGTAGACATAGCCAAAAGGTTGGTAAATACTGCTTTAGAGTAAAGCTTCCGGGACCATTGTAAGTGTGGTGTGGAATTTCTGGTCCCAGTTCTGAGTTTCTTCCAAACCTACAGAATTCCCTTTCTGTAGTTCCTCCAAGCTTGGAGCCATAAAGAGTCATAAACATCATCTACATGTCTTATTATGCATGTCATCTGGTGCAGCAATGGTCCCAATGCACAAATAATCTGTGTGGGAATCTGGGGATTGCAGCCAAAACCACTGGCATACAAGCACACATTAAAGCTGTAAAAGCAGGTATGCTGTGCCCTTATTTAGAGAGAAAAATGAACAGAGCCAAAATTAGCCCTTTACAATTTGAGTGTAGTCTGAGGGAAGGGCAGGCATAATGTAGATAGAGAGATCACTCCTCCCAGCTTGGTCATAAAGGTGACACTTGTAGGTAGTACTGGAAAAATCTTCTCTCCTGAGATCAGAGAAACAGAATCATATAATATTCAATACAGCACCATTGTTCAAGCAGGAAATGGGCTGTGGTCTGTTCTAGAGGAAATTAAAAAAAACAACAAAAAAACCTTTTGGGACCAGATTCCCAGATCTATACAATTTGCTTTAATTTGTGCTTTTGCCAGACTCAGGGAGCTCCCCCCTCTCCCACCCCATGGTGTACCTACCTCCCTCTAAGATTCTAGAGTTGAGTGTTTGCCTTAGAGAAGGCATCAACCCCTCAGGCCTGCTTCCTCTGTGTTTATATCTTATCCCTTTCTAATCATTAATTAGCAATGGCAAGCCATTACTCTGGAACTGACATTTTCAGCAGACATTGAACAAAAAAGTCTATCTTAATTCTGTTCCCATTTATCCTGGTCCTACATTTCATCACAAGGGGATAGTTTGCATCTACGTTATTCCAAATGTTGCACGTTAGTAATATTAAATCATTATGCTTAACACCATTACTGTACAACAATGTTATTACATTGGTATGTGAACACTGGTTTCAATGTTAATTGGATACTAAATATCAGACCTTGTTTCCTCAGGGATTGTATCAGTATAAAGTGGGTAAATAAGTTATCTTCCATAGAGTATAAAAGCTCCTCAGTGAGAGGGAATTTTTAGTATGTACAGTTTGTGAATGTTTTACAAGTAGTTTTGACTGGGTAAATGTATTAGTTAATTCTGGTTAAGGAAATTGCCAAATTCCTAGCTCTTTTTTACAGTGGTTCCTAGCCACATCTCAATCTCCCCCAGCAAGTTACCCTTGCCTGAATATTCCTCAGCACAGTAACAGACCATTGTCTTCCACCATCCAGCTTTGCAAAGTTTATTCATTTGCCATTCTGTTTCTCCAGTCCTGAGGCGCTGCTGGCGCTGGGCACTCTGGGGCACATGCCCCGAGCCCCTGCACCAGTGCCCCAGATGGGCCGGAGATCTGGGGCCCAGCTGCCAGGGGCCGTGGCGGCCCCGTCCCCGGCTGGGGATCTGGGGCCCAGCCGCGGGCAACGGCAGGCAATTCGGGGTCTGGCCACATGCGTCGGTGGCAGCCCCATCCCCGGGTGGGGATACAGTATCCTGCTGCCCGTGGCTGCTTCCGGCCCCTTCCGCGGCCGGGGATGCGGGGCCTACCCACCCGCGGCGGCGCCTGGCCCTGGCCAGGGGCCGGGGCCTGCAGGCTGGGGACAGTGCCTGGGCCCATGCCCCGGGTCTCTCCCCCAGTCAGCAACACCTCTGCTCCAGTCCAAGTCATGGGGGTGGTCCAAAGAGCTGGCCAACATAACTACGCATCTTCCTCACCCTTGTTGCTACTTTTACTGTTTCAAAAGCTATTTCTCTTACATAGTGGCTCCCGAGTGGGGCCATTTCAAAGTCTTTAAATGTGTAGTTCACGGCTCTCAGGGTGTTGCTTGAGGATCACAGAACTGTCCTGTGCAAGACTCATCTCATGAAGGAGATGTGTGAGGTTTTCCATTTAGCCTGTTCCTCTTTTTCTCCCAGAGACTAACTACCTGGATAAATTTTGCATTCAGGACATATATTGGTAATCAGTCTATGGGAACCATTTAGAGAAAGAAGCAGAAATAATATCTACAATAGTCTGTGACAGATAATTATTTATGCCAGCAGTGAATAAACCTACAGAGCCTCAGACCTGATCACAGGAATTACTGCAAAGGACATGGGGATAATTAATGTAGCAAAGAACAAATGAGCAAAAATATTTAAAAATGACAATGATGTCAAAAAAGGGGAAAAAAAAGAAACTAATCAGTTAGAGTTTTGCTTTATAAACAGTAATTTAGGCAATCTAGTGTAGCTGAAAATCAGATAGCTTTTTCATTGTGCCCATTAAAACTTGCGTAGCAAGAGGAACAGGTGTTAAAAGGCATACAGAATGTATGCTAAATCAGTGGGGCAATAGGGAATGTGCTCAACATTTTAAATGTCTGAACAAAAATGCAAGAAGTATGCGGAATAAATAGGAAGAAGTGGAAATATTACTCCATGAGCTAAATCATGGCTTAATTGGCATCACAGAGTCTTTGTAAGACACATTTTATGACTGGAAATTTGGTAGAGAGGGCTACAACTTGTTCAGGAAGGACAATGGTATAGAGGACAATAACTTGTTCCAGAAGGACAGGAGGGATAAAAAAGGAGATGATTTGCATCAAGAATAGATACACTTGTTCTGAGGGTGAGAAAGAGATAAATTAGACCAATTGAAAATGTCTTGGTAAAGACAAAAAAGGAAGGAAAAAAAGGGTGGGGGGGTGATGTCATGGTAAAGGTCTACTATAGACCACCAAAGCAGGAAGAAGAAGTGAAGGAGGCATTTCTAGAAAAAATAACACATATCCAAAGCACAAGAATTTTTAGTAATGGGGGATATTAACTACCCAGACATTTGCTGAAAAAGTAATAGACTCATAGACTCATAGGCTATGTTCGCACGTAAACTGTTATTTTGAAATAAGTTATTTCAAAATGAGTTATTTTGAAATAAAGTCCTTATTTCAAAATAAGTTAATTTCAAATTAAGGGAAAGCCTGCTATCAAAATGGCTGTTATTTCGAAATGGTTATTTCAAAATAAGGCTGTTCAGACATGTTGTTTCAAAACAACGTGTCCAAACGCTGTTGTTTTGAAACAACGGCTATTTCGATTTCAAGTGAGGTTTTACTGTTTCAAAATAATGGAACATCGTGTGGACATAAGAAATTTTATTTCGAAACAATGGCTGTTTCAAAATAAATCTCTTGTCTGAACACAGCCATAGACTCTAAGGTCAGAAGGGACCAATATGATCATCTAGTCTGAACTCCCGCACACTGCAGGCCACAAAACCTCACCCACCCACTCCTACAATGAACCTCAAGCCCATAACTGAGCTATTAAAGTCCTCAAATCATGATTTGAAGACATTAATACAGAGAATCAACCAGCAAGTGAGCCATACCCAATGCTATAGAGAAGGGCAAAAAAAACCCAGTGCCCAAACCAAAATGTTCCTTCCCGACCCCAAATATGATGATCAGTTAAACCCTGAGCATGAGGGCAAGTCCACAACAGCCAGTCAAGAAGAACTTCTCTGTAATAACTCAGAACCCACTCGATCTAATGCCCCTACCCAGGTCACTGTCATACCCATCACCAGTAATAAAAGACAGACAATGGCCAAGCAACACTGTCCATCATATCATTCCCTCCATAAACTTATCAAGCTCTGTTTTGAAGGCACCTAAGGTTTTTTCCCCCACCACTTCCCTTGGTAGACTATTCCAGAACTTTAATCCTCTGATGGTTAGGAATCTGCATCTAATTTCAAGCCTAAATTTTCTGAAGAACAGTTTGCATCCATTTGTTCTTGTGTCCACATTGGCGCTGTATTCAAATAATTCCTCTCCCCCCCTTGTATTGATCCCTCTAATATGTTTATAAAGAGCAATCATATCTCCTCTCAGCCTTACAAAATTTCAAGTAAGTTCTTAGAAGGTAGTGGGGACCACATTCTGTTGCAGAAAGTGAAGGAAGAAACCATGTCATTTTAGACTTGATTGTGACCAACAGGGAGCAAATCTAAAGCTAGAAGGCAATTTAGATTAATGTGATTGTGAAATAGTAGATTTCATGATTCTAAAGCAGGTAAAGGGCTGAGGCAGCAAAATGACAATTGACTTTAAAAAAGCAAACAAATACAGAACTGGTAGGTTATGTCCTATGAAAAGGAAATTTAATGGAAAAAGGAGTTCACAAGAACTCGTAGTTTCACCAGGCACGAATACAAACTATCACATTGTGAAGGAAAGACAGGAAGAATGCTAAAAGTCCAGCATAGCTCCATCAGGAACTCTTTAATGACCTGAAAATCAAAAAGGAGAATCCTACAAAGAGTGGAAATATGGATAAAGGAGAAATACAAAAGAACAGCAGAAGCATATGGAGACAAAATCAGAAAGGCTAAGGTACAAAATGGTTACACCTTGCAAGGGATACAAAAAGGAATAATTAAAGGTTTTTAATTACATTTGGAGCAATAGGAAGACAAAGGAAAGTGTAAGTCCTCTACTTAGCAAAGACAGAGAGATAATAACTGATGATGTCAAGGAAGTTCAGGATTTTAATGCCTCTTTTGCTTTAGTCTTCATTAAAAAAGATTAATGGTGATGAGATACTCACTACAATTAATACGAACAATAAGGAGGAAAGAACACAAGTTAAAGAAAGGACAAGAACAAGTTGAGGAATATTTAGATATGGTAGTTGTATTCACATCACCAGGACCTGATGAAATTTATCCTGGATACTTAAGAAACTAGCTGAATTGATCTCAAAATCATTAGCACTGATATCTGAGAACTCATGGAGGATAGGTGAGGTCCTAGAGGACTAGAGAAGGGCATCTGTCTAAAAAGTGGGGGAACAAAGAGGACCTTGGGAATTATCAAACAATTATTTTTAACTTTGATACTTGGAAGGATACTGGAACAAATTAATAAACAATCAAATTATAAACATCTAGAGATAATAGGATTATAAATAATAGCCAGCATGGATTTGTCATGAACAAATCATGAAAAACCAGCTGAATTTCCCTTTTTGACAGGGTTACTGGCCTAGTGGACAGAGGAGAAGCAGAAGACATGACATATCTTGGTTTCAGGAATGCTTTTGACACAGTCTCACATTATATTTGCATATGCAAAGTACAGCAGTGCAATCTAGATTAATTTACTCAAAGGTAGACACAGTGCACAATTGGTTGAAAGACCATAGTCAAAGAACAGTTATCAATGATTTGCTATCAAACTGAGGAAGGTGTATCTAGGTGGGGGGTGTGCAGGATCTGGGGTGGGGGTAGGTTGAGGGGCAGGAGCTGGGGTGGAGGCAGGCATGTGGGGGGGCAGGAGCTGTGGTGGGGTGAGTGTCAGGGAGTGGCAGCTGGGGTGGATGGCAGGAGCTGGGGATCAGGAGCTGGGTTGCAAAGGGAGGGTGTGCACCAGCACAAGGGGGGCATGCACTGGCATGAGGGGGGCCCGCCAATTTAGGAGGGTTCCAGGGCCCACCAAATTGTACTTTACCCCTGCATGGGAGGTTTCTAAGAACAGGTTGGAAAACTCCTGTCAGGAACAGTTCAGGTTTACTTGGTCCTGCCTCGTCACAAGTGGCAGGACTTAGTGATGTGTCAAGGTCCCTTTCAGTCATCTATTTCTATGATTCTGTGGTGATGACATGCTAATTTAAACACATTTTCAGAGAAGGTTAGAT
>ML681972.1:19324336-19350066 GCA_007922195.1 Podocnemis expansa | reverse complement strand
GATACTGAGACTTTCTGCAAACTTAGTTTAGGGATGTGTTTGAAAATGTTACTTGACAGCGCTCCAGGAAAAAGAGTTAGTAATGATGCAATGTAAATACTTGAGGAATAAGTAAGAATTCTCTCCCTGTGTAATTTACAATTCAGATCCATGAAATATTTGGATCTAAACTCTGAGTTTAGATTTCTGGGTGTAGCAGATTGCCATCCTCTCCCCCACCCTGCAATAGGAGATCGACAGGCTTCACTTGCTGCAATCTGTGCTCATTTATGTATATTGTACAAATGCAAACCCTACTCCCAGGCCAGGCCAGTATGGCTCTGTGGTTTTGGGATGCTTGCCCTTTCTTCCCCAGGAGACAAACTGAGTGGCAGAGCTCCAACCCTCTTCCCTGGCCATACCTCTCTCTGGACTGTCTAGCTAGTTTATATGTGCCTGTATCAGAGAGGCCACCATGCCCGGCACAGGGCACCAAGACTCCTGCAGTGTCACCAGGGTCAGAGACCTCCTGGACTACGCTCGGGGGAGACTGGGTGGATCCCCAGGTGCTGGTTTGGCGCATGGGGCTCTCCACCCCTTGCACCCCCCCAATGTCTACTCCAGGAGGAGTAGACAGCCCTGACTCCCACTTCTCGGGCCTACCTTGAGTGGGTCCTGCAAGAGGGTACTCCCCATCCCCTTCTCAGTCCTGGCTCTCCAGAGCTTTTTATGAGGCCCCAGCCCAGTGAGCCCCCCAACTGCCCCGGCCCCCACGCCCTGAGCCAGCTACTAGACCTGCAGCCGGCTTCTTTCAAAACTGTGCCCTGCAAATATCTATACATGCTCGTGCTCCACACCATCCACATCCTTGCCCTTGTTTCCTGCCCTGACACCAAGTGGCAGGACCTCATTCCACCTGTGGAGGGTGAGGACCCCTGGTGGGTCAGCCTATACTCCACCTTGACCCCATGGCCCACTGGGGATATCAGTTGGCGGCTCCTCCACAAAGCCATGAGCATAGTCGTCTACCTGGCGCAGTTCACCCCATGCCCTGACACCAGCCCCTTCTGCAGCAAGAGGATGACCCTGGCGTGCACACACCTAGAGTGCACCAGGTTGCAGCCCCTCTTCTGGCTCCTCCTGTTATTTCTTTAGTTGTCCCCCATAATCTTTTGAAAAATGGTCTGGTGCCACTTCCCCTTAGGCTGGGGGAGGAGTTTTAGAAGTGGATGGGCTTGTGCCCACCCACCACCATTCTTCTAATAGGACCTAGACTCCTACAGCCCCCTGCTGGACAGAAAAGCGGCCTGCATGGGACTTGGTCTGGGAGCCCAAGGGCAGAGCCGGGGGAAGGAGGACCAGATAAAAAGGTGGACCAGGGACTCACAGAGGGAGCCTTTTGACAGACTAACTGGCCACCAGAGCTTCAGCCTGCAGAAAGGCCTGACATCCCTCCTGTGGTACCAGAGGAACCCTGAGGGAACCAAGAGGCAGGCCCTGGCCTATATTTCCCAAAAGAGAGACAATCTCAAGGAGTTGCTTTCTGCGGAAGAGTTGGAGGACCGGATCGGGGGAAAGACCACAGAGGGCCCCTGTGACCTGGAGGAGGTGCCCTCTGCAGAGGCCATAGAAGGTCTGATGGCATCTGGCCCCTGTGACTTGGATGAGTTACCGCTGGTGGATGGAGCAGAGGGGCTACCAGACATTACACCCATGTATAGTGAAGGCCTGACTGAATTCCCACTGGCTGTTTACCAGGACAACGAAGAGGCCTACAAATCCCAAGTAACCAGTACGGGAAATGGGAGGAAGTAGCCCAGGGACAGGGGTTAACCCCAGGTGTTTTGGGTCAGCGTGATTCAGCAGGAACCCCGCTGATCTAGTGGCGCACTTTTCTGCCACTGTTAAGGCCCTGGGCTAGAACGCAGTGGAGTGGGCGGGCCTGCATTCCCCTCCCTCCCCATCACCTTCCAGGCACTGTGATTGTGCCACCTTGCCCTGCCTGAGGGGCTGAAGGCTGCAGACTTTGTTGTTGCTTGGTCTTGCCCAGTTTGAGGGGCTGGAAGGCTGCAGACTGAAGAGTGTTCTGCCTTGCCCTGTCTGAGGGGTGTGGGACAGCAGGCAGAGCGCGGTCAGGCATGTCAGACAAGGTGTGTTCTTATCGGTGCTGTTCTGTGTCCAGTGCTGATATCAGTTTGGCTGCATGTGTGGACGCATGCATGCGTCCCTGAAGGTGTGCTCCCTCAGGAGTACCCCAGCTCAGATCTCTAGTGGGAACTCCATTTGCCCAGTGATATAGAGCCTGGCTTGGATCTTAAGCAGGGACAGAGTTAGCTTGGTGATCCTAAACCAAGGTGTTCCCTTGGTTAACACTTTGAGGTTACCTTTGGCTCAAATCTCTAGTGAGAACTCAGTTAGCTCAGTGATTTGGAGCCAAGGCATACCCTGTGTGCAAGAAGTAAACTGAGGCAACACTCATGATCGAGGAAACCAACACAGCCACAGATCTTTGTAGAAATACAGGTGCCAGGCTAGGTTTTATTGCAATGTAGCGCTATGGCAAACAATCCATATCAACAGATTTGTTGGCACCATTGGTGCTCTCAATGCAATGGAACAGCTCATCTGACAGCAGGATTCGCTGTCACCCTCTCAGCTGCACAACGTTTGGGCTCTAGGGGTCCTATTCTTATACCCTACTCGGACCTACTGACTTGGCCCCCTTTGGGATCCAAATTTACCTTGATTGGTCCACATAGCCGTTTCTTGATGCCACCCATCGATTTGACAGGTCCACACGTCATTGGACGTCTCTATCCGTCAAGGTGTCATGGTTTGACCAAAACTGTACTTATATATAATACCTCCCTATCTGTTTGGCGTTATTTGTTGGCATTAGACTGACTCAATACCTTTCAGGTACTTGTCCATTTTTCATACTTATTACAATTTCAGCTTGTTTCTTGCCAATTCCAGTGAAGTTGAACTTCACAATTTGTTTCATGTCTGTACCTTCAGTTCAGGCTCACCATACATTCCATTCAGGTCCAATGTTGGATTACTTCGTTAGTTCTTGAGCCAACACCTAGACACTTCTACTCATTTTTCCTATTTTAGCCTTTTACTTTCTCTTTCAAGGGGCTGAAAGGCAGTGGACATTAAAGGCATGCCTGCCCGACGTGGAGGCTGACTCCACCTGCTGTGGGGGATGGCCACGCTACAGTGCCCTCCAGCCAGGGGACAGATGTTGCCGCTTGCTATAGCATGTGCTAATCCAGGGATAGGCAACCTTTGTCAGCCCTTGTGCTGGCCCATCTTTCACGACCCTCAGCTGGTGCCAGCGGCTCCCTCATCTGAGAAAAAACAGTGGTCACCTGAAAATTTGGCAATGGCCATAGCTGGAGTTTGGGGGGAGGGAAGAAGTACTTCCTCGCCATGCCACGGAAAGGAGCCACTCATGGAAAGAAGCTGCCCACAGCAGCTCCTCTTGGGTGTCCCCAGGCACACTGTGGAAAGAAGCTGCCTGGAGTGGCTCCTTTTGGGAGTCATACACCATGGAGAGGAGCTGCTTTGGGCACCTCCTTTCTGTGGCACGCCTGGGGCATAGGCATGGCAGAGATCCCCCATCCCAGCCACCCCTGAAAGAAGGCAGCTGGATGGCACCTTCAGCTGTGGCTTTCTTCGCTGTTTGGGGCCCTGCTGGCCTACTCCACCCCAGCTCAATGGCCTGACCATCCTCTACTCTGCCACAGTGAGCTATACAGATCCCAGGTGCTATTTTATAGCATTACAGTTTTACCTAGCCCATGAGCAGGATGACTGAAAACTGATGTCTGCACTCACTCCAAGGATAGCCAAGAAACCCAGGTGAAAACAGCTGTGAAGGAAAAGCATAATCAAGGAGTAGGAAACTCTGCCAGAAAGAAGAAGATATAGAACTCTCTCTCTCGTTGTTCAAAGAAATACATGAAAGTGGACCAGACAATGGAACTTGAAGAATCTTTTTCTTTATTCTTGGTTTAAACATTGGGGCACATCTAGCCTGCATGTGCAATTCCATTAAAATTAATGGGGGTTTACCCACTGATCTATATATGACTCTTTTTACAGATATTTCTACTGTGGTAACTGGTTATCAGTGAACCAGGATCAACCATGCCTACTGACCCAGTCAAATCCTTGACTAATACCACCATGCTGTTGACTCTTCAGGGTGTTACTACATGATTGGCTATGTGGACGTACCTTGCTATAGATTTTGGCAATCAGCCACCAATCCTCTCTGCACCACTGTAGATTTTGCTTGATGTGCAACATATCATATCGACATCATTGCCAACAACAAGCCTTCAGGAATCCTGAGATTATTTTAAAATTTGGAAAAATTAAAAAATAAAATTTTAGTTCTCTGTAATCATCTTCAGGATTTTCAGCCTTTAGGGTGTGCTCAGGTTACCTTTTCAACCTTTTCTCTAAAATCATGAGGAATAAAAACTTACATTTTAATAAAAAAAGCTGATGTTCTCATGAAATAGCATGACTCCAGGAGCTGAGTAAAGAGAAGTAGCAAACACCGCAAGTCTCATGATAAAATCACAAGTTGATAGCACTGGATGAAGAACTGCTAGCTAACTGAAGGTGTTAAATGTTCATAATGGGACACATTTGCTGCTTAAATTCTGTACTACTTTTCACTAGATTTGGATGGACACAAGTGAAGCAAACCTCTCGAGGTGTTGCCTACTTTCATTGTGACTGTAGTCATGGGTAACTGAGATGGTTACTGGAGAGCATAACTGCTATGGGCATGCACTGCACCCACAGCTCTTGGTATGGAGGCTGCTTTAGAGTAGGTGACAAACCCTGTCTTCCCATGTTTTTGAAGGAATCTTTGTAAAATATAATAATAATATTTAATTCTCATACAGCATTTTTTTTATTTATAGGTGTCAGCATACTTTACAGAGCATGTATTAGTATCACCAGTCCTGTTTTCAGTTGTGGAAACTGAGGCATGGGATGTGAAGTGATTTGCTCAAGGTATCCAGCAGGCAAGTGCCAGAGCTAGAAACAGAATCCAAGTCTTCCAAGTGACATATCAATATGCTATCTGCTTAGACCACAGTTCCTTCCATATGGCTCCTCCAGTTTCTTTTCATCCATCAGGGGATCATGTGGCCCTTTACTAGGTGGCATCTTTAGTCTGCACTATGGATAGGTGAGACTGAGGTGTATTTTGCTTTGATAAGTGTGTAACATTGCTTCTTCTGGTCTTTAGGATGAATGACCTAGCATGGGTAAAATAATAAAGCAATACAAACTGCCATCTGAAAGTCAAACCAAAGATCTTTTTTCACATAGACAGCTGTCTGGCAGGAGCTTCACTAACAGAATATTTCCTGACCTAAAGATGCTGTGGTTGGTTGAGGTCACAGTTTAGCAGAAGTGGAATTTTTTTAAGATTTGTTGATTTCTTGTTATGAGCATAGGTGAAAGTGAAAGTGAAGTGGAAATGATGCCAGTCTGTTAACATTCATATTTATGAGCAAGAAGGGGTCGATAAAGGAAAATGAACTGCAGTATATTACTAGTGGATTGAGATCATTTGTCTGATAGTTGTTCATGTTTGTAGAGAATAATCTATCTAAACTCTAAAGGGTCACTGCTTTAAACTGAGATAACTTTTTATTCCCACAATCAGCTTTGAGCTCAAGAAACTCCTCAAAATTAAAATAAATTAAAATTTCTGGGGAAAATCTGTAACAGTAATATAAAATGTGAATGGAAATAGACCTCAAATATGTGTGCCAAAAACAGTTAAAGTGCACTAAGGATCATTGTGTTGGAGGGACTTAAAACGAAAGAGAAAGGAGGAAAATGTCAGTTTCCTAGTGACATGTTGACAGCTTTCTATTGTATTTTACTTTAAGGACTACAGCTTTCACATATGGCATTTTCAACAACAGTGACTTTCACCAGAGACCTGCCTTACTGTTCTGTATGTACTTGGCTACACTCAGAGCTTCTTCTGCCAGCCAAAAGTACCATTTTATACTAAAGTGTGTGGTACTTCATAAAATTATCAGCTCCCAGTATGTTAGTATTTCTTTAGCTTTAAAATGTTGGATGACAATTACACATATAAACTGTCATCCACCTCCTAACTAGACTCTGAAAATCTTCAACTTTACTTTTCAAGTAACTCACAGATGACTTTTTATGCTGTGCAATGTTATAAATAAGAGAAGGGTGACATCATTGTTTCAAAGCTGTGCAGCAGCATGTTGGGTGACTCAGCAACATTAAAAGCCAGCAGAACAGGCCACCTTTCGATGCTATTTCCAACTCAGAAGGATGAGTGAATGTTCTTTCTCCCATCCTATATCTGTTCAATCTAGGTCTATATGAAGACATAATTATACAAGTGTAAAATATAATATAATATAAAAGTAATTAATAAAAACAAAATCCCATGTTCTAAAAATAATTAAATTGGAACCACCTCTGCACGTAGCCATGGATATGGAGAAATGCATTGAGTCCCCCTGACCTCATCCAGAAAGAAATATAGGATTTTCATTTATGCCTATAAGTAAAATATTCACAAGAGGACATAAAATATTCTACTTAAGCAACGGTGGTAATATGATTAATATGAATTTATAAGACAATTGACTCAAACACTTAACATTTTATCTGGGAAAGGAGAGACATTTTAAACTGACGAAATATGCATACTAATTTATGCAAATAGTCTTTTAAAATTATAACTATATGTATTATGTTTGTAATTCCCAGTGTAAGTATATTTAAATGACATTATTTCACAATATAATATTAAAAGCAACTGGATTAATATTTATTTTCCCCAGTGTGCTTAGATATATACACTGAACATTTGTACAGCAGTGCAACACTGTACTGATGAAAACTACACAGTGATATTATATGCAATTTTGTGCAGCAAGGTGTTACCTCTGATAAAGGATAATATATATTTTTACCCTTTTTATTACAGAGGGACCGAATAGGAGAATTTTGACAAAATCAGTACCTTAGCCCATTAATACTATGGGCAATTTAATATGAATATTTTAACTTTTTTCCTAATCATCTTATTTTTTATGGCTTAAAAACAGCAGTGTTAGTCTAAGATGGCAATCCAATTGACTGCTTTAAGTGATGTGGAGGGGATGGAATAAATACCTCGAGGATATGATATTGGGATGTCAGTTGATGAAATGCTCCACAGTTTCATGTCTATTTCCATGGTCAAAAATGAACAGTGTTTTAGACCCCATTTTATGGAAGAGGTAGACATATCTGTCATGTAATGTGTCAATCAAAGTTCAAAGTGGATCATATTTTCCATGGGAGTATAAAGCCTTTTGGTTCTTTCGTTAGACCCTTGATGAGTTGTTAGTTTGGGACTTAGGTCTCTTTTAGTCTTGCCTACTATTGATCTTTGGGAAGAAAACTTCAAGTTCTTGTAATGCAAGCCAAAAAGGTCTGCTGGATTTCAGTTGGAATCTCTTTATACCATTTAGCTCTACATGTTTTGAAAGGTCCTTGTTTCCTTAAATATGGTGGAGTTCTTCAAGAGTTCCCATAATGTTAAAAATATGGGGCAGGTAGATGTGAACTAGAATTGGAAGCCATGGTTGTAGCAGTGATTTTTACCATGCTTGTAATGATCATCATGATGATATTGCAAATTGCTAGGTAACATGTGAGAACTGAGTTATGACATGAGCATTAGTCTTGTGGAAGTGGAACAAGAGATGAGGGCCAGTGAGGACATCAGTAGACTTTTTGCAACAGCTCCCCAGATCTTTCCTATCAGTTTCTGAATTAGATTTAGATATCTATTTACTTTATATGGCTATTTGTCAGGTGCTTGTGCTATGTCTATCTTGGTCTAGTGTCATGATAAGATATTTCAGAATGGAATTGTACCACAAAAGACTACAAGCAGCTCCATCCTGGGTTTTTCTTTTTTCATTGTTCAGATGCAATACCAACAAAACTGACAATCTGCAGTAATGGAAACACATCTCGGAGTGACCTGCATGATACCAAGTTGTTTGTCAGTTATCCGGATTGGAAGCTACAATAGTAAGGCATTGCAAGGCACCCCAAGTTGTAAGGCAATGGTGACACAGGTCTATCGGTCTTGATTACATCCTGGAATGTCACATTGTGGTTTTAAGGTCTTTGGTTAGGATTTCTTCTCTAGTCTGATCAATGTGATCAACATAGACAAATTTCCTCAGTGACGTTCAGGGAAGGTCACTGATGTAGATTATTAAACAGGATCAGTGCTAACATTGATCCCTGTGGCAGCCAATCATTGAGAGTGTGTGGCCTGCTGACTTGGTCACCAAGGAAAAGATGAAACACTGGTTAGTCAAAACTTCTTGTAGAAATTTTACTGTTGCATTACATGGGATGGATCTGCTGTCTTGCAGGAGGAGGCTTTTCTTTCATTTGTCATTCTAGGCAGCAGAAAAATTTAAGAAAACTAACCATCTTGAGTTTTTTCTGGCATCCCTCTTTCATGTGCATTCTTAATGCTAATATGTGGTTAGTAGAGCTGCAGCCTTGTCAGAAACCCTTTTGTTCATTCAGTATCATTGCTTCTATAAGTGACATAATCTTTGCCAGTAGTATGCTCTTCATGAGCTTGTACAGGATTGTTGGTTGGCTTCCCAGGCTTGCCCACGGCAATGACCTTAGCTCTGTGTCAGATCCTTGGGATGAGCCCTGATGAATGGATATTGGGAGACAGTGCTGCGAGCCATTTTTGATCCTGGGCTCTGAGGCTGTTAAGAAACTTTGGAAAGACCTGATCTGATCCAGCAGCTTTTTGGTTTTCATGAAACAGAGAGCTTAATTCGCCTCCTCAGTGTTGAAGGGCAATGATGTAGAGTAGGAGGTGGGTGATAACGGACTATTTGTCAGAGCTCTGCACCCTTTGTACTTAGTGAACTTGTCCCCTGGTGCCTTTGAGTTCATAAGGAGCATTCTTCAGATTGCTTCTGCTGAGTCTTTAGGGTTTTGAAGTTTCATAAAGTTTACAAGTCCCAGCTGATGGAAAAATAGCCAAGCTTTATGGGTAAAGAGTAAGGAGTTTCCCAATCCATGTTTGACATCACTTTATTCAGTGACACTAGTAGTCAGAATCACCAGATGTTTGGTACTCCTTGAATACTCCTTTGTTTCTGGTTTCAAGCATAGGGCACATCCTTATTTATAGCCACAAGAGATGTTGAAATGTTTTTCTGGCAACTCTTTAGATGAGCCAAGTTAAACTAACAAAATTTTCAGAGGAATCACATGAATGGTGGCTCAGTTGTGGCACTGACTTCTGGTCAATTTGCCTTTTGAAAGTTCTGCTGTGGTTTGGGCAATGACACAATTATAGGGAGTTCAATCCCAGTGTTGATCAACATGGTTTGATATCAATTACGTGGAAAGTTGCCAAGAAGGGTTCTCAAGGATTATGAGGGATTCTGAACTGGTTTTTGGTGAAGAAACAGAGATCCACATTGTAGTTTTTTGTACCAGTGGGAGGCAGGGGTATTGCTGCCCTGAAGAAGGACCCAAGGCACGGGCCCTGGCCCACCCCTGACCATGGGCCATGCCCCCAGCCCTGATTCTGCGCTCGGGTTGAGCCAGCCTTAGGCACCTGCTACTGCCAGCCTGGCCCCAGATCCTTGGCCGAGGAAAGGGCAGAGAGTGGCAGCTGCAATGGTAGGTGGGCCGGCTGAGGATGGGGCCGGAAGCGGCCGCAGCTACTGCAGGTGGCTGGGCCCTCGATCTCTCTCTGGAGACCAGAAGAGGCTGACGGCCAGGACTCAGGGCACTGGTGCTGGGCTTCGGAGCACAAACCCTGTGTGCCCAGTGCTAGCGACACCCCTGGTGGGAGGAATGGAAACTGCTTCTGTCTTTCACATAAAAAAGAAACCGTGTGTCTTTGTTTGGTGACCATTCCACAAGTGCCTCACTCACAGTATCATTACTGTGATAGCCCCAGATTGTGTGGTGAATATTGTAATCACCAACTTATACAATGTGCTTATAGACTGTGGGTAAAGGGAAAGAAGGCTAGAGCCCTGCGTGGATACAAAAATGTGGATCCGCATCCGCTCAATGATAGCATTAATCCGATTCAAAATCCACATGCCAGGGTTTAGCTGCATCTGTAACTGCAGCTGCAACTGAGCTTGGGTTCATGTACAACTATTCAGCCTTTGATTGGTTCATTCCCCATATAGATCCCACCCACTCTTTCCTTTCTTGTTTGTGGTCCGCATGCTGTGCTATGAATCAGATTTCTTTGCCCACCAATGAAATCTCTGATTGACAGCAATGACTCGCCACCTGGAAACAAGAAAAGGAAGAAGTGGGCAGGGGAATGAGCTAATCAAAGGCCAGCATTGAGTCTCCAAGCCCAACCTTGAGACTCTGATTGGGTGGCAGATCACAATCTAGGATTGGCCAGAGCACTTCCTGGTTCCTCTGCATGCTGCCGACACAGATCAGCGCAGGGGCTTCAGCAATGGATTGTGCTGTGATAAGATAACAACAGAAGCTGCATTCATGAGTCGATCCGCAGCAATGGGCCTGCGGTTATCCACACCTGCACGCACAGATGTGGCTAACCGTGGATCTGCAGCAGATACCTGTGGATTTGCAGGGCTCTAAAGAAGGCTCATCTGTATTATAGGTTTATAATATTAACCACCATAATCTTGCAGAGTTTGATAGAGTATTCTTTCATCAGCCTAACTGCATCTACACTGGGGAATTAGGTTAGCAAAGCTAAAGTGCTCCGGAGTATGAAAAAATGACACTCCTGAATGCTCTTGCTATATCAATCGATATTTCAAGTCTACATCAGGCCTAGTTAGTAGAGAGATGTCACCAGGAAGCATATACATGGTCACTTCAGTCTTCCAAGGACTTGTCTACACAACTTTAACTATCTTTTTAGAAGGAGGTATAGATAAAGTTGTATCATCCCCTAGTATGGACATAGCTATACTGGTATAAAGGTGCTTGTATCTACATAGACTAACAAGTTAATGAATATACCCTAGAGGATCACACTACTGTAACTGTATTTATTTCTAATATTCTTAAAGCAGTACAAAAATTGTGCCTAGGTCAGGTCTTTGATACTGCAGCACTTTAAGGCTGTGGCTGAACTAGATCATAAAAGGAGTGGGGAAGCATATCAGTTTAGCTGGTCTTGATGTTCTGTAGTGATGTGGGGCAGCCTAATCTTGTGAGGGAGCACAGTAAGGGAAAGATGTGAACATAAGAAGAATTGTATCAAATAGTTCTAACCTCAAGCGGAGTTGTAAACAGTTAAGCATGAATGTGCATGGAACTGCATAGGCTCCAAGTGCAATAAGTGCTGTCACTCAGACTTAACTAGGATGGTGATTCTGTGCTTATGGGAAGCAAATTAAAATGGGGTGGCAGGAGGAGTTCTTTCACATTCATAATTTGAAATATGCTGTGATTTTTTTTTCATTTTAAAATATTTTAAAGTATTTCAGAAGATGGATTTGTATAAAGTATTAGCTAGTATAGATGATTAGGACTATCAATCTACACAGGATATGGTACTGATGATTCAGTGAATGATATTTCTCCCTCTGTGTCCATGATCCTGCAAAGAGCTCTGCGTGGATGAATTACAAAGGGGTACACCCATGGATAGCTCACCAGACCTGTGGTTCCCCACCTTTTCTCTGTTGTAACACACCTGACACCTTAAATTATTTTGAGACACACCACTATAGAGTCTCCAAATGCACTTGTAAATATTCATGAGCCAATCTAGAAGTCAGAGAAATTTTTCAAAAACTTCTGTGGCACACCTGCTCAGGTCTAATGGCACAGCTGTGTGCCATGGCACACTGATTGGGAAACACTGCACCAAATAGTAGGAGCCTTTGTTAATATTTACCAAAGTATCCAAGACTCCCCTCCTTGTCTTGGAGAAATAGAGCTGGTTCTCTAGTTGCTTCCACCAAAGATCTATCCATTGAACAGAGAAACATATAAACAGAGGAACAATAAACAGAAGTAGAGACAATAGATCACCTTTGAATTTGGTTCTAGTGTGACCACTGCTAGAATACTGTTCACAGTTGTGGTATCTACACTTGAAGAAGGATGCTGAAAAACTGGAAAATGATGAGACTGTTTGAAGTAAAAACATGCTTAATATTTTTTCCTCAGTTATCTTTCTAAAAAAAATTGAGGATAAAATGTATATTTTTTCTAACATTGACTACATTTCTACTATTGCTGTATTATATTTTATTTTGTATCAATAAAGAACCCTGATCCTGTGTTGTTCCTTTTGGGTGTAAGAGTTTGCTCACATAGACTATATCTACAGTGGAAGGTTTAAGTTGACTTAAGCAACTCCTTGTCCACTTTTGGAGTTCATTAAGTCGACTTAAGCACTTGCTTAAATTAACTCAAAAACTCCTACTCTTAAAGTTGACTTTATTAAATCAAATTAACACAATGTGTCCATTAAAGTCGAGTTAATAAAGTCAACTTAGTGCAATAGAGCCATCTAAGTTGACTTAAACAAATGGGGCCTCACTAAGTCAACCTTATTAAGTTGACTTACCTGAGCCCTCTAGTGTAGGCATAGCCATAGAGCCATAATAATCAGATGCTAGACTTCATGAACTATAAGAGGGTAGGCAGGAATCTGGGCTGTTAAAGTGAAGGATTTATAGACCCATCAAGACCTGACACAAAGGGTGTTGGGGGGGTGGCTGTTGAAATGGGCCCCAGAGTGAAATTCTTATCCCTTGCAGACACATATCTGAAGGCCTACACACAGTGTGTATCCCACTTAAGCTCTGTTTTACAAGATCATTTGGGTGTAAGTGATGCATAGATTTTCTTCTGGTCCTCGGAATAGGGGAAAATTTCAGCCTAAATGCAGAGTACAAGTAACTTCTAGAAGGAGTTGGGTTGTGGATTCGGTTCTAATCACCAACTGGAAGATACAACCCTTCTTGTTAATCTCTGCCCCCCCCCCCCCCTCAAAAATAATATATTTATATATATGCTTATATACAATAAGCACAGGTTTAGAAACAATGGGTCTAATCCTCCCATCACTGAAGTCTGTAGCTAAACTCTCATTGAGTTGAGTGGTACAGCAGCTGAGAGTTAATTTGCAGTCCTTCATGTGGTTCAGTGACTACCTCAGAGGCAGGCAACAGAATCAAAATACTTCAAGTCACTGAATTAACAGTCATTAATGGTTTTGCTTTTTCTTACTTTATTTTTGGATAACAGTGATGGATCTTTTTTTAAAATATAGAGCTGCTCCACTAGCTCATGTTAGTTAGCTCAAATCAAGCGTCTAAACTACTTGTCTGTGTTTCTTTTAACACATACATGAGTACATACAACATTTCTGCTCACTAAATAAATTGTAATGAGTGAAGGGTAAAGAATACAGAATCTATCTATTATAGTCTAAGATTGCAGATGAAAAGTAGCATCTTGACTGTATTAGCCAACTGTTTTTCACATCTTCCTCTCTCTCTTGCAGATATTTGTCTGTTTAAATAAAGATTGTAATTTCAGATAATTACAGTAGTCAAGATCTTCAGGTCTGTCCTTATTCATTTTCATTTGTGTTCAGTCTCTGGCCTTACTTTGGCATACTCCAGTACAAGCCAACCGGTGTCCATGGGGGTTGACATTAACAGATCCTAATGCAAGATTGAAACCTTAGGCTGTATTACTGCTGAAGTTGGGCTTTCATGTAGAAGCAATATGAGTAGCACATTTAACCCCTTGTGGACTCCCTCACACATGCAGACCATCCTCCTCTGGTTCAGGGCAAGGGCATGATGATGCAGCTAAGGCCATTCATCCCCTATGTCTCCATCCTTCTCAAAACACTGCCTGGATGGAGAGAGATGCCTGGGACTTTCTGCCCTAAAGATGAACATCAGGATTTGGTCCAATGCAAATAAACTCTGCCCCCTGCCATCATGCAATCTTATTCACTTAGATGGTGGCAGAGAAGGAGGAGGAGTTATGCACAATGTGGACCTCTGCCATGCAATGGGAGTGGAAACTGCCATCACTATGAACAAAGGAAAATTAACAAGATAGTAGATGGGCAGCCTTCTGTTGCTAATAGAGCTCTGAAGGGTAATTGTTGGTACCTTTGTCTGCATACAGACAGTGCTTGCAGACAATAAATACTTAAGATGAAGAAGGGAACTTAATTCTTTTTAAAAGAGCACTAGGCTGAAATGTCTTGAAGAAATTGTTAGCAAGAGAGAGTGAGTAACTAATATCACAATGAAGAACATGAATTTAAGAGGATATTTTCCTACAGGGTTTCATTAAATTATACGTGAAGTGACATGTTGCAATAAACAGTGGCAGCCTCTGGAAATGATCTCTGATACAGATTATCATATCTGTGAAAAATTATCTTCTGACAGGGCCAGGCTGCCTGCAGCATACCCTGTAAAGTGACAGTCACCAGAAAAAGAGGAACAAAGAATATTGCGATGGTAAACAATCTGGTTCTCCTTATTTGCAAGTGCTCCTGTAAGCTAAGCAAGGATGCTCAAGGCTTTTTAGATGGGAGATCAGATCCTTATGCTGAGAGACAAATTGCTGCTAGGAGCTGATTCCGACCAAATATGTTTGATTTAAAATAGCGGGCATAGCTATGGGTGGACCAGGGCCCATCAACTTGGCCCTAAAGCCCCCCCACCTTAGCTCACAGCTGTAGCACAAGCTTTGCTGTTGTGGCTGCAGGGCCTCCCAGCACCAGGCAGCCGCAAGTGGAGCTGAGGAGCCAGCACCTCTGCCCTGCTCTTAGCTGCCAACCCTGTGGCTGCAGCAGTGAAGTTCATACGACTGCCAGCCGAGGAGGGCAGGAGGGCAGCTTCTGGTCTCTGGAAGTTGTCCTTGGCCAGGTCCATCCTGTACTTTCAGGGGCCTGACCAAAAAACCTGGCCTCATGCTGGCTATGCACCTGCATAAATCAACCCCAGTTCATAAGTGCAGTGAAACTGGTGAGAGAAAAACATGCAATGAAGGTGCCCACTGTTTGTATTTAGTGCACTTCAAATATACTATTATTTGCATTTTTGTGCATGAAAATGAGATAGCAGTGAGCTCAAGCACCTACGTGGTGAAATTCTCTCTTGAGCAAAGGGCTAAAAAGGCCTATCTACCACTTAAACCCAGTTCTCAAGACTGAACAAGGGATCTAAGTGAAACATAGTCCTGGTGATGGTGAATTTGGCAGGAATGAAAATCACACTAATTTAGCAGAATTCAGAAGAAGTGGAACTCAGTCAGCTCACTGTGGCAATTTTCATTTTTTAAAAACATCGTTTGCGTTAGATTTATACTGTTGTTAATTTCAATCCAGCTACAATATTTATCCTAGAAATCTCAAAGTTTTGTGTTTTATAGTTAAACCAACATCTAGAGCAGAGATAAAGGAAGAATCCATATAATGGCCCAAGGTAACCATTACATCAGGGAAATGCTTGACTATGTGAAGAGCTGCTTGAATCGTTTTAAGAGTGATACAAGGAATACATAGGCCTTGCACTGGCCCTATGGATGGGGATCAATTTCATCTTATGGAATAAAGCTAGATCAATTATATTTTTGATCATTGTGTTTTTTCTGTTGTGTAACTCACCTTCTTTGCACAGTAGACAAACTGTGTGTATTTTCTATCTTGATAGTAAGCAGTCAGTTACTTATAATATACATAGTAGTTGCAAAATCACTTGATCAGCACGGTAACCAAGAGAAGTAGAGAAAAGCTTTTTCCTCTTTGGTCTCACAACAGAATGAGTTAGCATAGTTTAGTTGTTGTTTCCTTTGGATATACCACATGATAAATGCATATGTAGCAATAGGTATCACTTTCTTAAAATTAAATACTGCCTTTGGACAGTTTTTGTTGACTTATTTAGAGTAGCACATGCAGCTCGGGGAAAAATTTGGAACAAAACATATTTGCTGTTTATGCATAAGGTCTATCATTGTGAACATGATTTGTACATGTATGTGTCATCAATCAAGGTGACCAGACAAAAAGTGCAGTCAGAAATATATGGTTTTTTCCATCTTCCGTTGCTTGAAAATTAATAGTAGCCCTTTCATCTCAGTAGTCTTTCATTTCATCTTACCATAGCAACTCCTGTTTTTGTTTCCTCAAGGGATAAGATGGATGAGGTAATATCTTCTATTGGACCAACTTCAGCTGGTGAGAAAAACAAGCTTTTGAGCCACACAGATCTCTCCTTTGTGTCTGGGAAATATATTCCCAGTGTCACAGCTAAATGCAAGGTAGAACAGATTGTTTAGCAAAAGTAGTTAGCACATATTGTAAGGGCTTATTCAAGGTAGAGTGTCCCATTAACACTTTTGCAGTCATGGGACAAAAAGAGAGGGTTAATGGATTACACTGTAAATCATAAATCCAATGGTTCTTGTGATCTGGGCCTCCTGGGATAATTACCTGAATATGCAAAGATCAAGGCAAGCTGCAAAAAAGGAGAGCGGATTCTTCCAGCACTGGTGGGTTACCTGTAGATAAACTCTCCAGTCAGTCACAGACCATGCTTCCGATCCCCCACACTGGATGTCAAGTAGCCACCATAAAATACATGCAGGCCCCCTTACTGCATTCCAGTCACTGGTCCCCACTACAGCCACTGGTTCTGGTAAAGAGGAGTTGCTTAAAACTCCAAGTTCATTACCCAGAAAGGTTTCTCCTGACCCCAAAGTGTCAGCCACATTACACAGAACAGTATAAGCTTGTATCTTACCCAAAATACCACACTGCCAGCCAATTCTTTAGCGGCTAAAACTAAAAGTTTAATATAAAAAGAAACAAAATGAGAGCTGTTATAAGGTCAAAGCAGATCACAAACATACAAATGATTCAGAGTCCATAGAAGATAAATCCTTGAAGAATTTGGAGTTTGCAGATCTTAGGCATACATCCAATGGCTAGATGGGTTTGAATCCTTGTTTCACAGCTTCAGTTGTTATCAATCCAGTTTTAAAGAATAGACCAAAAAGTCCAGGTGTAGTTTGTCCTAATTCTCCCATGAGAATTAGCAGGGTGACTGGCTGGCATCTCAATCCTGCAGCCCAAACTTTTCATGAGAAGCTTGGACAGATGTGAGATAAGGGATTATGTTTCCAATTTCTTTTATAGTTGTAGCAAGGTGGGCATCTGCAGGTCATTCCTTCATGTGGGCTTTGATGACAGTTCCCAGGTACTTTCTTAAGTGGAGAATAATAAATGTATATTGTCCTTTTAACTAAAACCCTTCTGGGCCCATTAGCACCATTACGGACCGTTTACATTGTACATCAAAAGTCTATTTAGATGCAAATATTCCCTTTTGACCCTTTCCAATAGAACAATAGTAACAGAAGCAGTTCATTCACCTTGCTAACCTCTAACAGGGTAAATGTAAACATCATCAAGATACCAGTGATGATACACATGCACGCCTACTTGTAACACTAAACATTGTATTTTCCTATAATATGTCTTTAAAGGTTAGATTTGGGTCATGTGTTTTACAAGATGGCTTGGCCTTCTCAGGCCTAGGATGTCAGAGTGTTTCCTCTAGACTAGAATATTGACAATTCAGATGCCAGGTGGAGTGGGACTTCACCCATGAAAGCTCATGCAAAAAATAATGTTAGTCTTTAAAAGTGCTACAGGAGCCCTGGTTTGTTTTGATGAACTAGACTAACATGGCTGCCCCTATGGAACTTATCTTTTCAGGCTATTTGCGAAAGCCACTCAGGGTATGTCTATGCTGCAATTAGATGCCCATGGGTGTCCCAGGCCACCTGACTCAGGCTGGTGGGGCGCTGCCTGTGACCACAGGGATGTTCAGCTGCAATGTAAACTTCCAGGCTCAAGCTGCAGCCCCCATTTTGCAGGGTCCAAAAGCTAGGGCTTTATCCCAAGCCTGGAACTCAACATTGCAATTAAGAAACCCCCACATCCTGAGTCCTGTAAGCCAGCCACAAAAGTCTAATTGCAGTACAGGCATGCCCTCAGATGCTATTCCTTCTACTCCTCCTCTCCTCCCCTCCACGCAACCTACATTGGTTGGAATAAACTAAACTGGTACCTCACACTGAGATCTATCTGCAAGGGTGAAGGTCAAGGTAGTGCTATTACCATCTACCAAGAATAGATGCTAGAAGACTACAAAGGCTATAAAATCTAAATGGTTTTGGCCCCAGATGCTCCAGAGGACTATTGCCTCTCAAGGGAGATGTGGTTGAAGTGTTGTCAGTAGGAGACCTTTGCCTCTGGAATTAGTAGTTACCATACATTTATCTAAGCCCAGGCCTGTATATCAGCATTGGTGGGGAAATAAGACATAATGATGAGGTATAGGATTAAAGAAAAACAGGAAGTTAAAAAAGAATCAGAACAATAAAATTGATTAATGCATTTAATAGAATTAAAGAGAAACAGGAAGTTAAAAATAATCAGAGCAATAAAATTGATAAATGCATTTTCCCATTCCCAACACTGTTATAGTTGTGGACAGATTAATCCCCACAGTTATTATAGAATGAATTAAAGAGAATGCATGTACTTTGAGGGAAATCTGTGAAAACAATTACATCCCCAATGAAGGGAATATGGACAAAATATACCAGGTGAACAAACGTCACCTCTCCAAGTTTGTGTAGCAATTGAAGAAAGAGTAATTTGATTTGAAAAAGAAATGCTATTTGCTTTCTGCATACCATATCTTAATCTGATGGAAATCAATGGGGGCAAAACTTTCACTGCTTTCTATGGAGCTAGGATTTGTCCCTTATAATTACCTACATTCAGTGCTAGTCAAATATATCCTTACTTCTTACATGCTACACATGCATGTTTCTAGACTTTGTAGTAGAAGAGTAAATAAATTCTATTTCAAAGTACGTAAATTTTCTAAAAGCACAATCTAATACTCAGATCCTACAGTTCATTCTTCTTGGACAGATTAGAGCAGTGGCTTTTAAACTTTTTTTCGTGGGAGCCAGTTGAAAAAATTCATTTATGCCCGTGACCCAACAATTACATCTTTGAGCAATTCATTCCAGTCTTTTGGCAGTGGCAGCAGAGGGCATTGCGACCCAGTGCCTGAGGGTCTGCAACCCAGTATTGAGTCCCAACCCTAAATTTGAAAACCACGGGATTAGAGTGCCTTGATCAAAGCCTGTGGGGTTCTTTGTGGATTCAGCAATCTGCCTTGCACATAAGAATGGCAGGACTGGGCCTGATTCTGTAGACATTCTAACGATTTTTTTAAAGTTAGATTCAGAAAAGAAAATCCATTTATATCTCCCACTTTTCTGCACAAATTTGCTTCAACCCAGTCCTTGTTACAAGTCTTGTATGTGTATCAGCACTTCATTTTAAGCACAGCTCATTTATTTCTCTATCAACATGCTACAAAAAGCCCATTAACAAAGAGTGTCTGCACTTCCATAACACCTTATCTAGCAAAGACAATCTTTTAACTTAACTGTGTTCACAAGCCCAGCCATTAGGAAAGTGCACTTTCTACAACATTGCTATTTGCTTTTGGAATCAGTTAACACTTTTACATTTGCAGTGTTTGCTCCTCCATAGGCTGTATCTTGTGTTTGAGATTTCACTGAGCACAGGAAACAATTTCAGCTCCTTGTACAGGAGACTATCTTTGCAATAGCCTCTCCATAGTTACAGGTCTAACTAGCTTGCATTCTAAAGCCCTATTTTAGCTACCCCTGAAATTTGGACTTGGAAAATGAGCTCTGCCTGAAAATTGCCAGATGTTTCTACAAATTTAAAGAAAATGATTAAATTACTTTGAGTTGCAGACCATCACAAAAAATTAACCTGACTGAAACTTTTGATTTTGTCTAATGTTTTTTCATGCACCTCAAATCTTTTTGAATTCATCAACTATATTTGGAGAAAAGAGTTTTCATAATTACAAATTTCTTTGTGAATGACTGAAACCTGATGCTTACAGTACAATGGCAGCTTGGTTACTGAACTGCATTTCCCAAAGGCAATGGTACTAAACTCAGTATTAGCAGTCTGCTCCAGAAATGAGAAGGCCAAGTATTTTGACCACCTATATAGTAGAAGGAAAACAAAACTACCAGAGGAGGCATCCAGGTAAACTAGCACTATTAACCAGGAAAAAAAAATCATGAAAAACTGGAAAGTTTTTGCTATTTTGTTTTGTTCTGAGGAGACATGAAACTGAGAGCTTTTGAAAAAAATTTCAGCAAGAGTGAGAGGCTTGACGTACACTAGCCAATACCACTGGGATTAGAGCACTCAACAGAGGTATGGAAGATGCAAATGCAAGTCCTTCCCCCCACCTTCACACCCTCTTAGAAAGTCTGTCTTGGTCTGAGACTCCTTACTAATTAAAATAATTAGACTGATATATTTCTATGAAAAGTCTGGATTTCAGAGAATTGATATTTTTTTTGTGAAAACAATACTATGTATGTAAATTCCCAAACACCTCTAGGAACTAATAGCTTCCTATAGCCATACTGCTGCATTAGAAAAGATATAATTAGCAATAAAACCAATAGGTTGTAACCTTTTAACACTATATAAATCAATGAATACTGAACAAACAATTCCTTCATAGATAAAAATCCTTCTTCAAAGTAGTTAGGGTCTTTACTCAGTGTACTCCCCTCCACAGAGGAGATGTACACATTTCAGGGCTACTCCAAGGCATACCCCCCAAAAAAAAGAAAGAAAGAAAACCTGTACCCATCATATAGATGCTACCTCCCCCAAACCTTTCTCACCCATTCATTCATATAATCCATGCATGTACTGGCAGTGGCCTGTATTTCCTTTCACAGAAATTTTTACCTCCTCATCCAGCAGTCATCAGAAATCATATTTATTACAGTACAAGTCTGGTACCTAACTGGTGGGCTAAATACTCTCCCAGCTGACAGTCCCAAACAGTCAGGCTTGACAACTAAATTCTTTCATACATACAGCAGAATCAAAGGCAATTCTCTACCTGGCTGGCTGTCCCGGTAGTTTTAGGGAGCGCATCACCACAGAATCTGACTGATGCTGGAATATGTAAGAACAATTGCAGTCACCCATCTCCTTCCAGCCAGCCAAAAAGTAAATCAGAGGAGGGAAGAAAAGAGGGAGAACATGAGGCAGGATTCAAGGAAGGGGGAACTTTTCACATGGAAAGTGAGCTTTGCCCTGTGGACAGTAGTGGGGTGACATGTGAGACATAATGATATCAGAGATGGTCTCCTTTCCCACCCCCCCTGAGGTGAACTCCCCATTTTGTACATCCTTGAGCTGTCCAGGCAGAAGATACTTCTGGATTCCTCACTAATGGTAAGCTCTTGTAGAGTACTATCTATGAGTGATGTTTCCTTCCATCTCTGGTTGAGTTGACAACTGTGTTCCATCAGTGTGGATAGAGACCTGACCTCAGTTATTAACACATTTGTCAACACTCAGCTGAGCTACAGCAATTCAATATACTTCAACACATTAAGACACTCCCACCTATCCAAAAAGCTGAGAAGTCAGCAACATAGACCACTGAAAGCACATTAAACCTTTTCTTTTCCCTCTACGCTTTCCGCAGATTGCCAAATCAAGTTCAAGGGCTCAGTCCTTACCTTCATGGTGCTCCATGGCCTGGGTCCAATTTATGTAAATTATCTACATTTCTGGAATGAACATCATAGTTGACACAATGGAACTTCCTATACAAAGGGGTAAAATTCCTGTCTGAGACTATGAAAGGAACTCCCACTGAAACTAAAGACCATCACAGATTTCACCTCCCTTTCCTACAACTGCAAAGTGCATTTCTTTGATAGCGCTCTCTCTAACATAAACACAAAGAAACATGTATATTAAAAACCCAAAATAAAACCAAAAAACCCTACCCAAATAAGACACTCTACTGAACATGCTTCTATGCCTGAGTAGAGAAGGAAAGAACAAACATGACAGCTTTTAGGTACATCACTTAATGTGGTACTGGAGGCACTCAGATATGACAGTGATGAGCATGGTATAAGAGCCTATATTGAACAGTTTCAAAGGGGTAACCTTGGTAGTCTAGTCCAGCAAAACAAACAGGAAGTTTGATGGCACTTTTAAAGACTAACAAATTTATTTATCTCATGAGCCTTTGTGGGGGAAAATCCCACTTCATAAGGCACTTGAAGATAGGAGCATCTGGCAAGGTGGGATTTTCTCCCACAAAAGCTCATGCAATAAATAAATGTGTTAGTCTTTAAAAGTGCCACCAAACTTCTTGTTTGTTTAACATCAAACAGAGCTTTGATTCCTTTCCACTTCTCCCCTGTCACAAGAAGTTTAGTTCTTAGCAGTCTTCTTTATCCACTCTGCCACGCATTCTCCCCTCCCACTGCCACTCAGGGTTCCCCCAGCCTTCTCCCAGGGTACCTGTAGAAAAGGAGCAAAGCCAAAATCTCCATTCCTTAAACCCACAAATGTTAGGAAAGGAAAAGAAAATTTTAAATTTAAGAGTGTTTGAAGAGGAAGATAAGAGGTTATCACTCCCTTCACATTCTGCATGTGCTATTGGCCCTCAGTTTCCCCAGCTAATGAGCCTAGATGCCAAAACGAAAGACTCCCATCTTGTTGTCTGTGGTATTAAACCAAGGGACACATTGGCTATATCCATCCTAGCAATTTAGTTCAAATTAAGGCTGCTTAATTCAAACTAAATTAGCCCAGAGCCACACTAGCTGTTCCTTATTTCAAACTAAGAAATTCCTTAGTTCGAACTAAGGAACGCTGGTTAGTTTGAACTAAGCATGGCAAAGACTCAAACTAACTCTTAGTTCGAACTTAATTAATTTTGAACTAAGGCAGCTAGTTTGAACTAACAATATGGACTAGTTCAAATTAACATTTAGTTTGAACTAGTCCATGTTGTTAGTTTGAACTAAGAAGTTCACAGTTACTTCAAACTAACCTTAGGGTATTTCAGACTAAGCCCGAATTTATTAGTTCAAATTAACAAGTTTGAACTAACTTTGACTAGTGGAGACATAGCCATTAATCCTAAACAGTTTTTTTTTAATTAATCTGCACTCCGCCTGTAGCTTCTTGGCCTACGAGAGAGAGCCTTTCTCAACAGCATCTGTAGCTCTCTTAATTTGCTAATGATGTCTTTTTTCTGAGTTCAGGTTTATCCCTTTATTAAGGCAGTAACCATAATCCTTGTTCACATGATTTCTGGACTCTCAATCCCTCCCAAGGATTTATACATCCCAGAATGCCTGCTATACCAGACATGTACATGTTTTTATGTGTTTCAAGGTCCAGTGGGTAAGTCCCAGGAGTTTGTTTTATTTTTCATAAGACATGCTCAAGTTTTTAAATAGCTATTACATCTGATAGGCTAGGGACTTCAGTAGCCTGTTTTGGGTTAATTAAATAAATCAAATGCCTCCATTGTCACAAAATGAGTTCACTCAGGAATGCTGTGGTCCTGCCCCTGAATTTACACAATGGTTAATCAGTTGAGCCGGTCAAATAATACCATACTCTCCTACTGCTGCTAGTCCACTGGAAAATGTCAAATTTTAATTGGTGGTGATAGGGGGGTTGATGAAAAGTTTAAATTTCCTATGGACTTTCTGTGGCAAATTTCCATAACTGCGAAACCCAGCTTTGATAGAAAATCTGTGAAATCATTTATCAGTATTGTTAATGTTTACAAACACAATCATCTAGAACAAAATGACAAATCAGTGCCTTTTGTTATTAGCATTATAGGCCCTGATACTATAATCATATTCACATGGCAAGACATTTGAGGATCTGATTGGACAATTGAGGATTTAATTACTAGGTTTGTGGGTTTAATAAATGATGGTAAAAAGTTTTGTTGACCAACACTCCTTCCAATTCAGCAAGCAATAGAGAATGTGGTTAATTAATTGTCTATGTAAATGAGAGAGAAATAACTTGTGGCTTCATACCAGATAGATGTTGTTAGCATATTGTCCATTTTTGTTTGCAGATCAGCATGTGTTCCTGACAACAGCTGATTCACACGTTCTGTAAACTAAAAAACATCAAGTAGAATGATGTTTGGCAGCAAAGTACCTAAAACATATTACCATTTAAATATTAATATTTGACTTTCTGTCAAATGCTCAGTCGTGTACTTATATTAATAGATTTTTTTCTTTCCTTTAATAACCCAGCCACAATGAAAATGCAGGCTGCTTGGGGTATTGTTAAGACACAGAAGCTGGACTATTACCAACACCTCTTTGACAGCTCCACATATCAATGCTGTCGTGGAAATGACGTAAACACCTCTCACTATGTTTGTTAATGGTGAAGCCAGATCAGAAAGGTTTACCTGTTGGATGAATGACCATGACATGTAGTACTAAAGGAATTGCTGCAAAATAGAATGGGATATTCCTTGTTCTGATAACTCTCCCCGCCCCCCATACATTTACAAGACTTCTACGGAAAACTATATACAGAAAAGTTCTTGTCTAACAGGTGTGCCAGCTTAGAGGCGTCAAGGAGGATGGTTGCACATATGTGTAACTGAGTGAAAAAAATCTGGCCCCATTGCTCTGCTGGAAATAACTGTAATTTATGATAATCTAGGGGGGAATTTTTCCCTCTGCAGGGTCTGTTGACATCTTAGTCCACACGGAGAAGAATTGCAGTCACTGTGCATTGTCAGCATTTGGGTGGTTTATGCTGCAAGCCCCATCACAGTGAGTGTGCCAAGGTGGGGCTCAAGGTAGGAGGGGCACTTTCCCAGCATCCCTATAGTGCACAGTCCCAAAGAAACATTCTGTTGCTCTGGAAGTGGAGCAGCACGTAGACAGTCATGGTAGTAAGGTGGGGAGGGGCTGCCCCATCAATTAGAGCAGGCCTGGCTTCTGCGATTCATAGCGGGCACTGCACCAAGCCACAAAATAACTCTGAATCGTAAAGGTATTAAGGTGATGTAAAGCCTTCTTTGTCTACCTGCACCTTCAGCTGGTTATTTTGTGCAGCATCTTTTAGGGGAGCAGCATCAAATCTCTGCTGTAATCTCCAAAGATTGATGCTGAAAGGTGGCGAGCACCCTCTCTCCCATCACTGTCAATGGGAGTTAAGAGCATGGAGTAGCCTGAAGGACTGGACACTAATGGGTTACATTTCTGAAATGGGTTCAATATTGATTCACAGAGAGGTCAGAAATGCTGGAAGACTTGTGTATGACAAGGCTAAAGTTAGCTGGAACAGCCCAGAACGCCATTCTGGGGCCCACTATTTTTAGGGCTCAGCATTCTGGGCCCCCTAAAATAGAAAATGGTGCCAGAACACTGCGTTCCAGAGCCCACCATTGAAAAATAGCAGGCCCCAGAACAAAGCATTCTGGCACCATTTTCTATTTTTAGGGGCCTCAACGCTGCACCCCTAAAAATAGTGGGCCCCGGATTGGCATTCCCCTGCATTCCAGCAGGACAGGGGAGGGGGAGGGGCATCCCAGGGCAGGGCCCAAGCCCCACCCAAAACCCCACCTCCAAATCCCTCCCCTTTGAAGCCCTGCCCCAGCCTGGGGCCTTCCTCCACTCCCCCTGCTCCAGTCGGGCCCAGGCCACCCTGCCAGCCTGAC
>ML681972.1:19109807-19324326 GCA_007922195.1 Podocnemis expansa | reverse complement strand
CAGGAAGGGGGGCCTACCTAATCAGGAGGGTTCCGGGACCCACCAAATTATACTTTAACCCCTGGTGCCACCTAACCCAACATAACCTGAAATTTGCACACAGCTGATGAATATGGCTTGGATATCCAAAGTTCCAACATTAGGGAAAATTATAGAAAAGATTAATGAATGTTTTCTTAAATGAGCAACTTTGCCTTTGGGAGGGTGGGGACAGAGAGAAAGATCAGTATCAGCATTAGGTTTCCTCAGTGTCATGATTAGAGAGAAATCTCCACAAAGTAGACCCTCTATCTATTACTTATGTGTCATGTTCCTTTTTAAATCTTTGCATTTTATTAAGCCTATTGCATAGAAAATTGGCATTTGGTTATATAACTGTATTTAACTTTTCAGACTAGACATATGAATTGCATTGCTACAGATGAAAACATTCCAGCGCAGTGTATGTGACTAAATATTAAAATTTGGCCAGCATGACAAAGAGCTGCAGCTCAGTCTGCTCCATGACACCTAGACTGGGGCTAGCTTTGATGCAGCCTTGAAGGGAAGTAATGCAGTTACATGCTGCTTGTTTCACAGCACTATGCTTAAAGGAACTATCTAGCCCTGCAGAAACAGATAAGCTCCAGCATAATGGAGTGCAAAGCAATCTTAATTGGAAAGAGCTATTTAAGACTTGTTTCAATAAATTGATGTGCCAGTACAATATCTATAGCCTATGTGTGGGAAAAGTGGACACCTAGATTGCTGTTGAAGTTCTAATGTCCCTCTGCAACCAACCTTCATCTGAAGGAGTAGTAGTAGACTATGATTAATTCAAAACACATTTTATAGCTAGACTGCTGTCACATTCTCAGGAGTAATTCAGACCAGCAAGGAGCTGTGTCACCATCTACCCTGTAACCCTGGATGACACACAATGGTTTGCTGCTGTTGCAGCTCCCAACATGGGCCATGCTTCAATAGCCTAACAACATGCAGGTATACCCTGAGGCTATGTCCACACATAGCCCGTTATTTCGAAATAACTTATTTTAAAATAAAAATGTTATTTTGAAATAACCGAATCAAAATAACCAAAAATCAATTTGAAATAAGGGAAAAGCTGGAATCGAAATAGCATGTCCAAACACAGGACTTGCTATTTTGCTTTAGGAGAGGGGCACCATGGGAGGTGTGGCAACATGGCCCCCTCACTGGGCCATGTTGGCAGCCATGTTGCCAACCAATCCTATAAAAGCAGGCACTGACCTCACTTCCCTGTCCATTCTTGCTAGCAGGACTCTGCAAGTGACAGACATGGACGCTGCCCGGCTGCCTAGCCTTCACCGTGTGACCACTAGACCCTCTGCTCACCTGCAGAGTGTTCTCCTGTTAGGTGACACTCTGCTCACAGACCCCGATGTTGCCCAGGCTGTGCCCCAGCCTGCCATCATCCTGGGCCTCAGAGCTGCCCTAGTTCCCCTGCCCCTTTCTGTGCCTTGCCAGGTCTGGCCCAGGAGACCAGCACAGACTGGTGGGAGTGGGTAGTGCTGCAAACCTGTGGGGACGACCAGTGGTGGAGGAATTTCCATACGATCAGGGCCAGCTTCAACCACCTTGTCACAGAACTCACCCTGCTCCTGAGCTGAAGGGACACTACCATGAGACCGGCCATCCCTGTCGACAAAAGCGTGGCCAGCACTCTGTGGAAGATGGCCACTACGGAGTCGTACCGGTCAGCGGTGCACCTCTTCAGTATTGTCAGGTCCACCACCAGAAACATCTTGATACAGGTCACCAGGGCCATCAACAGGATCCTGCTGTGGTGCCTGTTCACTCAAGGGGAGCTGCAGGACACCATGGATGGCATGGCCACCCTGGGATTTCCCAATTGTGCAAGGATACTGGGCGCCACGCACATCCCTGTGATGGCCCCGGAACACCAAGCCACTGAGTAATGCAATAGGAAGGAGTACTACTCTGTCATCATGTAGGCCCTTGTGGACCACCAGGGCATCTTCCAGAACTGTTATGTAGGCTGGCCGGGGAGGTTGCATGATGCCCGAGTCCTTCGGAACTCTGCCCTGTACCGGGGCATGGCGGTGGGCACCTTCTTCCTTCCCCATAACATCAATGTCAGGGGAGTAGAGGTGCCCATCCTCATTGTTGCCGACGTGGCCTATCCCCTCCGCCGGTGGCTCATGTGCCCCTACACAGGGCCCCTCGATCCTCGCCAGCAGCTTTCCAATTGGCGTGTGAGCCGCTGCCACCAGGTGGTCGAGTGGGCCTTTGGACGGCTGAAGGCATGCTGGAGGTGCCTCCTTACCCGCCTCTACCTTGGGGAGGAGATGACGTCGGAGGTCATCAGTGCGTGCGTGGCCCTGCACAATTTCTGCGAACTGTGGGGTGAGACTGTTACTGCCACCTGGGAGGCCAAGGCCCAGCTCATTGGGGGCCAATATGAGCAGCCGGCACCTGTGCCCCCAAGGAAGCGGGAGTCACGAAGGGCTGTCACAGTACGTGATGTTCTGACAAACACCTTTGCCACAGAGGAGGAATTCTGAGGGCCAGGCCTGCCCCACCACACACCACCCTCTCCCCCCTTCTACCACAGCCAGCCCCCCACCCATCCACCCACACTGTGAAGGACACCCAATAAAACAAGACACACTCACTAATATCTGTTGCAAACTGTTTATTTAACATAACAGGGGGGTTGGGGCAAGGAAGAGCTGGGGGGTTAGGGGAGGTGGAAATGTGCGGGGAGACTGGGGGAAGGCCTTCAACTGGGAGATGGGACTGGAGTGGGGGAGACTGGAGAGAGCACCTTCAACTGGGAGATGGGATTGGGGTGGCGGAGACTGGCAAGAGGGAAGTTCTTAGGCGGGGCCTTTGGTGGGGGTCCTGGCAGAGGGGTCTGCCACAGGCCTGCCCATGGCCACCCCGATTCTGGGGCCACCTTGGAGGAAGGCCCTGAGGAAGTGCTCCATTGGCTGCTGGTGGGGCGGTGTGGTCCACGATGCAGTGGAGACTGGTGGCCACATCCGCTAGGGCTGTGTCGAGGTGCTCCATGGCCGAGGCCTGCCACTTGAAAGCAGCCACCAGGCGGTCATTGATGGTAGCCCCTTGTCACAGCAGGTGGAGGGCAGCATCCTGGTGAGCGGCCTGCTGTTGCCGCCAGGCCTGGGTGGATGCCTTGGCGCATTCCCCTAGGTCCTCAAGCCTGGCCAGGACTTCCCCCCAAGTCCGGGGACCCCTCCTTTTCCTCCTGGGCCTGGGGGTGCCGGGTGGGCTCCACGCTGGATGGCGAGTGGCTGCACAAACTGCTGGACGGAAGCATAAAACAGGATTGGACCCTGCTCCCTGCTGGGCTTGACTGTGTGCAGCCTGTCTGCAGCACACTGCTCTACCCTGACAGTCAGCAGAAATCTGGACCTGGATCCTGTGGGACATTGCCCCAGAGGCACGCATGGCCTAGTGCTACCCGCAATGGTTAGCTGGACTCACCCAAGACTTGCTCTGGAGAGTCTCCCAAGGCCACTTGCCAGTGGTGTGGCCTGTATGCTGTGCACCCTGCCCAAGATGCAGCTGCATCTTTCACACCCATCCCCTGTTAACCAACCCCAGGCACTCAGGAGCCTATCACCTTGGTGCCACATGTCTCTCGGGTACCTGTGCCCATGGGAGGGCGTCTGCACCCACCAACCCTGTGCCCTGCCTGTCCAACTGTGCTGTGCCCCCTCACTGCCCATGACCTGGGCAGGCCTATCCCTGCCTACTTATATGGGACAGGAAGACTCACCAATCAGGGCTCCAGATGTCCGCCGGGCCTTCCCATCATCCATGTTGGACTCCTCTGGGGTAAGCACATCGGCAGGCCGCTGCTCATCCTCGCCGCTGTCACTGTCCTCGTAGGTGATGGGGAAGAGCTCCAGAGTCCCCGGCGTAGCCTCTGGTGGTGGTGTCAGGACAGGAGGCTGCCCAACGTCCAGTGATGCCTCTGAGCTGGTGTCCCCTCCCTCTGGGGCTGAGGAGGTGCTGGGGCGGTGGCCAGTGTCCACTGCCCGGGCTGGCAGGCCATTGGGCTCAGCCCTCACTAAGGCATACAGCTCTGTATAGAAAGGACAGGTAGCAGTGCTACCTGCTCCCTGGAGCTCGCGTGCCTCCCTGGTGCGATCATGATCCTGCCTCAGGGCCTTGATCTTTGCACGCACCTGCTCTGTCGTGCACTCGTGGCCCTGGGCAGACAGCTCTGCTGCGATGTCACTGTAAATGTCCTTGTTCCTGTGGCTATCCCAGAACTGGGAACGGATGTCCTGCCTGCTCCAGATATTGAGGAGGCAGTGGACCTCCTCTGTGCTTCACACAGGGGCACGCCATCTCCCCTGAGCCTGCAGAGCCACGTGCTGTCCTGGCTCTGGAAGCCTGTCAGCACACAGGCAGCGGGCAGCACTTTCTTCTTCCTCTGGATGCTGTGATATGTTATTTTGAAATAACATGTCCAAACGGTGTTATTTTGAAACGACTGTTTCAAAATAACCGGAGTTTCAAAACTATCTAGGTTTAAGCTATTTCCAAACGACGGTTCTTATTTCAAAATGACAGATCCCATCATTTCGAAATAAGAAAACATTGTGTGGACCTAAAGTCTTTTATTTCAAAATAACTTGTGTTATTTCAAAATAAAGGAGATGCGTGGACATACCCTGAGTGTCTATATATAGCCACAGCAATGGGCCGTCAACTCAGACCCTAGCAACCTGTCAGTAACTCTCAAATCACACTCTGGATTCCACCAGCCTTGACTACAAGTTGCAAGGTGACCCCAAAATACTCCCCATCCCAAATTTTCTCTAAAACATGGCTTCTGCAATGTCCAGGGTTTCCTAAGCAGTTTAGATTTTAGTGGTCCATTGCCCCTGTAAGGAGTCAAGATGCAACAGTTTGCTACTTTTAACTAAAGTTATCGAAGCAGGTCAGTTTAAACACAACACTGGATTAGTTTTGATTTAAAAAAAATATTTAACTACAAAGAGATTTTAAGCAAGCACATGCAGAAGGTATTAAAGTCAGAAATGGTTAACTGAAAAATAAAGATAAAAATGCTTTCTAGTAGCTAAAATTTAACAGGCTAGCCTTCATGCAAGGTAAAATCTTTACCACAGGTTTCCCAGCAACATTGCATATTCTCAGATCAGGAATTCCCCCAAAGTCAAAGAGCTGGTCCTTTGTTTTTTAGGTGAAAAAACAGAGAGATGGAAAGATAGCTTGGATTGTTTTGGCTTCTCACTTTTATAGTCCACTCACCTTTAAAAATGCATTTTCCTGAGTTTCCCCTACCTAACGTTCTTTCCCACTCTGAGGATGGAGCCATGGGGTCTCATGGTGAGCAAGGTTCCATGTCCTTATTTGCTAAAATGCAATTGAAAAACAACAAGCAGTTGTGTGGCACTTTAAGACTAACAGATTTATTTTTTGCATGAGCTTTCGTGGGAGAAGATCCCACTTCCTCAGATGCTTCGAAGATGGGTGAACTTACAGAAAGGAACACGGCTATCCCTTTGGAAACTGACAAAATGCAATTGATCTGTATCTGTTCTCCTTTTTTGTCAAAGAATGAGTACTTGAACAGTGATTGCCAGCCAGCTTCAACACCTGACTACAAGCATCAACTTATCCTTTTTCTTTGAAAAACCAGTGTGCCCACTCCTCAGATTTCTCTTGTAAATACATAGCAGTGATGGAAGCAAGGATTTCTGTGGTACTTAAAGACTAACAAATTTATTTATCACATGAGCTTTTGTGAGAGAAAAATCCCACTTTGTCTAATGCTTTGAAGATGGGGGAAATTACCAAATGGGAGGAAAATAAATGTAGGGGAGTATAAGACATGGGATCAGATCACACCATAACAACAAATCAAAATGTGTTAGTCTTTAAGTGCCACAGGATTCCTTTCTTCTTTTGCTGGACTAGACTAGCTGGACTGTCCCGTTGGAACATTGTAGTGAGAATTTCAGCTTATGTTCATAACTCCTAAAATGCATTCAGTGTGTACATTACACAAGAATATTGATAATCAGTACATTTTTAGTTCTTAAAGTATACCTGTAAGGAATATTTTGTAGAAATATCACATTAATGCTGGGGTCTGTAACCTGCCCCTGTGGAGCTACAGGCAGCTCTTTGGCTGCCCCCTTGTGACTCCAGGCTCCACCCTCCTATCACCGCAGACCCTATGGGCAGCCTACTCCTGGCTCTGAGCCCTCTTGCCACACAGGGAACCCTGCAGGTGGCCCACATCAGGCTCCAGGATCCCCACTACCATGGGGGACTCTGTAGGAGGCCTGCTCCTCATTCCAGGCTTTCCCCCTGCCAACCTCAGGACTCTGAGGCAGGCACCCTGGCCCAGTTCCCCCCACCAGGAGGCTATACCCATTGAGGATCTCAAAACACTTGGTTATTGAAGACATTTCAAAAAGTGGCTCTTCTTATCTTTTTGGTTGCTGACCCATGCATTAGCACATAGACTGTTGTAGGCAGTAGTTCCCAGCCTCCAGCTCTATTGGTCCTCTCAGTATTCCCTACTACCCCAAATAACAGGACTCCAAGGATATGTCTACACTATGGGCTTAAGTCGACAAAAAGCCCCTTATGTTGACTTAAGCAAAGCCCAGTCTATATTTAGAAATTATTATGTCAACTTAAGCAATTGCAGAGTCAGCTCTTTCAAGCGGCCAGGGCAGGAGTCAACTGACAGCCCCCACCACCTGCGGAGAGGGGCTGGGAGCCCAATCTGGCCCCCAGTCTCTTGCAAGAGGCTGTGGGGGCTAGGAGCCGGCTGGGGGCCTGATCTGGCGCCCAGCTGCATGCGCTGTGGTTCAAGCAGCTCAGAACCTGGTCAGTTTTGCAGACTCTGAGCCTGTGAAATTGACCAGGATCCCAGCAGGCTACCGTGGTGCAACCAGCTGGGGGCCAGCTTGAGGTCGGAGTTGACTCCTACCCCCCTGCAATCTGTGGCAAGAGACTGGGGGCCAGATCAGGCTCTCTTCCCCTCTCTATAGGCTGCCAGAACTGGCAGCTTGTTCCCACAGCCTTCAGAGAGGGGCTGGGAGCTCCATTGGGCCAGCTTCCAGCCCCCAGTACCTGCAGTTAGGGGCTGGGAGCCAGATCCAACTCAGTCAATCTATTTTTTTTACATCTCCAGGTAGGTACCATCATTTTAAGAAGGCTTGATAGAGATCCTGAAGGCGTCTTAAACAGATACTCACCAGCAACTGCAGACCTAACAACAGAAACATTAAAGCAGGCACATATCCCTGCAACAAACCACACTGCCAACTTTGTCCACATATCTGCACTAAAGACACCATAATAGGACCCAATCAAGACAGCTACTCCATCAAAGGGTCCTTCAGCTGATCATCCACTAATGTGATTTATGCTATCATGTGCCAGAAACGCCTCCACGCCTTATATCAGGGGTACTCAAACTTTTTGCGAGCCGGTCCACATTCAGCCTTCCACCATTCATCGAGGTCGACAACCAACCAGGGTAGGCCTACTGCTGGGAGCGGGGGGGGGCATGTTCCGGGAGCAGGGGGGGTAGCAGGAGCGGGGGGGGGTGATGCCACGAGCGGGGGGGTGATGCTGGGAGTGGGGGGTGTGTTCCAGGACCGGGGGGGGGGCCTAGCGGGAGCGGGGGGGATGATGCCGCGAGCGGGGGGGGCTAGTGGGAGCGGGGGGGGATGCCGCGAGCGGGGGGGCGTGCTCCGGGAGCAGGGGGGCTTGTTCCGGGAGCGGGGGGGCGTGTTCTGGGCGCGGGGGGGGGCAGCGCAGTGAGCAACTGGAGTTGCTCAGCTGCCCTCTCCCCTTAGAGGGAACATTGCCGCAGTCCACCAGAAATGTCTTCGCGGTCCGGATTGTGGACCGCCGGCCACTGTTTGAGTACCCCTGCCTTATATATTGGACAAACAGGACAGTCCCTACGCAGAAGAATAAATGCATGCAAAACTGACGACAGAAATCACAAAACACACATACACACAAAAACAGTTGCTGAGCACTTCCATCTTCCTAATCACTCCATTGATGATTTGTTAATGATGGTCATCAAGAAAATCAATGGGACATCAAGACTTCAAAGAGAAACAGCCAAAATTCAAATAATATGCAGATTAGATTGTGTGAAAGCAGGGCTGAATAGTGACTGTGCATTCTTTTCACATAACAACAGGTAATTTGACTTCACCCTCCTTCTGTGTGCTGTTTCCTAGAGTTTGAATCCTTACAAATACTCTAATTTGCTGTTGTAGTATGGCCTGATACCATGTCTTACACTCCTCTGCATTCATTTTCATCCAATTCTGTAAGCTCTCCCTCTTCAGAGCATCTGACAAAGTGGGATATTCTCCCATGAAAGCTCATGAGATAAATAAATTTGTTAAGTGCTACAAGACTCCTTGCTTTTTTTTCCTACAGAGGGAGCTATCTGTTAACATCTGTCTTTTGTGGGAGAAAGGTGAAAGAAATGAATGTGCCACGCCTTATCTGCAATTCCATGATGTTACAATATGGGGCATCTTGGGTCAAAATTCAGTCAAGTTTGGGAGTAATGAAAATTATTGTCCCTGTTAGGTAATGAGAGATGAGATATGCATTGAATATGCCTGACATGAGTAGTCATCAGGACCAAATCACAGTCTGATACAGTTGGTTGGCAGAGCCTGGAATATGTTAGAGATGGAAAAGGGCCTTCTAATTTCTGGTAGGGAGGACTCTGGTCAGTATCCTATAGGCTACTGACTTTTTCTGAATGTTGCAAAGAAGTTGGGTAGGCTTGACTTTGATGTAGCCAGTGGTGCAGAGGCAGCTTTACCTTCATAAGGCAATAGCTTAGCTAAGGAACTCAGTAGAGGGCCCACTGTGCAACAAAGTAGTAATCACTTCAGTTATCCCAGAGGAGACCATTCAGCACTCTCCTTGTATATACATTAAAATGAAAATGGAACTTCCAGATTCTGGATCTACCATCCCTGGACAACAAAAAATGAGTGGCAATATAGTGAAGGAGGGACATGGTTACTGCAGGAATACATTGCCTTATTCACCAATCATGCTGTGAGAAGACTGAATTTAAGGTTACTGCCAAGACTTCCTGAGGGATAGGAGGCTTTCTTAATAAGTAGCATAAAATCAACAATATCTGTATGTTACTGACTTTACCAAGCTTATTCTGCATCCCTTTTTCTTTCCCAGTAATTTTTTGGTTTAGTTTGGTTTATATAACGGACTCAGTGCATATAAGGGGGTGGGGGAGTGTTGCTAGCAAAGGCATGGAGAGCTATTTCATTTTCCCTTCTGGGTGGAGGCTTGAGTTAGTGTTACTTATGTTTCCCAAAGGAATCCCCAAGATAGCTAAACCTGGCCATTTTTGCTCCTGACAACACATGGTACAAAGGTTAAAGATGTATTTTGGTGAGTAACCATATGTATATAGTGCTCTATTGTACTTATGACCATAATAACAATAAAAGTCAGTATGTTACCAGATAAGTAAGCTTTCAAAGTCCTTCGTATGGGAACCTGAGAACAATTACCTCAGAAAAGGGAAGATATGCAGAGCTGCAGACAAAGTGCAAGAATGGCTGCTGGCATGAAGTAGTACAGCTGCTCCTTCTCTCAGTAACAGGGCAGGGGAATAAAAGGGGAGTTAGGTTTTTATAGTGACATCTTTATAAAATATATCTGTTAATTGTAGCTTTACTACTGAGAAAGGAGAATGTGAGCAGCTCACTTTCAGTGTGTCTGTTAGGGAGACAAAATCTGAAAAACAACTGACTACCACATTGCCATCTAATGCCATTAGCTTTTGTGATGTTTTACCTTAACATAAAAGGCACAATTCCAGCCCAGCTCTTTGGCTATTTTTGTGGGCATTAATTTGGCTAACCCCTATACAGTGTGTAGCATATGCCCGCTCTTGTCACCAGCAGATGTGTTCTGGATATGGCGCCATGGCTTTGCACTCTCCCTAACCGCTCTCTGTCCTGTTGTCCTATGGGTGGAGGAGCATCTGTAGCACAGTCTTGCAGAGCAACAGAACTGTAATTTGGGCAGAAATGACGAGCTGTATGAAAGTAGGGAAGCCTGACTCATACGCTCGCATGTTACAATCTAGCCTGTACGTAGGAAATGCTGCTTTTCCACAGGTGTTCCTGATAAAAGCTTATTGTACATGCTCTATAATAAAAATATTTCCACTTTGGTACAATACAGTGTGTAACAAATTAAACATATATTTTGTACAGCATGGAGGCTTGTACATAATTCTTCTGTAAAAGTCTAATACAGATTGTCTACATAAAAACAAACCCATATGATTATCTAGTGAGATGTCACTGTCTTTCATATTAACAAGGTAGTTTCCGTACCAAATAACTTGCCATTCCTAACACATGAAGTCAAAAACTAGCTGACTAGCATTCCAATCATGGGCCTTGTAGTTCTTCTGTTCTTCTTTCTGAGTGCTGTGTGCAGACAAGAATTAAGGAGAAAGATTTTGGACTCAATAGTTCATAAATTAAAGTCTGCTGGTAAGGAGACAAATTCACACAATTCCACACAGGGAGAACAAAGTGCAAAGCCTACGAGAGCAAATATTTAATGACTGTAAAGAAGGAAAGATAAAAGAAGGAAATTGGTTTTAATAATTGTTTCTGATGTCTTTGTTTTTTGCCCTTGGTTAAAAGAAGTCTGAGCTTTGATGAGACTAACATTAGACCGGTGTTTGGTTCATTACAAAACCATGCCAGGCTCATCCTCAAGTGATATAGTAATATATATTCAGAGATGTATATAAAATTTGTTCTCTTTCCGTTGTCAATATACTGTGTGAAGCAGGAAGCTGGGAGGAAATTGAAGTTTTCTGCTGCTAAGCACTCATAAATCTAAATCTGTTACTCATTAACAAGCCCTGTATCTCTTTCTTACCTTTACTGGTAGTGTATTTATTGCCTGGAAAGGGTGTGGGATAGACTTCTCAGGAAAGTGTATGCTTCTGTCTGTAAAGAGATGCTGCATGGGCAAAAGCTGTGGGAGCTACCTCAGCTTTCACATTCCGTTAATGTGTTTTGATCTTTACCTGAAAAAAATGGAAACTTATTGATGGAATTACATGGGGATCAGGTAGTTTGCTCTCCAGGCCCATTAAGTTCTTGGTTTCTTGTCTGCCAGCAAAGAGGCCAATGGTAGGGGATACTTTCACTTGTGAAACTGAATGTTTTATGAGATAGCCTTGTACAACACATTAGCTCTTTCACCTCTACACTTAAATCCATAAGCCTAGGATGGTAGTTTTCACTGAAATTATTACTATCTGACTACTGGTCAACTGCCTATGTGAAATGAATTGATGCTTTTGATCTAGATCCTTGGGCTGTCCATGTCACAAAATCAGTCTTTCTGTTGCCAGAGTTTTTGATTCTAAATTGATTATTTTACATACAGCTTAAATCTATTTAAACAAGCTGGCCAATCCCTGAAATTTTCTTATAATCCAGTAAGGTTCAGTCATTGGGTCTGTATAGACCTAGCACCTCATCAATAGGAAGACATGAACTATGGAATGACTCATAGGATGCAAAGTCTTTCACTTTTTTTGTTTTTTAACTCTCTGAATGTAGCATAGCTGGAAGTGACAAAAGATTGAAACCAGCAATTGCTATTCAGGTACGTTCCAGGGGTTTAGTTAGTGCCAATGTTCTGTCTCCATCACTGGCCTGTGTCATTTACCTCAGAGGAATAAAGCAGCACAGGTGAACTTGTAAGACTCTGGATCTATGAAACAAAGCAGGAACCTATAATTTATTAGGGAAAAGATCCCTAAATCTCCGCAATTATTTGACAAATATATTCCATAAGCTTTCCGGATTCTAGACATTTGGTAGGCCTGAATTCTGACGATGTGACAGTTTCACAGAACTCCAGTCACAGAACCTCAACAGAGAATACAGGTGTTTTACTGAGTAAGTGAAAATTCTGTTTTAGTGTGTAATGTACAATACACAAGGTTTCATATACAATTACCAGTGCTAAGATGCTGCAATATACTACATGTGACAAAACACAAGGAACTAAGGTGACTATAGAAATTAACAGGAAATGTAGGATATAAAACTTGCTCTTTGTGCTTGGTGGTGTCTACATTTTGCTTCTTGATGTAATTACAGCATTGGGTCTGATTTATAAAGTAATAAATTACCTGAAACCTATTTGTCAGAGAGATACTTTTTTTCTCAGATTTTGTATGGAAGTTTTGATTTGTCATCCTTGGTGACCATTCTTAGGGTTGTTTGGCCAGATCCTTGCTGTAGAGCTCCAAAATCAATGACTGCATTGTCCATGGAGGGCATATTCCTCTGGAATATAGTCTGACCAGCAATATGCCATAACACAAGGAAGTCTTATTCTTTAGTCAATACTTTAACAATGGGACAATCCTGAGTTATTGTGTTTAATGGAATCTGGTAGATACATTTTTGTATGTATTTTATAAGGTGCAAAGGATCATTTATACATTTAAAGTAAAAATTCATACGGTCACCTAGGCCTCTTTTAATACTACTAACCAAGAATCTGTTTTTCTTCTTTACAGATACACCCAGAGAGTTGCAACATTGGTTAAAAAATAAGTAATTAAATAAAACAAAACAATCATTTGAAAAAAAAAGCAGCTTGTGTATGAGTTATTCTATGTGAAGTTTTCTTAGATCTACCATTGAAATTGTACATTCAGATTTAAAATGTGACACATTACAGTTAAATGTTATAAAAGATGTATAGTTGAGGTAGACTACCATGTTCTCTGATCTTCAGACTTTGAAATGAGTAGAAACTGAAGATGAACACTTCTAAAATCTTTTCTGCTGTGATGCACTTCCTTTATCTTTCTAGGTTTAATTAAATGCTTTTTTTATGAAGCACAAACCATTTTGATATGTGAAAAATATGAACTTTGATTTCTAGACAGTTAAATTATTTGGAGACAAGCTTCTATAAAAGCTCACCTATATACAGCAGATAAAGTAAACACCTACAGCTGTTGAATGTGTCAATTAAACTTTAATTGCTCCAATGAACATTATCAGTGGGTTGTGCTTTATACATCTCAGATATGATTAGTGTTGTTTTACTTAAAATACACTGATAACAAAATAGGAAATAAGACAATACAGTGCATGATGAATGAAACACAATACAGCCATTCTCAAAGGGAAACAAAGGTAGCTGAAATTGGAGTAATAAAACTAGAACATCATAAATTCTAGATAAACAAGATCAGAAAGTGGTAATAATTACGTGACTCATGTAAATCAAATATGTCTTCCTCCCAATTCCTGTTTTATGTCCTGGTATACAAAGTGGTAGATAAGGTTTTCACAGATAAGGGCTAGAAAATAACAAACCTAAATAGCCAATTTCAAGGGTTCCCATCCATGCTTTGCTAGACTTTGACAGGTCTGTCTTGATACATTTAAGCATATTGCAAATTTTGGTGAAGGGAAACAAGACTTTGTTACTGAGCCACTTTTAAATGCAGTAAAATTGGTCCTCATTAATAGTTAAAATGCCATTTGCATTGATATTTCGATGTGTGACTGATTAAACAATCAATTTGTAAGGACCCGTGGTGTATAAGAATATTATAAGTAATAGCCAACAAGTCGATAGTCAAAAATGTATCAGGCCAAATTAGCCCAGTTTCCTTCTTTCACAGGATTACTGGCTTGCCATCCAATGGAGGGGCAAGGGAAGGGGAAGCTTAGTATTCATGATCTATCTTGATTTGAGTAAGTATTTGACACAGTCCCATATAATATTCTTATGAGCAAACTGAGGGAAAGTGGTTTAGATTGAATTTTTATATGGCGAGTATATAACAGGAGGAAAGAACATACTCAAAGAGTAAAAAACAAATAAGAAGTCTTATGGCTCTTTTAAAGCCTAACAAATTTATTACTTTGCATTTTGACGAGTTCTGAAGGGGTAGCCATGTTACCCTAGTTCAGCAAATCAAACAAGGAGTCCTGTAACACTTTTAAAGGCTAACATATTTATTTATCACATGAGATTTCATGGGGGAAAATCCTACTTCATTAGATGCTTTGAAGATGGGGGAAATTACACAGTGGGAGGAAAATGAATGCAGGGGAATGTAAGTTATAAGATTGGGTCACACTTTAACAGCAAATCAAAGCAGTTGTTATGATTCAAACATTCGGGAATGACATATAGAGGAAGGTGAGGTCAATTCTTTTCCCATTACAGCAAGTGATTTGACCTCACCTTTCTCTATAGGCTGTTTCCCAGTGTTTGAATCTTAACAAGTGCTTTGATTTGCTGTTAGTGTGACCTGATCCTATGACTTACACTTCCCTGAAGTTAGTTTCCTCTCACTCTGTAAGTTCCTCCAGATTCAAAGCATCTGATGAAGTGGGATTTTTCTCCCATGAATGCTCATGCAATAAATAAATTTGTTAGTCTTTAAAAGTGCCACAAGAGTCCCTATTTGTTTTGCTAACTAGACTAACATGGCCACACTTTGGGAACTACTCAAAGAGTAGTTAACTTCACCCTTTCTTTATAAACTAATTACTGGTCATTCTTCCATCCTGCTAGACAAACTTAGTTTAGGTCTAGCCTTCATGAAAGTTCCTTCTCTCCTGTTCAAAGCCTCCATAAACGCTGATTTGGGCTAACTTAACTCTTTATCAGTTTGTGTATAGTTTACTTAATAGACCTAGATAAAGATAGAACTGGGCTGAAATTCATTTTACAAATAAACAAAAATAAGGTTCACTCTTTGTGGGTATGTCTTCAATGGCGGCTCTGTTAAGTCAACTTAACAAGGCCAACTTTAAGTCGACTTTAAGTCGACCTTGTTAAATTGACTTAGAAAGTCCATATTGAAAACTCCTGTCAACTGCCTGCATTCACGCTGGCAGGTGCTAGGTCAATGGAGGAGTGGTGTGTTGTGGGTAGCACAGTACCTTCCTGGGGGCCTGGAGGCCAGTTAGGTTGACTTAAGGCTTTCCCCATCTATATTAGTTTAAGTCAACAAATAAGGTTGACTTAAGCATTATGTCGACCTTATGAGGTGGTGCAATTAATTCAACTTAAGGAAGCACCAAGTCGACTTAATAAAGCCCAGTGTGGCCACAGGGGTCTGTAGGTTGACTTAACATTCCTTAAGTCAGCCTAAGACTCCAATGTAGCTGTACCAGGTGAATGTTCCTATATCATGCCAATTATGGGTTGCAAGACTACATAAATAAACACACTAAACTGTAAATAAAAAAGGTGAAACAAGTAAAAGTTGTCAAACCTCTGAATTTTTGTTTAGTGGGAAATTCTAATGATTTGAAAATGTTTTGTACCAACTGCCAGCATTTCCTGGAAAATAAAACAACTATTTCTATTTCAAGTCAATTGCAAGATTTTGTTTTGAGCAAATCAAAAGGTTTTATTTTGATTGTTTTTTCTTTTACGAATATATTCTATATTAAAATATAGTTTAATCGTTATTTTAAAATAGTATAGTATAAAATATACACAGATCCATGACTGGAATCCTAATTGATAATTACTTTGATAATATAACTGGTGTTCCAAATGGTAATTGGTATTCTAGTTTATTTCACAACTGGCATTTGGTTTGCCAATTTTCAGTAACTGGTATTCAAATAGGTTGGTTTGGTAAATTGATATTCTAACTAGCATTACAAAGACTAAGACTATAAATAAAATTTTAAAAATATATAAATGCAAAGTGGTGAAAAATTTACTCTGTTGTGTCCATGTATGTCATGTACCTTTAATTTCCAATATGGACTGGCTACAGAGCTTGCTTGTATTGATCAAAAGTGTTCGTCATAAGATCCTTTAATTCTCTGCCAGATATGGCTGAGGGGTGTTTTTAAAATGTGGATTTTATACACAGTGTCACCTATGACTGAATAATATAGTACAGTTTAGCATTCCATTACATCTCGCCTTATACCGTAAACCTGCATCCCTTGAGCTTCCACCCAGGACACACCACTCCATCCACTGTCTACAGTCAAGCCCTGAAATATAACTACATTTGTTCTGATCCCTCAAACAGAGACAGACACCTTGGCTATGTCTACACTGTTAAATTAGTCCAGACTAAGCAAGCTTAGCTTAGACTAATTTGGCCCATGGGCACACTAGCCTTTGACTAGTCTGAACTAAGAAATTTCTTAGGCTATATTCGCACACAAGTGCTTGTTTTTGAAACAAGCTGTTTCAAAACAAGCATGTTTCAAAATAAAGCCTTATTTTGAAACACCTTATTTCAAAATAACAAAAAAAAATGGTTTTCGAAATAAGGGAAAAGTAGGGAATCGAAATAGCATGTCCACTGTGACATGCTATTTTGAAATAGGCGAGGGGAGGGGGAGGGAAGCCCTGTGCCGGGCCAGGGAAGCCCCGCCCCTGGCATTCCCCTGCCCCCTGTGGCTCCGGCCAGGGGCGAAGGGCGGCACCCCCTGCCCCCCCCCGCCACCTCTGCAGGGGGAAGGGAGGCTCCCTCTGCCCCCCCCCCGGGGGCCCCGCCACGGGGGGGGGGGCTCCCCCGCCCCCCCCCCCCCGCATGGCCCCTGCCTGGTGCGGGGGCACTTTCTCCACCCCCCCGCGTGGCTCCTGCCGGGCACGGGGGTGCTTCCTCCGCCCCCACACACAGCTTCTGCCCAGCACGTGGGGGCTTCCAGCAAGGGGAAGCAGGAGGAAGCTGGCTGGGGCACCCTCGGACCCCTTGTGCCCCACTCAGCACCCTGGCCAGGGTGCTGGGGGGGGTGGGACCTTCCCCCCAGGGTGCTATGCACCCTAGGAGGAAGGTCCTTGTTATTTCGAAACAAGGGTTGTTTTGAAATAACATGTCCAAATGGCTTATTTTGAAACCACTGTTTTTGAAATAAGCCTCCTTTCGACAGCAAAGTGGGTTTAAGCTGTTTCGAAAGGAGGGCTCTTGTTTCGAAACAAGGAGCTCCCTCCTTTTGAAACAAGAAAACGTTGTTTGGACATAGGGACTTTTATTTTAAAACAACCAGTGTTGTTTTGAAATAAAAGCCCTGTGTGAACACACCCTTAGTTCGGACTAGGCAAAGGTTAGTCCAAACTAGTAAGACCCCCTCATTAGTTTGGACTAGCCGGCTTAGTTCAAACTAAGAATGGGCAATATGCAAATTAATGGCTAGTTCAAACTTAAAATTTAGTTTGAACTAGGACCCACAGCTAGTTCAAACTAAAAAGCTGTAGTTAGTATGAACTATCCCGAGGTCAGTTCAGGCTAACTTTGGATTTATTGAGTTCGGACTTGCAAGTCTGTACTAAATTTTGAGATGTAGACGAAGCCCTTCAGACTTTCTCTCAAACATTCTTAAAACTACAATACCCACTTGGAGTACTGCAGAAACAGATCAAGAAAGTCAGACAGGTACCCAGAAGTCAACTACTGCAGGAGAAGACGAAGAAAGAAAACAAAACGCCACTGGTCATCACTTACAACCACCAGGTCAAACCTGCACAGCATATTGTCAAGGGCCTACAGCCTATTCTATCTACAAGATAATCCCTCTCTCTCTCAGGTCCTGTATGGCAGACCTCTCCTTCCTTACAGAGAGCCCCCCCCCCCAACCTTAAACAGGTACTCACCAGCAAATACAGACCTAACAAAAGAAATATTAAAGCAGGTATATACCCCTGCAACAAACCATGTTACCTACTTTGCCCCCATGTTTTCACAAAAGACACTATCATAGGATCTAATCAAGCCAGCTTCTCCATTAAAGGCTCATTCACCTGTGTGATTTATGCTTTCATGTGCCAGAAATGCCTCTTCCCCGCTTTATACATTGGACAAACAAGTCAATCTCTGCACAAAAGGATAAAGGGACACAAATCTGACATCAGAAATGGTAACATTAAAAAACAAATAAGGGAATACTTCAATCTTCCTGACCACACCATTGATGACCTGTTAATAGCCTTACCAGGCAAATGAATGACAAATCACAGCTTCAAAGAGAAACTGCAGAATTGGAATTCATAGGTAGATTTGACTCAAGGCTGAATTCTTTTCCCATTACAATAGGTAATTGTGCTTGCCTTCACACCTACTTCCCTGCTAATTGCTGCATTCCACTGTTTGACCCCAAACAATTATTCTGAACTGCTGTAACTGTTTTACCTGATCCTGTGACTTATACTCCTCCGCATTTATTTATTATTCCTCATCTTCAAGTGTCTGATGAACTGGGCTTTTCTCCTGTGAAAGCTCATGCCATAAATAAACGTTTTAGTGTTTTAAGTGCCGTCAGACTCCTTGTTTGTTTTATCTCCCCTTTAAGTTCTACTTCTCTATTCTTACCAGTTACAAAATACCCACTATCACTCTATCTTTGAAGATCGGTATGATTAAGTCTGTGAAGTGTCTCTGAATTGCAGTAGTGATCTAATTACATGACAGAAAGATAACTTTGTTATCTGGCTGTCCTTTAGTTGCAAGGACTAGTTATAGAACTCTCACATCATCTTGTTGTGAAACTTTCATCTGTTTGGTCTGTTGATTATCTCTGAGAAATAAAATGTAGATATTAACAGTTTCCAATGAACTCTTCAGTGTCATTCTCAGTCATGTATGATCTGGGCCTGAATTCTTTGGCTTTATAATGGAGAGATGTGTCCATTGCTTTTCTCCCTTCAATTGGACATGAACACAGTCACCAGGTTCTAGACCTGGCAGGTCTGTGAGTGATGTCTGTTGTAAAAGAGTTCATAAACCCTTTTTATATTATTTGGCTATGCTCTTCATGTTTGGCCACTTTGGAGACAGGAACACCACCCACCTAAGCTGGAACAGTAGTTCTGATTTGTCTTCCCAAAACAGTTGTCCTGGACTATATCCAAGGATGGATTCTTCCACTGCAAGACTGTCTTGACTGTCGTTACAGCTCTCTCAGACTCTCCATTCACTTGTTGGTAACATGGGTTAAATTTTGCTGCACTGAATTGTGATCTGTTATTCATCCCTAGGTGTTCCAGAACACAAAGTGAGCAATAGTGCATTTCAGTGTTTCAGGAACACTGTAATATGTTATATCTTTCAAGTACGTTATTTTTTTATACCTGGAAAAAATAATTCATGATGACCAGGTATTGATGTTCTCTGAATTTGCATATACCTAGTTGCTCTCATCTAAGATTTTTTCTGGAAAAAGTGCTGCTATTAAGGGGTTTTTGCATTATGTTTGGTCTGATAGTTCAGCAATATACAGATACTTTATTCTTTATGTCCTTTCTGATACCTAGCCATCACACAGACTGCTTGGCCCTTGCATGGTATTTAGTTAATCCCCTGATGTACTTTATGGGTGAGGTTTAGGATTTGTGCTCCCCTTGTTTGGAATTACAGTGTAACTGTCTGTGATCATGAGTCCATTTGACATGCTTAATTCATAGAAAAGTAATCTCTTGTCGTTTCCTTAAAGTCTTTTAAACATTTGAACCAACTGTTCGTAATGTAATTTAGAACTTCCTGAAATTTTGTGTCTGTCAAGGTTGCTTTTTGTTGCTGAAGTAGTCTCTTTTCTGACACAAGTCTGTATGGCTATGTCTACACTAACCAATTAGTCCAGACTAAGTAAGCTTAGTTTGGACTAATTTAGTCCATGTCTACATTAGGCTTTGCCTAGTTCTAAGAAATTTCTTAGTTCAAACTAACCAAAGCTTTGTCTGAACTAATAAATTCGCCTGGTTACTCCAGACTAAGTGCTCAGTTTGAACTTTAGTTCAAAGTAAACACAATGTAGACACAGACTATGGTTTAATTCAAACTAAAAATGTTAGAACTAAGACATTAGTTTGAACTAACTGCCTGAACTAATTTGACAGATGCACAGTTAGTTCGAACTAAAAAGTTCCCAGTTACTTCGAACAAACCCACGTTTAGGTCGAACTAACCAGGAACTGCTTAGTTCGGGTTAAGGAAGTCCAAACTAAGTTTTATAATGTAGACATCCCCTATGCAGCCATACATATGCTTGTACATCACCTTTCAGTTCGCAGGGAGATGAGTGTGGTGCTCACCCCCATGACTAAGCATCTGCTACTACAAGACTTTTCAAGCTGCTTCAGCCTTTTTGTTCTGTTGTTTGACTAATTCTGGCTGCTTCACTGTGGTATAATCATGGCTAGAGTTAAACCTCTCTCCAGTTGTAGCTGCTGTAAAAGCTTTTATCTGTTAACCCAATGACCAGCCTTTGTCTGATACCATCCTTTAATGATTGCCATGCCCAAACCAGTTTTCAGCTAACATATGCAGAGCTATCCATAAAACAGTCAACATTTTCTCCTGGTTCTTCAATTCTCTGGTGAAAACATGCTCTTTCATAAACCACATTTCTCTGAGATATAAAATATGCATCAAATATATAGCCAGAAAGCTTTCACAGACATCTTTAGCATTTAGTAAAGTCAAAGGATTTAAAGAGGTGCTCTGCCCACTTCCCCACAGCATAAATTTCAAATGATAACTGTATGTCTCCAGTTTCTTTCTCCAGTTCGGTAGCAGTGTGAAAGCTGGGAAAATACTGTTTCTAGTCTGGCCATCCTAAAGCTTCATCAGTGCTGAAATTTGTTGGGATACTGAAGAATGGCAGGTTGATGAGACCCTGTAACATTTGTTGCTGTTTTTCTTCCATTTCTTTTCTTAACCCCATTGCCAACATCACATCATGTATTCCTGTATTAGATATGGGTTAGCTACACAGCATGCTTATATGTGCCAGCCGTGTCTATCTTAAGAATTTTTAATGCTTTGCCAAACATATCTGAAGTTTGTTTAAATAAGGCAGAAAGGTATCATACAGTTTAATGTGCTGTTACCATGTGTACACATATATGATGCAAGGCTGTAGATCCACTTCCCAGTGTGCTGGAACAGATGCTCTGTTGAGCCTGTTAAAGGTACTGGATTACACTTGGTTTATGCGGGGTCAGAGGGAGTTTCAGTGATTTTAGGAGAACTGCAGAGTGAGGCTTTTGGGAGAAAGGATCTGCTGTCATAGTTCTTGAAGGAAGGAATTGGGGCTGGGTAATAGACCTAAATGAAAGGTGTGTTTTTTTCGTTTGGAGAAGGCAAAGAAGGCAGATCAGATCTTGCCTTTTCTTCAGCTGCTCAGAAAGTATGAAGAGATAATATGAGCTGAGCAGTCACCCCCAGTTTAGTGGTGGGTGGAAGATTTATTTTGTGTGTTTATATTAGGAACTTTTTGCTAAGAAAAACAGCAATGAACCTGAGAATGTGTCTGAGTGGCTGGAGCAGACTGCACAGAGTTTTGTTTCAGGATCCCTAAAAAAGGCAGTCATAGAGGCTGGCCACAGCAGAGGTGGTTGGGTGGCAGCCATTTGTTACAATATGAAAGCAAGAGAAAGAGAGTAGTTCTGTGTGTATATCCATGCACACACACGACTGGTTGTATAGTTTTGTCATCTGCGCACTTTGTTTATAATCAGCGAAGATTCTTTCCATGTCTAATGGATGTTGCTGCAGTGTGAAATCACTCATTAGGTGAAGGGTAATGAAAACAAAGGGATCACTTTCTTCCAGATTTAGTGGATGACAGATTAGATAGGTGAATAGCTGCAGAGGACATTGATGTGAGCATTGAAGTATGTCTCTAGAACCTCTGAATCTAATCCCGGCATCAGAGTAATGGCTGAAGCAGAGGAAAGCACCGAATGAAAAGAAACAAAAAAGGCAATGAACTAGACACATTACAGGCAGAAGAACTGTCATATTCCATAGATTCAGTATGACTCTGTCATTGTGTGAAATAAGGGATAATGGACAAACAAGCTTTACAATATTGAACCAAACAGTACCACAGGACAAAAATTATTGCGAGAACAATCACATGCAAAAATAAATTCCACAATATTTTTTTATGAAAGGAGACTTCCTTGAGGAAAAGGAACTGATTTTTATTTTTTTTTAAAAGTGGAGCTCCACTGGTGCTCCAGTTGCCCAGAAATTGTATGCTTACTGTTGAAGTCTATCTGGGATGAAAATTTAGTCCCTGGATTTTAGTTTTCTCAAATCAGTTGGTGTTGCAGTTTAATTATGGTATTCTGCTTACTGATCAAACCTCTTCTGAATCAAGCAGAATGGACAGGAGAGTTTATTTCCAGTGCCATTCATCAGTTCTCACATTAGGAAGGTAAGACACAAAAGTGGGAATTAAGAAAGAGGCTATTTGTAGAGAAATAATATACAAAATTTGCAGATGGGGATTCTGAGACCAAAAGGTTTAAGTGACTTGTCCACAATCACAAAGCAATAATGTGGATGAGCCAGGAATAGAATTTAGAAATCCTTTCAGTCCCATACACTTGCCACTAGATCTCATGCATTTCCACTCTTTTCATGTTTAAACTGCCAAAATTGGGTTTTGAAAGGACCCCATTAAGTTAGGCAGAAGTTCACATATTCTCTGGTGCTGTGCTTTCATTCTATTTGGTTGCACATTCAGTAAGACTGCAGTGCCTGATTTAGACTGGGGGCTCGTCTAAACCGGTGAGGGCATAAATTCTAGTGCACACCAACATGACATGCACTAACAGGGCCATATGGATCCTGCAGGCATGCACTAAAAGTTCTCTAGTATGCTTTATTGTAGATCCTTCTCAAACAGGATCATGCACTAGGGACCTTTTAGTGCATGCCAGCAGAGTCCAAGTGGAGCAGTTATTATGCAACATGCTGTTGTGTACTAGAATTCACAATCCAGCTGGTGCACACTGATATAGGATGTAGACAAGCATTGGGACAATTCTTCCATTGCATTAAAGCAGCTATACAAATATACATTATTCAGCACAGTCAACTGTCACAGAAGCAGCCAGGATAATCCCATCTAACCTACAAGACTGAGAAAGAAATCACAACTAAATATTCTTGGTAACAGTTTTTAATATTCTTTGTTAATTCATTATTCTTACACTATATTTTTCCTAAGCTGCTTTTCCAGCCCTTCTGTTTTACAGTAGAACTAGGATGTGAATTTTTGTTAAGTCTTGTCATGGGATGTTTGTTCTATACACACACACAGGGAAAGGGTTAGTATGGGCCTGAGAGACCAATTAACCTGCTTGTTCACCACTCAAAGGTAGAGGAGACCTAATTATAAATATAGTACAACTGTGGGAGATCAGAGCTTGTGTCCATAAAGAGCTGGGTAAAGTCAGGGAGAAGGTCTCACTGGGAGATGTGACGTGAAAGAGAGAAGGGTATACATGCCTTTCTAGTAGGTGGCTAGCTAGTGCTCTTGCTCAAGCCTTGGGAGATAGACCTCTCCTTCTTATAGGCAGCCACCCAATCTTAAACAGATTCTCACCAGCAACTACAGCTTTAACAACAGAAGCACTGAAGCAGGCACACACCCCTGCAACAAACCACGCTGCCAAGTCTTCCCACATATCTGCACAACAGATACCATCATAGGCCCTAATCAAGCCTGCTACTCCATGAAAGGCTCATTTACCTGCTCATCTACTAATGTGGTCTATGCCATCATGTGCAAGAAATGCCCCAACACCTTATATATTGGACAAACAGGACAATCGCTGTGTAAAAGGATGAATGAACACAGAGCTGGTATCAGAAATCACAGAACAAAGAAACCAGTTGCTGAGCACTTCCATCTTTCTAATCACTCGATGATGGATTTGTTAACGACTGTCATCAGGGATGTGCCTGGGACATCAAGACTTCAAAGAGAAACAGCTGCACTCAAATTAATATGCAAGCTAAATTCTGTGAAAGCAGGACTTAATCAAGACTATGGGTTCTTTTCCCATTACAAAAGGTCATTTGACTTCAGGCTTCCCATGGTTTGAACCTAACAACTGCTCTGATTTGCTGTTACTGTATGAGCTGATCCTATGTTTTACATGCCCTTGCATTTATTTTCATTCCTTTCTGTAAGTTCACCCATCTTCAAAGCATCTGAGGAAGTGGGATTTTCTCCCATGAAAGCTCATGCAAAAAATAAATCTGTTAGTCTCAAAGTGCCATACGACTCCTTGTTGTTTTTTTAGCTAGTGCTAGCCCAGACATATTCCTGAGTAAAAGGAGGAGGGAGCCAACCCCTGGACTGTGGGATGGACTGAAGCACCGAATAGTCTGAAGCAGGTATGCCTATGATGAGATGACTGCTAGCTGAGTCTAGCTGTGCTGATGTCTTGGTTTTTATATTCATATATAGATGCACCTATGAACTCTTCTATAGAATTGATAAAAAGATTCTGATCCTTAAGAGGTAGGACTCTGTAAAAAAGCCTGGAGTACTAGGATTCTCCTGTGGCCAGAATAGGTCAAAGGACAGTAGGGAAGAAATTGAGGTTAGTGTGTTGTATTGCCATGTCCAAAAACTTTGCCATAATCACTATAAAACAGGGCTAAATTGTGAAACTCTGATTGAAACCTAAACTTCACCAAAATTTTAGCTCCTTCAGGCCTGTGGTTTGGGCAAAGATCCAACTCACTCATAATAATTTTACAAGTCTATATTAGTAGAGCTGGTAAAGCATAGGGACTTAAAATCAGGATGTTAACAGATCTATGCATGATAGAACAATCTGGATCTGAATGTGAAAAACAGAGGCTTGAGTGGAGATACAGTATGCTCAGGAGAACCAGAGCTTTTGCACTTGTTATTGTTTTAATTACACTGGGGTTAATTTACTGCATGCAGACTAACTCTACTTTGATATTATCAGTCATTTTTTTCTCATATGAAGGCAAACAGATATTAACTCAGTCACACCTTGTAAAATTTTAATCTGTTTCAAAGGTATATATGGAAGGAGCTTAAACTTTTGTTTATTAACGAAATACTGTTCATAAAGAAGGGATTCTAGCCTTTGTACTGGAAGTACAGTGAAATTAAAAGTAAATGAGAAGACATAGGCATAGTAAATGTGTAGCACTTGCTAAATTAGAAAATCAGTGCAGACCAGTACAGATTCTGAAGACATTTAGCTTATGCTGTAGTAATGCAAGTTTCAGAATCTCGGAACATGTGACATGTTCAGTCTTCAATCCCTGTGTGTGTTTTCCACTTGCTGTGTAGGGAAGCCCTAGTTAGCAGATGGCCCTGCACATCTCCTTTCCTCTGTCTAATTAAATATTCTTGATAACATTCTGTAATAATTAAGGTCTCAGAAGGTAGTTGAAAATCTTGTATTTCTGACAGGAAAAGAACAGCAGTAGCCTCTATCTTAGGGATCATTTGATTTGGTAGTTTCCTTCTTAAATGACTACAGATGATTTCTCCCAAATGTCCAAAATTTCCAGTCAGTTTGAATGATTGCTTAATTTTTATACATATATTTGCCCATCTCTTTCATTGCAAACTTAACATCACAGCCTTGGAGGTCCCCCTCTGCCTACACAATATTTTCCAATATCTCCTCAGCATCCCCGTTTCACTAGAATCATACAACAATACCATACTTGCTTCCTGTTGACAGCTCCCAAGACCCCCTTGTGCTGAGGCTGCATTTTAGTTGCAAGCAAAGGGTCTGCCAGACTTTCTAGGCCTTTTATTGTGAAGAAGGTAAAATTCTTTGCTTATAGAAGGGAACCAGAAGGGGAAAATTTTCTTGATAAGAATCTAGGAAAATCCTTATTTGAACCTGAAGCATGTACAGTTTCAGCTTGTAAAACACGCACAATCCTGTTTTACAAATACCCAATATTTGTCCCTAAAACAACTCATCTGAATTCAGTGCTAAATCAAAGATCTACCATGCTATTTTAGCCTTATAACACACACAAAAACTGTAAATTTAAGATTAAGGATGATCTTTTCGTAATGCTTGCAAAATATTATGTCCACATTCTATGAGGAAACTCTGCCAGAAATGACAACTGATCACTAAATGGACTAAATTCAAGTGTTTCTGCAAATATAATTTCCCATGTTACTGCCATCCCTCCCCCCCCCCCCCAAGCTTTCAAAGGCTTTCCACTTCAAGGACAAGGAAGAGGATATAAAAGTCTCTGTTCAGCAACCTTTCCTCCTACTTCATTGTCAATATTTTCCTTCAGCCACAGCAAAAGTATCTTACAATAGCAAGAGTATTGTGACTGTCAGGATCTAAAGCAGCAGGACCCCCTTGTTCATGTAAACTGGCTACTGGTGTCAGGGCTTTGAAGCCTGGCAGCACAGTATTAAGGCAGGCGGTAACAGAAACCCTTGCTTTTCAGGGTGCTTCCCAAAAGTCAAAGGTAACTTCCATACCTTCTGTAACAAAGCTGTATAAAATAAGGATCTGTCAAATTTGTTCATAATAATAATGTAAATATTTTACAAAAATAAAAGCAATTAGTACATTTCACAAATGGAATTCCTTCTAACTTTTTCATTAGATGGTTTGACATTGAGCTCTAAGCATGAATCTTCTTAGAGATCAGGAATTTTTGGGGCTAGCAAATGTATATAAATCTGTTTATAGAGTCTAGCACAGTGAGCTCCCAGTCCTGCGCTGAGCTCAAACAGTAATATACATATTAACAACTGAGTCTTAGTAGAATAGCTTCCAGGATTTCTGTCCCCAAAATATGGCCCAAGCTGCTAAATTCAAGATCTAGAGTTCAGTCCTCCACCAGAGTCGGGCCTGTATCCATGGGTTTGGTTCATCTCATTGTAGGGATAGAATCTCACAGTAAAACTTGGAACTGGAATCATAAGGATCTCCCCTTCTCCCCTGCACAAAGTTCAAGGATTTTAGCTCTAGGGATTTTGATCAGGCCCATGTCTTGTTGACAAGCAGCCTAATCATTAGGATTAAAGTTGGGGGGAGGAGGAATGGCTTTACTTAGTCTTTCTCCTAATGTTCTCCTCATGTCCAATAAAAGATTCTTGTATACTTTGTCCTATAAATTATCTACCAATGGAAAAGCATGTTTCATATGTTTGCATATTTTTACTAGCTGTCTTACAGCTTATGTAACTGATGCTGCTGCCTCATGCTCACTTTTTTTTATTCACTTCTGATTTCTCTTCATTTTTTAAATTCTTTTCATATAGGTCTCACCTAGAGCGAGATCTTCAAAAAATGAAAGAGAAAGCAAAAGCCTAATTCCTCTTCATGCCTTTGAAAATCTCCCACAAGTTCTCTATGATGAAATCACTTAGGCCATGTTCACACACAAAGTGCTTGTTTCAAAACAAGCCGTTTCAAAATAATGTGTTATTTCGAAACACCTTATTTCGAAAGACAAAAAGTGTCTTCGAAATAAGGGAAACGAAATAGCATGTCCACAGTGTGGACATGCTATTTCGCTGCAGGGCTGCAGACCCCCGCGGGGTGAGAGAAGCCAGCAGCTCACCCCACAGGGGTCTGCAGAGGGCTACAGACCCCAGCGGGGTAAGTGCAGCCCGGAGCCTCACCCCACCAGAGTCTGCAGGGGACTGCAGACCCCGGCAGGGTGAAGCACCCGGCTCCGCTTCACCCCACCGGGGTCTGCAGTCCCCTGCAGACCCCGGCGGGGTGAGCCTGCCTCCCGGCTGCGGCTCACCCCACGGGGGTCTGCAGTCCCTCTCTGCCAGCCAGGGGACACCCTTCAGCACCCTGGCCACACTGGTTTCGAAACAACCCTGTTTTGAAATGGAAGGCAGTTTAAGCCGTTTCGAAACACAGCTCCCATTTTGAAACAAGGGAACCCCTTGTTTCAAAATGGGAGTACATCGTGTGGACATGCTGTTTCTTATTTCGAATCAATCTCTGTTGTTTTGAAATAAGAAGCCTGTGTGAACACACCCTTAGTGGCAATAAGCTATCATACAGATGATTGAAGGTTCCTCACCATTAATTCGTTACCTATCCCAGGTCCCTGTCAGAAAAGTTGGTCTTGCAGTTATGGTGCTGGACTGACTCTGGATTTCCAGAGTCCAATTCTTAGCACAGATACAGATTTCTGGTATGATCCAGAGTAAGTTACCTATTTTCTGTGTCTCTCCACTTCCCCCTCTGTAACATCAGGTTAATAATGTGTCCTTTGCAGTTTAAATCATTTCTGTCTGTGTTGCACCTAACATGAACAGGTCTTGATCATGATCGGTACCTCTAAGGCCTACTATAATACTCACTGGCTAGGATTTAAGGGGGTTGGGAGTTAAGCACCCAAGTTCCACTGAATTTCAATAAGATGTATGCGTCTGACTCTCTTGGTTCTGAGAAATCTCAGCCATAATTAACAATTCCTATCTGTATAATTGGTCATTAAGTCATTAATTCTGGGACCCCTGAAACGAGGGGAATTCACTAGGGAGGGAACCAGGAAAGGCATGTTCCTCCTCCCCCAAATCTTTGTGTGTCTGCAGCCTAAGGAGGGAGGAAGCCACTGGACAGCTGGCTCCCAGCTAAGTTCCTCCTCCCCCAACTCCTACAGCTGTAGCCTCCTGCTGGAGTCCCATGTGTTTTGCCTCTCTCCACCCCAACTTACCTCAGCGGGCAGTGTGCAAATTGGGCAGCAGCACTAGAACTCAGGAGCAGCGGCTAAACAGATGTGGGGAGGAGGCACTTCCTTCCTTCCTGCACGACAGGGACATGAAAAGCACTGGAGCGATGGGAAGGTGCTCTTCTTCTTTGCTGCTGGGCATCCCCATCAAAGGTATCTTAGAAATCTGGGGTTGGAGAGGGCGTCATGCAAATCTTTCATTTGTGTGTGTTTACCGTGCCACTCCATGAACATTCAAGTTTAAATTCCTGCACAAACCCCTGCCTGAAACTTAGAATGGGTTATCACCCATCACACTAATAAAGAGCGTGTTCACAGTGGGCATGGAGCGCAATGTTCAGATTGCTCAGTGCCGGATTTTCCATAGGGTCTACGAAATTTTTTGGGCCTACGAAGGAGGGAAAAAAGTTAAAAAAGCAGAAAAAACACGGAAAAATAAGGAAAATCATGTGGTTTAGCATTAGAATAGTTTGAAGTGCATTATGTCAATTGACAATTAAATTGGTGTTTACCCCTCTTTTTGAACATTTCAGAGTGAAAGTGTCTAGGGCATATGAACACCAAAATCTGGCCCAGAGATTACTGGATCACATTTCTATAGTTTGGCCTGCCTGAAAGCAGTGGCTTTCACCCAATGTCTTGATAGCTGATACTTTTATATTTTGTGTGGCCTTACCATAGTGTTTTTTTTAAACTGATATGGGGTCATTGGGCTCTTCAGTTCAATAGCAACAGCAATGCAGAATGGGAATGCAATACTTTAAAATGTCAAAGCCAATTCTCTTTTATAATGCGGTCAGAGCAAGTCCTTGGAGTGCAGAACATAGACTAGTCCTTCTTATTTTTGTTAACAACTCATCCTTTATCTTTCTGTGTACACATATAAACAGACACTATGTTCAGCCAGCCAGCCATGAAATCTCAGGAATAAAACATATCAACTCTGGCTACAAAAAACACAGGCCTCAAGAGTACACTGAGCAAAAGAAACAGTTCCATTAGTGCTCTGTCAAGTTTCAGTCTAGTGAAATCAAGGCACTCAACATATGAGCCTGACTATAAAACTAAGTATTTTAGAGTGGCCTTGACCTCACATTCATTTGTCTAGTAATGCCATTCCTTCTGTCTTATTCACCTGCTCCTCCCATAGTGTCTGAGTTTTCCTGAGACCATCTTATACAAAGCAAGCTATGTCAGTTGGAATCCAATAAACCTTAGTCTCTTGTCTTTGGGATCCATACATAGGTCTCCTCTTCTGCTATGCCCACAAGAAATGAATTAATAACTACTCAATATATAAAACAAAACAAAACTTTATTTAAGGCATCAAGATGTGTTGCATCACATGCAAATTTAAATTATAGGCTCTTTGAGGCAAAGATCATGTAATTTTTTTTCTCCTAGAGTTTGGCATGCCCTTTAGTTCTCTGAAAAATAATAAAATAAGATCCAGAATGTTTTCACGTCACACCAAAATCCATCTGAATTACATGATACTCAGCATCTCTCAGCACTGACCCCTTGGTAAAGGAATGAATGCACCAGTCTACTATGCTTCATTGCTAACAAATGGTCATTCTTAGCCTTGATGTAATGCCTTTCATCTGACGCGCTCTTGTACTTTATAGAAGTACAGACTAAACAATGTAATGTCTATATTACAAGTGGTAAAACTGAGGTATAGAAGGGTAAAATGACTTGTTCCAGAGCACAAAGTTGAGACTAGAACCAAGGACTTCTAGTTCCTAGACTAGGCACTGATTCACTGGTAATTGAAGCATGTGCCTTGTTTTAAGCACAATTAGTGCTACTGAAGTCCATGGAACTATTCATATATTTAAGTACCATGCTGAATTGGTACCCTAAGTGCTCTTTCCTCTGAACTATGCAGCTTCATACAGACGTGTGTGTGTTTAAATAAGATAAGGTACATGTTTGAAGTATTGTGTTATGTAGTCATTCTTTTCTAGAGCTTGTCTAAACCTTCATTTGCAATCATTTGTTTCAAATGCTCACAGGGAATTCTTTTATCAAATAGAAACATTTTTCTTCTTTATGCTTTCCAAACCAGAAACACTTTCAAAATTTTGAATTTTTGTCTGTTCTTTGTCACTCTCTCACTCCCACTCGCTGCTGAATAAAAAACAATGAATTTCTAAGACTTGAAAGATTTCTTTCACTTCCGCTTCCTTTTTGTCCTATGCTCACTAGCCCTTCAGAACTCCTCACACTGCCTATATTGCTGAGTGGCTTACAAAAAAAAAAAAAAAAAAAGTCCTTCTATCACCACCTCTCACTCAAATAAAAACCAGGCCAGATCTGAATGAAGGATGGCCATGTGATGATGCAGGTCATTAACTGTTGTTACTCAGACCGCCTTCCTCCTGGCTTCCCTCACCCTTCCACTCCTTGCCCCTCCACTCTTGGCTGTTTGTAAGTATGCTACAGCCTTTTAGCTAAGGAATTTGGGCTCTGTAACTCAGGGAGTGCAATCTCACAATTTCATGTCCCAATCTGCTGAGGAATTTATCACAGACATTGTATGACATTAGCTTATATAAACACACATTCTGGCTGCCACCTCCATTCTGACATACAAAATCTAAAACATGCTTGATTGCATAGAAGTTCAAGTTGAGTCCAGACACTGAGTTGATATAATGGAACTCTCTTTAGTCCAACAGTGTAGTGGAGCATTAAGGTCTTACTCCTAAAATTCTCATGACAATTTATTTTCATAGGCTACTCTGAACGGAGACTCTTGGGTCTGTTTGAAAGCAAGGGAAACTCTAAATTACTAATAAGCCTGTTGCTAGCATAGGCATTTAAAGAGAAAATGCATTACTAGTAAAGATACCTTTTGCCTGTTTCAGTGATCCATGAGTTCCAAGAAAAGCAAATTATTCCGTAAAATATATTCTAGGAACAAACAAAAAAAGTAAGTTCCAGTTTTCCCAATTTTTTAGTTGCCTCAAAAAATGTGGTGCACAGATTTGGATGTCTTTTCTCCTAGGTAGAAAAGACGAAAAAAGGGCCACTTTCTTTTAACAAAAAAGTTCACAAAGTTGTGTTACTGTTTTTTAAACAGCTCTACTGCTATTTTACCACATTGTTGTCAGCAGGAGAATTATCATGCCTTAGTGTTTGGTAGAGCTGGGCAGTTTTTTTTCAGATGAATAATTTAATTACTGAAAACTACAGTTTTGAACAGCCCACATTTATTTGCAGATCTGACAAATTTACTAAATGCTTTTGGACAAAAATAAATAATTTGGACTAGAATCACTCGGGGACCTTGATACCAGGAGCATTTATAAAGGAGAGAATGTACATTGCCTGGTGATCAGGGCACTCTCTTGGAACTGAGAGATTCACCTTCAAGTCCTTGCTCCAGTGAATATTCATTTAGTCACCCAAGCTGGAGCAAGTTTAGAAGGAATGATAGAGAGCTCTGTCTCAGAATCCACAATAGCCCAATATCCACAAAGAAACCCAAATTCAAATAGTTCATTTCAATTAGATAAGGACAGAAGTCCAAAGCAAAATAAACAATTTCTGTTGAAATGAAACATTTTTTTCAACCTGAAACGGACTGTCAATTTGTTGAAATTTTTGGCACTCTTCAGTTGCAGTTCAACTCAAACCAATTTTTTTTTTAAACTGTAAGCCATCTGAAAATCAATTATATTCACCCAGCTCTAGTGTTTAGTGCACATATGGAGATTATAGAGAAAGCACTGGGCAATTAATCAGTGAAGGGCAATTTTTTCCCTTTTCCACATCTCTTAATGTGCAAGAGAGAATAGGGGTGTGGGGAACCCTGTGATTCTGGGCCCATAAGTCTTCCTTTGAACCCTGCCCTCCACCCAATTATGTGTAATTAAATTCCATTACAATGGCTTTAGAAGTGGAGGAAGCAAATATGAGGCACTGGGGGCACATACTTCTAACTCTCATCCATGAAATACAGCTTCAGTCTGTCAACTTTCTAATTCAGCTATCTCTCTCTTTTTTTTTTTCCTTGTTGAGCCACCATCAGGTCAGTTCAGTGAATATTGGAATCCCAAGGTACTGCTGTCTCATTAATTAATCACTTGAAACTGCAATTCAGTTGGACTGCTTTGCTGGCTCGATCCCCTCAAGTTCAGGAGAAGAAATTCTGTCATTGGAGTCAGGATTTAAGCTCTGTTGGTCCCACAGTGAATTCAAGTTATGGGGAAGGACAACCTAGGATTCAGTAAGAAAACTGTCATGAATAACTTAAGTAAACAATCCATAAAGCAATTGAATTCATATTTATTGACTGCCATGCATGTTTTGTGTTTGCATGTTTTGTGTTTGCCATTTCTTGTGGTAACCATGTGCATGAAAAGTCCAGTATACAGTTACATTAACTTTGAGGGTCTCACTGAAATATCTTAAATCTGTGATATGAATCAGAACAGGGAGTTAGAACTGTCAATGAATCAACTGCAGGGCTTTCCAGTGGGAAGCACAACCCCTTTATGTCACTCCTATGGCGTACTGGCATGCAAATCTCTTCTTCATGACAAGGGGCTTGGATTTCATCTCCTTCTCCCTTCCCTCCTTTCTGAATGATAGGAGACTGGAGAAAAATGTCACTTATAGTTGGTTCTCCACTGGAGCAGGACTGTTGCTGGCTGCATAATCAATAGGAACTGTGGGGTTTTTGGATGCTCTAACATTCACTTCTAGGTAGCTGACTGGGCACCCAAAAACTGAAGTGCCCTAAACTGGGTATACTAGGTAACATAGGCCTAGATTGGGCTATGTGGACTCCTGCCATTTTGTTTCATTACCCTTAATATTAAGATATAAGAATATTATGGTGGAGTCTTGCATGTATAATGGGTTTTTTACTGACCCTTGAGAAAATTGACAAGATAAAGTAGAAACAAAGTGTTACTATGATTTTAAGATGAAATCCATTCTAAACTGTTTTCTAATATCATGTATGGTTAGACATCTTTTGAGTTACATTCCCAGAGGTGGCTACATTTGTGCAGGCAAGGAGGGAAAGTACAAAACATGCTATGTAGGTAAAGATCTGTTCAGCTTTCAATAAGTTCAAGGGAGGAGAACATTGATAATAATGATATATTTAAATGATATAAAAAAGTTTGCATCTCAAGTTCCTGTCTAGAAGAATTTGGATGATGATTTCATTTAATTAGATCTTAACTTTGTGTGTGTGTGTGTGTGTGTGTGTGTGTGTGTGTGTGTGTATAAATGTATGTATAGTATAATGGTTTTCATCATCAAAATGCTGTACTTTATTAAGCCTCACAACTATCCCTGGTAAGATTGATATTACCTCCAGTCTATAAATGGGAAAACTTGGACAAATGAGGTAAATGACTTTACCAAGACAACAGAGGAGGTCAGTGTCAAAACTGAGTAAAAATCGGGCAACCATAGCTTACCCTCTTTTACTAAACCACAAGGGCATTCAGCCTCTGTGTAACAAGTAACCTGAACTACATCCTATCAACAGCAAGCCACTAGCAGAAGCTTGTATTTACATTGTTCTTTATACATTAAAGCTTCAATGCACACAGACACAGCAAATTGGACGGTCTTTCATCATCCCAACATAATGTAAGAACATGCTACTGCTTCAGATGCTTCCAGTGCTTTGCCCATTGTCACTTGAAAAGACCCCTTACCTGTCAAAAGAACAAAGCCCAACTTCTGCACTGATGCCTGTCCAAAGTAACTCCACAGACATCAACAGATGGGTTTACAGATGTGTGACAAAGCAGATTTTGACCCCTAAAATGTCAGTGCTGAATGCCATACTGAAATAGTGTCACATTCATGCTCCTGGCACTGGCAATACATTTGTGGCCTCTACTGAGAAACAAGAGGTGACTGAATGACATCAGGAACCCATGAATTGACATTAAGTATATGGTCTTCTACTTCCAGCCCAAAGTTTGCCAACTATCTATAGCAAAAGCTGGAAAACATTATGGAGATCAATAAATCTACTGGGGAATGAGACTGTGAAAGGAGTGAAACATACTGACTCTAAGCACAAAGTTCCTCATGGGGGAGGACTATTCCTACAGCTAATTTTTGTCAGAAACTGGTGAACTCTATAACAATCTTTCATCCTCAGTTCCAGTTTCTGGGCTGAAAGAGAATGCTACTGGTTAGGGAAGCTTTAGCCTTTATGTGCTAGCTGTATTCTGGCTCTTCAGAATGCACAATTAGCTCAGACAGGGTGAATGAATTTCAGAAAGCATGTCCACACACATCTTTTAAATTGCAATAACACTTGTTATTTTGATTTAAAAATGCTTATGTCGAAACAACATTTCCTTCTTTTGAAATAAGGAAAATCCTTTCAATACAATAAAACCTAGTTTGGTATCAAAATGAGGGTTATTTCGAAACTGAGGTTTCGAAATAACCCTGTCTGGCTCTGTTATATTGATATGCCCCACATATTGATACAACAGTTCACCTTCCTCCCAATCAGCACCCTGGACAGGGATGGAGGGGAGGTGCAGGGGGGCTCAGGGGGGGCTGGGGTTCAGGAGCCGGCTCCCCCTGCTTGCCGGGGATGCCGGCAGCTAGCAGAGTGGCAGCTGCTGGAGCCCGCTTGCCCTGCAGCCTGGGCTTGGCGGCTGCTGGCGGGGCAGTGGGTGCGAAGCCTACTCGCTCCACTGGCTGGGCTCCCCGGCTGCTGGTGGGGCAGTTCTGGCACCCACCGCCCCTCCAGCAGCTGCTGAGCCTGGGCTGTGGGGCGAGCGGGCTCCGCACCCGCTGTCCCGCTAGCTGCTGCATCCCCAGCAAGCCAGAAGGAGCCGGTTCTGGGACCCCCTGCCAGGCTAGCAGTGGGCAAGCCCCGCAAGCCGGCTCCGGGATCCCCCGGCGGGTGGCAGCAGGGGTGCCCCATGGTCCTGCCCCACCAGCAGTGGGGGATACAGGGCAGGGGAATCCTTGCCCTGGGGGCTCTTTTCCCCTGCCTGGCTCTCCAGGTGAGAGCCAGGCAGGGGATTGGGTGGCAACATGTCCCTGCCAGGGGGCAATGTTGCCACATCTCCTATGGTGCCCCTCTCCTGAATCGAAATAGCAAGTCCTGTGTCTGGACTTGCTATTTCGATTTGATGGTTTTCCTTAATTCAATTTAAGTTAAATCAAATTAAGGATTTTATTTCAAATTAGCTTATTTCAAAATAAGCATCTATGTACAAACATAGCCAGAGAGTACATGCTGCAGTTAAGAGACTCCTTCTCCTGTCTGCTTTAATCTAATTTCCTTTTGTTTTTGCATTCTTCCTCTGTGCAGCTAAAGCAGCAGTACAAATAACTAGCCTAAAGGTAAAGCATTGTGGTCTAAGCATCGGGTCTGAAATACTTTCTAAACCCTGGAATCACAGCAATTCCATCCTCCTTCATCCTTCTTACGTAAACTAATTGGTTTATGGTGTCATGGGCTTTCCGAAGCAACTTTAAAAACTGAGCACCTGCCATCTCTGCAATAGTTAGTAAGATCCCAGGGCACTTTTGTGGGGGGTGGGGGTTTGGCTGTGTATGTTTGGCTGAAGATTCGGCTCTCTTGTTATTGAGCAACCTACTGTGTGCTGACTGCACTCAGGCCATCGCTATGGGGGCAGCATAATCATTTCAGTAGTAAAATATTGAGATTACGATGACATGTACTGTAGGTGTATAGTTTTTAATGATTGATGTATTTGTTGCCAGTGGTGCCTATTGAAATTCAGGACATGTGGTATACGTATGGAACCACATTTCTAAACCATCTTTTCTAAATCACAATAGTACTTCTGTAATAATGCAGTAAGTTCATCCAATCCATCAATGTTTCCTTCCTGCAGCTTACAGAGTACGTTTCTATGGGTATATTCCACCGCCCTCCCTAGGAAAACCCTAATAACACAGATGAATCTTTCAGCATGTCCTAAACATTGTCAGATGTAAGCTGTGAATCCAGACAGCAAAAACAATCACCAACAAACAGTCTACAAACATTTTGTCCCAAAATGACCAGGGAATGCAAACTTGTGGGAAGGTAAGGGAAATCTATAGTCCCCATCAATGCTTCAGGAAAGGCATACACTGTTGGCAGTTCAGCGATCACTTCTCCTGGGTAGACTTGTCTCTCTTCTTCCTGACTGGGGCGTTTTCAGACTGCACAGTTCCTTCCCTACATTGGGAGTTGTCCAGCAAGTCAGTTTGCCTAAGCAAGCCTGCTTCATATTTCTTCTCAGAGGCTATAAATAATGCAAATAGCCAGCCTTACATGTTACTGCACAACTCATCCAAGGCATGCACATTTATTCTTCAGATGAAAACACTGAAGAGAACTTAATGAAAATAAATCTGCAAATGGGCTAATAACCTTACCTGAAATTACCACAACTCCAATAAGATCTCTGTCAAGGGTTCAGTCCTTCAAATGCCACCAAGGTGTGTGGGTTCTTTTTGTTTTGGTTTGGTTTTGGTTTTTTTGTGTGTGGTTGCAAGTTTGTGAGAGCTGTTATCAAAGACCGAGATCATGCCACTGGGCAGCACATCTTTTTCTTTATATCGCTCTCTCCTTTTGCTTTTCAAAAACTGGGCATAGATAGTCAGCAGACAATGTCCTTTCCTCAGTGTGTAGTGTCAAAAGGTTGGGGCTTTGCATACCCATATACGGTACTTTGTATTCATCTCCTCACAGACATTTCTTTTGTTTGTTTCATACAATTGTTCTTGTCTGGTACATTGGTTCAAATGTGTCTTTTAAAGCTCATCATGCCTCCCTGTGTTTATCTTGATCATCTGTCTGCTCCTGCCCCCCAATTATAGAAGTTAAATACAATTACATAAGCTATAAACTTTGGATTTGTACTGCAGTGGAGCTATTGAAACTTAATTTAATGAGATCTTCCAAAGATATTTCAGGATATCGCCATTGTCTGTCCAACTTGTACAAATCTGATGACAGCAGCAATCCCTGGAAAACAGTTCCAAAGGGGCAGCCGTGTTAGTCTAGTCAAGCAGAAAAAGCAAGGAGTCTTGTGACACTTAAAGAGTAACAGATTTATTTATCGCATTAGCTTTCATGGGAGCAAATCCTACTTCAGCAGTGTCTGACAAAGTGGGATTTCCTCCCATGAAAGCTGATGTGATAAATAAATCTGTTACTCTTTAAATGCCAGAAGACTCCTTGCTTTTTTCCCCCTGGAATACAAGTGGCCATTTGAATAAGGAATATTCACCCTGTTGAGGGTTTGATGGGTCAAAGTTCTGTTTTAAAAGGAAATACGGTTGCCTGCTGTTGACCATAGTGCTATTTTGGGGCAGGGCTTTCTGTTTCATTGACCACTGGACATCATACTGCCTCTCAGTCTGTTGCAATCATTCTTGGCAATATCCACCTGTGGTCACTAAGGAAACTACTTCACTAAGCATGTTTGAGCATAACACTTGTTACTAGGCAGGGTAAATGACTATACACTTGTAAATTAATAACAAACAAAATAATGATCAATGGGAGGAGTTCTATGTAGGTTATAAAATTACCTTATAGTGATTTAATGCTAAATGAGAGCATTGCTTACAACTCTGGTTTCTTCCTAGCAGTTAAAATGCACTGCAGAAGCCAGCAGGAAAGCAGGCTTTTCTGTTCAGTGTTCCCATCCTGGGTTCATAATCACAGTCCTATACACAGCCAATGTGGTGTTGACCCTGATGTCACCCACATCTTGTCTTCACTGCTAGAAAGGTGCATTTTTTAACCTTTGAGTAACTAACATTCATGAGGTATTCTCAGATAAAAATACAGTGAAGATCAGAAACTGTAGTTTTACCACAAGTTATTATGTACTGTGTCCCTGCAGGGGTGGACGTTGGATTGTCCTATCTCACAGTAAAAATGAAGTGCATGGTCTTAACTGTGCTTTTACCTGGAAGTAGCACACATCCGTTAGTTACCCTTAAATGCCTATTTTAGAAGGAAAGACCAGGCCCCATTATGACAGGCTGCAGCTCCCAGTGAGTGCTGCTTTTCTAAAGTGAAATTTCAAAAAATTAAAGGAATAACTCCTAGTCATTTCCACAGTTACTCAATCAGCCTATAGCAGACATGGAGCTCTGGCAGGCAGCACTATGGGAAAGGGGCTGTCCTGTCCCCCTCTCTATTTCCATAAGGAGAAGGGTCAAACCTGCTATTACTCTATAAAAGTCTCCTGTTGGATGAATGAGCTGGAAGACTGACAAGGTATTCCTAAATAAAAAGGTAATGTGAGAATGCAGCCAGTTGGCACCCTCCCTGAAGAAGAGACGTGAATGTCCATTATCATATATTTCAGCATCTATATGCCTGCCCACTCCCAATCAACATCCTGCCTTGAAAAGTGAAGTGTATGCCTTCTGCTACTGCAGCCAGGTGAGGATAGAGTGTGGGCAGAAAACTTATTATTCCTTTGAAGTGCTGTACCCTTGCGGCTGCCATATCTCTGGCAATCTGACTTTGTTGGAATCGCTTTCAGTTCCTCTGCTGTGAGCAGATGTCCAGTGCATGTCACCTTATGTTGTTTGAGTTGCATTTTATCTTCCTGGCTTGAGTTTTGTGATATCCCTGTGTTGCTGTCAAAAGCATGTAGTTTTCTGTCAGGTTCTTGTTCAGCTTCAATATTATGGCTTTCTTCACCTCCAGTGAGGGTACCATGTGCCATTATTTTCATCCTAAGAAGTCCGTCCAGCACTTGGATGAGTCTTTTGTGAAATAAGTCTGGTGCTGGGCTTATGCCCATTGGCCTGTTTAGCCACTTGAAGCAAAAGTTGTCAGCATTCTAGAATCTTTACCCAGGTTTACATGCCAAAATCCTTTCCTCATTTCAAAGACTATAAAGAATATGGCTTTGGAGCGTTCTGGCACTTGTGAGCAGTAAATAGATGCCTCTTTTAATATCTAGTTCACAGACATTGGATCTAGGCATATGTCTAATTTGCCTGATGACGTCTTTTCCAGTGTCATGCTGCTTATCCAGGCTGAAATGGTCTTTACATGTGCTTTAAGATGCCTTCACTGTAGACTTTTTGAGTTCCTTCTGAACTGGATTAAATGATACCACTGAAATTTTTCCTTCATGGCAAGGATCCACTTTAGGGTCTACTTCCAGCTGCAGCTTTCCAGGGCACCTCAGCACCTTATGCTTTCATAATTGTGTCTGTTATCTGTGGGACTTCACTCTTTTGCTTTTTATGGTGAAGGTATAAAATTCTGAAACTGATCTGAGATCCATGAATATATGCTTGTATTTCTGAAGGATACCTGTGGTCCTTCACCAGCCACCACCACAAACTTGGTTCCATCTGTTATCTTTTGGGTCAGTTACTATGAGATCACGTTTTCTTATGGCTGATCATGGGTGTGTTTTGTGCTGAAGTCCAGATCACCCAGAGCAATCGCATTGCAGGAAATCCTGCTATCCAGCTGATATAAAACAGGGCAATTCCCCATGAATGTTCTTTCATGTACACAGGTAGGTATTGTCTCTTGTTGCTTTTGTGTTTCAACAGCCTGCACCTGATATGCTCCTAAGGAGATTGTCCTGATGTCATCACCGTTGTCTGGTGTGCCATCCTCCTCTTGCACAAGTATGACTGACTCTTTGAGACTATGGTCTGGTCTTGTACACACTATTAAAGTGCTTCGATATACTATATTCCTTACAATGATGTCCTAGTGAGAGGCTCTTCTCCTTTACCCACTCATGCTGTCTCTCACAGTAGATGCACTCCACTTTGTGTGGGAACCCTGGAAACCTGCTATCCTTTACTGTTGTCTCACTGCATGTACTTCTGGTAATGGTGTGCCTCCTAGTAATTTGATGCTTTCTTTTGAGGCTTCCACTACACAGTCAGTGCCTTACTATCTATCTAATGTGAGGTTATCTCCCCAGAGCAGCTGCTCCTGCAGGTTTTGATTTCAAAAGCTGAAGACTATCATACCTCAAAGAAAGAAATCTGTTAACCCCCCCAAACTGTAGGTAGCTACTAGTGTAAAGCTGTAACATAAGGGACTACAGCCTTTGGACTGACCTCCAGTGAAAAATGTGCATCACTCCAGTTTCATTTTGCTCGGGGACAATAGGTTTCCAGGCTTGAGGCAGCGGCAGGCTTCAGAGAGGTTATAGACCCCTCTACCTTCTTTCTCAATGGGTATGTCCACACAGGACTTTTATTTCAAAACAATACTGGCAAAACAAAATGGCTTGTTTCGAAACAAGGGCTTGTGTGTGGACATAGCCAATAAGTAAAAGAACTGTTCTATTTTTCTACTGCTGTCATTCTCCTACACAGTGAAGTCCATGTACAGTGCAAACTCCACCTTCCACGTGTATTGCTGGGCTAGGTTTTTGCTTGAAAAATCTGGGGTTTCAGACTGAGTTCCATGGCTCGTGCTGCCAGCTGCTATACTTCAGAGACTCAGCTCAGGTGCTGCTATCATATTTTTTTCATTCATTCATTATGCTGGATGTGATTTAAGTTGATCATGTGTGTGGGAGGGAATATTAAGCCATGTGATCTACTCCATTCACATGGCTGAGCTGCAGCCAGGCTAATTACCTCAGCGTCACCGTGACTATGTCTACACTACAAAATTAGTTTGTGCTAAGCAAGCTTAGTCCAAACTAATTCGAACCCTATCTACACTAGTTCGAACTATATTTTTTTTTAGTTCCAACTAGGCAAAGCTTAGTTCAAACTAGTTAGTTTGGCAGCTTAGTCCAAACTTATTGCTAAGTATGAACTAATTTGCATTTTTAGTTTGAACTAGCCCAATGGAGACATCCTAGTTTGTACTAAATAAGTTTGAACTAGTGGTTAGTTTGAACTAAGTGTGTTTTTTTAGTTTGAACTAACTTGTAGTTTGAACCAGCCATGCTTTAGCCATGCTGAAAAAACATGCTTAGTTTGAACTATATTTGAATTACTTAGTTTGGACTAACCAAGTCCGAACTAAGATTTTAGGTGAAGACATAGCCTAAGAGTTGCTCTGAGGAACATTGGCCCTCTGATTCCAGTTCCACTGATCATGATTGGTAGTTTGCATGTTGGGGCTGTGAAGGCTTTCACAGGTTTTGCTCTATAGCTGTAAGTCTTATTGCACCTTGATAATATGCTTTTAAAATTCTAATGTGCTAGAAATTTTCCCATTCCCTACTCCCAACTATTCCCAGTCCTGCCAAACTATCTGCATGAACTAATGCTCTCAATGTCTCTCAACTCACTGGAGGAGTCTCACCTTATGGTGCCTCGTGGTCTGTTCAGTGTTGTGAGCCTCCACCCTTCTTGCCCAACAGGTGTCTAGGATCAGCAAAACCAAATATCAGCATCCAGTCATGTCTTATGGGCCTGGAGACCGCACCTGAGCTGCTCTTAGTTCTACCGTACTGGTGCAACAAGTAACTCAGCTGCTGGTGTGGCCCTTTCATGAAACTGCACCAGCAGATGTGGATGCTGTTGCACCAGTAGGAATGGTGGAGTAAAACTGTGTAAGAGTTACCCCTTCCCTACCACCTCCATCCTAAAGGAGCACAGTAACCCCCAGTCATAAATCAGGAATCATTCCAGTGAAGTCAATTTCCTCTTTTGCACCAGGATAAGTGAGATCAGAGTCAGCTATAGTGTTCCTGCACTCATTTTTCAAAAAAGGAGGAAAAATATACAATTGCCTTGTCTGGTACTACACAGGAAGGCTAAAGAGTGAAATGTTCACTCACATTTTTCTAGTATGCAGGTTTCTGTCTACCCCTTAAGGACAAGGAGCAGGAGCATTGCTGCCCCAAGGAAAGACCCGGGGCACAGGCATGGGCCCCACTCCTTGGCCACAGACCCCAGCCCTGCAGCCCCCATTCTCTGCCTGGGCCTGATCCAGCCTCAGGCTCCTGCCACAGCCAGCCTGGTCCTGGATCCCCGGCAGGGGATGGGGCCAGGAGAAGCGGGCAGTGCAACAAGCACCAGATCCCTGGCGGGGGAACTGGGCCAGGCGAGGCAGGCACTGCTGCTGGCAACTGGGCCCCAGATCTTTGGCTGGAGTCGGGGCCAGGAGAGGCATGGGTTGCCCTGGACACTCGGGGCACTGGCACTGCGACTCGGGGCCCATGCCCTGTGTGCCAGGCGCCAGCGACACCCCGATAAGGAGACTACTATATATAGAAAACAAGAAATTCGTACTTTCAAAGGGCATGCTGCTCTTTCAGCAAACCATTCAAAGTACCAAAATAACACGCAGAAAACTGAAACAATAGGAACTGAATCTCTGCATCCTGGTCCACTGTCTGATGAGCTGTAATATTCTGTTAGTTTCAGGATTCTTGATTACATACATACCAACTAACCTGGTAACAGTATGAATGATTTAACTGGAGTAGTGACATGATCCTGGATTGAACACTTTTGGCTTAAGTGACCCTGATCACTTGCAGTAATCAGCACGCTCCTCATATGCAAAGCTCATAGTACATAATCACATTCCCAATTAAGGTACAATTTCCTGGGTGATTCTCTGAAAAGAACAATGTCTTGTTTCTACTATATTTAAAATGCATCAAAATAAGTCTGCTTAAAACTTTAAGGCAAGATCAAGCTGTTACTTAAAATTAGGAGTTGGCAAAATGCTGGAAGCAATAACTCCCATGGGAGCCAAGGGAAGTCAGGGTTAGCCCAGTGACCTCAATCACAGTGGAGTAGAAAAATGGTGAAGAAAAAAAATACCATTAGAAATATTTTCCTCCTCCTCTGTTACTGTTCCCCGTTCATTTACACAAAATCTAGAAACAAAAGGCATAATATATATTGGTTAAAGATACCTGGATAGTAGGGTCTTTTGTATAAGAGAATTATTCCCAAGCCTTGCTTTAATGTACTTTCTAACTCTAACATCTCCAATAATATTCTTTTGCTTTCGTTTATTACAATAATAGTTCAGTGCTTTATTACTGTTCTGTTGGCTCTTACTAGTTCTGTTTTACCCAGAGTCTGGAATAATTTACAACCTCTGTTTTTATTGTCAGGGTTTATAGCTTGACCCTTATATTGTCCCAGGCTAATCTCTGAAGTATATTCACATTTAGATGAGCAAGCCAGACCTCCATTAAATCTAATTTAGAGTTACAACATAGCCGCTGTAGACTACGCAGTTAGTATGCCATAGACAACCATTCAAAGGTCCAATAGATTCACTTAACTAGTAGAAGTCAAATTTAAAGGTGGAAAAAAACTTAGATCAGAAACTATGAAAATATTTCAGTAGTCAAGAAGTTGCTTATTGGAGGTGACTTTCTCCCCCCCCCCCCCCGGGTTCATTCTGTCCCTTTAAATCAGTGGTTCTCAATCTTTTCTCTGCCGTGAGATACCTTTAATTATTTTGAGGCACACCAGTTTATAGTCTCCAAATGAACTCATGAATATTCATGAATCAATCCAGACCTCTTCCAGTTGCTTTTCAGAAAATTCCATGGCACAGCTGCTCAGGCCTGAGGGCACACCTGTGTGCCATGACACACTGGTTGGGAAACACTGCTTTAGATTTCAAATTGTTATTATGGTCAGTTAGAAGCAATTTTCTTTATGTCATTAAAATACATTTAACCATTTCAAATTGTAAAAACATATGCAGGTTTCCAAAGTTTTCTATAAATTTGTAGAAAGCATGAATGTGATTTGGTATCAGAACATTTACAACTGAAAGTTCTTACCTAAATTTTCAAAAATCCTCCCTTTACCATGCATGCATGGATGTAATACATGTATGGGTTGCCACCTGTGTGCATGAACAAACCTCTCCCAGAACATGCAATGCAGAAACTGCAAGTGAATCAGTGCACGTATATGGAATTTCCACACACATAAAAATTGAGGTTCTGGATTGTTTCTGTTTGATGGAAAATACCTAGGACCCAGATTCAACAAGGTACTTCAACATATGCTTAATCCTGAGCATGCAAGTGATCCCATATTACTTTCATATTTAAAAGGAGGTATGTTTTAAAGTACAGTGCTGAATCTGGGCCTGAGTGAATATTCCTTGAAGAATCTAAGACCATATATTGGAACCATTGTGGGAAGTCAATGAAGCCTTGATTCAAAAGAGAACTTCCATATCAATCTAAATGGTTCATGCATCAGAATGCTTCATAGAGCATGCTGACCTACTTCAGTGTACCAGTTCTTGTAACTTTATCATGCATGTAGGGATTTTCTTAAGCCTCACATTTTGGAATCATCATGGGTAAGAATCTCAGCTTTCATTTTAAAAAGCACGTCAAGTTTGTTACTGTCATGGATGCACAGAAAAGCTTGTCAGTATGATCCTAAAGGCATATAAAAGCAAATGCAAATTAGCAGGGGTTAAAGTATAATTTGGAGGGCGCCAGAATGCTCCCACACTGGTGGGACCCCTCCAATGTGGGTGGGCCTCCCTGGACCCCAGCTCCTGCCGCCCCATGCCAGTATCCCACCCCCTGCCCCAGTACCCCCTGCCAGAACAAGTAGAGCCACCCTTCACTCTCTGGTGGTGGCGCGGCTGGGGGAGGGGTGGTAGCCCCGGGCCAGGGCATTGGAGTGGCTGGGGTAGAGGCAGCAGGCCCCGGGTTGCGGTGGGGCATGGAGGGGGAGGGGTTTTGGGCAGGGCTTGAGCCCTGCTCAGGAATGCCCTGGCCTCTGCCCCTGGCCCTGCCTGCCAGGATGTGGTGGAACGCCGCTCAAGGGCCTGCTATTTTTAGGGGCCCAGCGGTCGGGCTGCTAAAAATAGAATGTGGAATCAGAACGCTGCATTCTGGGGCCTGCTGTTTTTAAATGGTGGGTCCCGGAATGCAGCGTTCTGGCTCCACGTTCTATTTTAGGGGCCCCGGAATGCTGAGCCCCTGAAAATTGTAGGCCCTGGAGCAGTGTTCTGGGGCATTCTGGCTTACTTTAAACCAGGAGTCTCAGACTCAAATCACCACAAGGGCTGCATGAGGAACAGTAGGTTAGCCAAGGGCTGCACCGCTAAAATCTCTTCATACAGCCATATTGCAAATATTGGTAATGACAGCATCGCTGTGGGCCACAGGAACTAGCTTTAGGGGCTGCATGCGGCCTGCAGGCCACATGTTTGAGACCCCTGCTTTAAACCCTGCAAATAAGATCTCAGAAGGGATTATTATTAAAATCTCATGACTTCTAAGCCAATTTCCTGATTTAGAAACCCAGTTAAGGTTGCCAATCCTATACTCTGTAACAAGTTTGCCTACCTTAGAGGTGGAAACAAAGCTCAACTATTGTCAAATAGCACAGGGAGTTGTAAGCTCCTTTGCAAACTCTCCATCCCCATCCACTAAATGACCCTATTTCTCCTTGTAGGATTGCAGAGATCCCTGGATGATATATGTTCTTTCGCCTACAGACCCTGGCAACTGGTGCATCATGTCCAGTGTATGGCATGTTTATCCATTTCTCTTTCACATATATTGCTGAAAACGAAAGATTTATAAATCTATTTCACTTCTCTCCCTGATAGGTAAGTTAAAGAGCTGATCTGTAGTTAGCAGCTCTCTGAAGCTTTCTGGGGTTCAGAATCTGTTGAAATGCTCATAATAGTCAGTCCACTCCATTTGGCACATGGAGTGAATGCTGAAAGGCTTTTGGACAGTTGAACTTTCTTTTCCTATTATTGATGATGATTCAAACTGAATTGACTTCTGATGCTGTGATAAATTGTAAAGGATATCAGGAAGATGCTCCTTCTCTGCTGAGCTGTTGTAGGTTACATAAGCAAGCAAAGAGTGGAATTAATATACATTTAATGTTGAGAAACAAAGGTCTCGCATTGAAAAAGGCCATTCTTAACTCTGCCCAGTTTTTGTTAATGCACAAAGAATGGTCTCAAATTAAAAGTACTATGACATATAATAAAATTACACCTTTTTGCATGTATAGAGTCCATTCTGCTCTGAAAATTGGCTTGCTTTTTAAGCCCCACTGAACTCAATGGGGCTCTGTCCATGTAGTGTTTTGTTTCAGGATCACAGGCTGAAGAATTGAGGTACACAAGGTGAACAGCAGTATGTTAAACCTAATTATTAGACTTAGATCTTCAATTCTGATTGCCATTTTAGAAAATCTGCTTTACTGTGCTGTGGCTTGTGTTAGAAAGTGGGTCAGCCTGGATGACCTAATAGTTTTTTCTGTCCTTAAAATCTATTTTATTCCCTACAAATATTCTGGCTTGATGGTAATATTTGAAATAAGGCAAAATATCTGAAGTAAAATTGTTTAATAAACTAATTTTTAACAGCTTTAGCATCATGACCAATGCATTAATTATAAATAAACAAAAACTCCAAGTGACAGATTTTTTTGACTGGCAAATTAATATGTTTGGTTTGCCAAGCCACTGCTTGGTACAATTCCCAAAATTAAATGTGCTGCATAGTTATGAATGCTGCATGCTAAACTGCAGCGTGTTGACGAGGTAACATTTATTTTGATACTTTTCTGAATTTAGACATAGGTGATAAGAAAAGGATTTTGTGCAAGATTAAAGCATCCTGCTACTAATCATGCCAATAACAGAAAATATTAATCTTTTCCTTAAGCAGCCTCAAACATGGTCTTCCTTAACCAGTGAAGTGGTTTATGAGTTGGGCTGGATTTCTCCAAGGCAATAGAAGTGTAGCCTATACCACATACTATTTTTTTTTACTTTACTACTTCATTATCTTGCTGGAAATAATTGGAGGGTTATCATAAGCTCTGGTTTTCAGCAATGGTGCAGCTGTGCACATGAGAAGTGATCGCCTTAGCAAAAATGTCTCTTTGCTTCTGAAATTCTCCAAAAACCATGATGATGTATTGATAATATTGAAATGTGGGACTCTAGTGTAACAGAAGCTTTATGTGTTCAGCTGAAGTAATTAACTTTTTCTGACAAGTGCAAGGCCCAAATGCCAAATTCACTTGTTTTTCTTGCGTTGCAATTCCTAAGGAGAAGGTGTTAACTGTCAGTAGCTGACAGTCTAAGGAAAGGTTTGTATTCATTTTAACAACTCAGCAGCTTGTAGGGGCCACTGTTTAAAAGAGGACTTTTAAAAGCCCTCCTCAGAAGAAAAAGTAGACTGAAGTATCGTTATGACTGAGTCTGTATATAAGATGCAGTAAAACCTTTTCTGCTAGTGAGGGAAGAACCCTAAAATGTTTACTGTTTTTTATTCAGTTTGGATAATCATGGAGGGCTGTTTTCTATTCAAACCTACCAGAACATTTTTGGGTCCAGAAATCTTGTTAGAAAAAGTTTTAATCACTCTTGTGTGGATTCTGTATTTCCTAGTCTTGGCTTGATGAAAAACTTAGGGAAAGGGGAAGTCAGTATTTCACTCCACTTCCTTTTACTTAGATTGTATGTTCTTTGGGGCTTTGTCTGCATGCACACACCATAATGAATGCTGATCCCTGTTTAGGGCTGCTATTTTATTACAATACAAACAATAACAAAACCTTAACTGTTCAAGACTGCTTAGAAGTTCAGACAGATTTGGATTCATTCATTGTGTCAAAAATCCTCCAGGCCACATACACAATTTGATCTTGGGTCCATTCTACCTCTCCAGAAACATGGTGTTGTGCTTCCGTGCTTACTGGTGCCACTAAGCTCATAAAAAAGTGAGTGGCATGTAGCATAATTGCAATAGCAATTCAGAATTTAATTTCATTTCCTCCTACTCTGCTCTTCCTCCTCACAGTACCCTCCTCAGCAAAGAGATGGAGAAGGCCATCAGAAAGATGGAGTACTAGAGGAAGCAGGAGTGTTGGGAGTGATCAGCAAACTGCATGCGCTATTGTGCTAAGCATTTTAAGCTCAACTACATAGAATAATGTGGTGTACGATAGTGTTATAGCAAAAGGCAGATGAGCGAAGAAAGTTTCAGAGTAGTCAAGTAAATGATTGATAAGGGGGAAACGAGAATAAAAGAAGGGAAAACAGTCAGAATAGGACAGGAGGAAAAATAGAAAAGCAGCCAATACATACGATGGAGAGAACAGCAAATGAAGAGTAAATGTTACCAGGAAGAATATTGTGAAGGGAAAGGAAACTGATGGAAAGGTAATCAGAGAAGAAAAAGAGGAGAGTGAGGGAACACAGAATAGCTGCAAGGGACTGAATAGGCAGGAAAAGGAAGCAACTAAGAAATAAGAGTGGAGAAGAAGGGTATGTCCACACACGGCTTTTATTTCGAAACAACACTGGTTGTTTCGAAATAAAAGTCCCTATGTCCGCACGACGTTTTCTTGTTTTGAAAGGAGGGAGCTCCTCCTTTTGAAACAAGAGCCCTCCTTTCAAAACAGCTTAAACCACTTTGCTTTCGAAAGGAGGGTTATTTCGAAACCAGTTGTTTCAAAATAAGCCGTTTGGATATGTTATTTCGAAACAAGGATTGTTTCGAAATAACAAGGACCTACCCCCCCTCAGCACCCTGGCCAGGGATCAGCACCCTGGCCACGGTGCTGAGTGGAGTGCAGGGGGGTCCAAGGGTGCCCCAGCTGGTTTCCCCCCATGGCCCCTTGCTGGGAGCAGGGGGGGATGGGTGCCTCAGCCCCCTTCGCCCCTGCTACCCCCAGCAAGGGGAAGTGGGGGGAAGCCAGCTGGGGCACCCCCAGGGCTCTGCCCCCTGCCCGGGCTGCGGGGCAGCTGCTGGCCCTGCAGCCTGGTCAGGGGCACTGCAGCCCCCACAGGGTGGCCACTCCAGGGGCAGCTCACCCCGCACTGGGGCTGCCCCCAAGCCCAGGGCATCCTGCCCCCGGGGTTCCCTGGTGCCCCCCTGCCACTCCTGCTGAGGGCGGGGGGCTCCCCCTGCCCTCCTGCTGCTTCTGCACGGGGGGGCGCCAGGGAACCCCAGATGGGAGGCAGCCCCCATCCAGCCCGTGGCAGAAATGGCAGGGGGGCGCTGGGGAAGCCCCCCCGCCCGTGGCAGGAGCCGCAGAGGGTCAAGGGAAGCCTCCCCGCCCCCAGCAGGATCGGCGGGGGTGGCAGGGGAAGCCCCCCTGCCCGCGGCCGAAGTGGCGGGGGAGCAGGGGAAGCCCCCTTCCCCTGCAGAAGTGACGGGGAGGGCAGGGGAATCCTGGGGGGTGGGGCGTCCCCGGCCCAGCACAGGTCTTCCTGCCCCTCCGCTCCTCTATTTTGAAGTAGCATGTCACAGTGGATATGCTATTTTGATTCCCTCTTTTTTCCTTATTTCAAAATAGCTTTTTGTTATTTCGAAATAAGGCGTTTTGAAATAAGGCCTTTATTTGAAATAGTTTGTTTTGAAACGGCTTGTTTCAAAATAAGGGATTGTGTGTGGACATAGCCAAAATGAAGACTGGTGAAAGGAAGAGGGGAAAGGGAAATATGCACCAAAGAGTTAAAAGGTGAAAAGAAAGATGCCATAGGGAATAGAAACTGAGGAGTAACCATGAGAGAAATCAGGGAAGTTTAGAAAGGAAGAAAAAGCATGAATAAAATAGAAGAAAAGTGGAGCACACAGAGGAGAACAATTAAAGTATGGGGAAGGGGAAGAGATAGAAGGAATATCTAGCTTTTTGATTGTGCTATGTGAATGGGAGCACATGGTCTGTGTTCTGTGAGAATGATTAGCAATTCTCCCACTGGTCTAACACTAGCTGAATGAAAATACTTCTGCACTCCGAGCACAGGCAGTTTTATTGTGGATGCTTTAACCTTCATCTTCTCACAGCAGAAAAATGTGCATTCACAATAGGAATGGACTTTCTTGGGAAAAAAGTTTTCAACATTGGAGTGTTCAGTTTAAACTTGCTTTAACACTTCTCCCCTACACACCATAAACATATACTTTTCCCCTATCTTCATGTAAAACACTGCATCTGATTTGGTTTTGCCCCTCTGATTAGTATTGAGCAGTGGCTTGGCCTACAGGTAGTCCAACTGAAATCAATAGGACCACTTGCTCAACTAGGATCTGTTCCTGTTGAAATCCATGGCAAATCTCCCTTTGTTGTCAGTGAATTAGGTTTAAAAATTGTAAAAAGCACTGGAATATTAACTCTGTGTGCATAAGACTGGCAGAATTCTTTGTTGCTGTATTTTAACATGCATTAATAAAAGCATTCAAAACCTGCTATTTTTTCATTAGGAAGTAATTTCCTATATGCCCTGTTTCAACCAGGCAAAGAAGTACCTAAACAATAATGTATGTAAAAAGTAGTATTTTTTGTATTTTGTTCCAATTAATCAGTTACGTATTATTGAGGTATAGTATCTATAATATATGGTTGCATAGATATTCCAAATTACTGCACATTGGAAAAATTACCAAAATTCACCCTGAAGTTTAGGAAGCCCATTATGAAAAAGCATGTTCTGCCTGGTGTTTGAGCTTTTATGTTTTGGTACTGTTTTAATGAGTGAACTTCTGAAGGAGATAGCAAGTGCATCCGGAGTTCCTTTTATTTTAATGAAACCTTGATAAACTGGGCATGGGAAACTGAGGACACACACTTGTATTTCCTTATCATTAATTCACTGTGTATAAAATATACTGAGATCCTAGGATGAAAAGGAATACCTACAATATGCATTTTTCCATATCAGCAAATCTCTTAAAGATTCTGAATTTTTATAGTAATCTATTACTTCTTGCATCACTATAATTTGCAGCTGTTCTGACCTGCACTGCCTTTACTATTTATACATATACTATATGTATAACAACAATATTGTCCTAGTTATTGAACTCTTAAAGGGTACATCTACCTTGGAGCCTTAGATCAACTTATGGAAGTTTAAGTCGACCAACAGACTGTTGCACCTACACTGGGCTTTTATTAAGTTGACTTGTACTTCCTTAAGCTGACTTAATAACACCACCTCTTAAGATCTACTAAACACTTAAATCAACCAGATTAAGTTGACTTAAGCCAATGTAGCTAGGGAATTCCCTTAAGTTGACCTAACTGGCCTCCAGGCCCCCTCCCTGCACCACTCCTGCATTAACTTAGCACCTGCCAATGTGGATGCAGGCAGTCAACAGGAGTTTTCAATATGTCTCTATAAGTCAACTTAACAAGGTCGACTTAAGTCAACCTTGTTAGGTTGACTTAACAGAGCCTCCAGTGTAGACATATCCAAAAAGAATATAGACAAGATTTTTCTGAACTTCTCCCACTTTTTTTTTTACAAATGAAGTACTTTTTCCTTCAACTTTATTAGTCTATGTTTTTATCATTCAGGTTAAATTCTGAGTTGGCAAACCCACTAAGTTTTTTACATGATTGATATCATGAAAGACAGGTTTGATCTCAAATTTGGACCCAAAATGTAGGTTTTGTGAAAGCAAGTTTTTATGAAAATTTGACAAATTTCATTGTATGACTTCTTAAAAATTCCAGTTTGTTTGTTTGTTTGTTAAAGGAACTTGCCTTCACCCTTTGTGACCCAAATGAATGTGAAACTGAATTACTGTCAAGGATGATTTATACTTAAACAAAACAAGCATCATATATAGTGAAAATAAATGTTTCAGATTGTTTCTGCTTTAATAATCAAAGTTATTAAAGGCCATGTAAACAAATCTGTATGTTTACAATGTCTTATTTTATTATACACTATGTACCTATTACTCTGAATACTGTCTTACTAGTGACCACAATATGAAACTGAAAATTGTTCTATCAAAAGCAAAAAAAAAATGTATACATAAATATACAGAATATATTATGGCACAACAGGGGGAAATGACACTCTGAACAAGATAATACTAAAGAAAATAATCCATTCGTAATGAAAAACTCTCTGGAATGTTCTTCCAGTGCTCCAGCCAAGCTTTAGTTCACTTTTAGAATATCATGCAAGAATCCTTTTAAGCTAGTTCTTTGCAAATTGGTCTAAAACTGCAGCTATTATAGGTAAAAATATTTTTTCTTGTTTTGTGATTGATTAATTTGTGCAAGGGCTAAGCCTCGACACCTCTCTACTTGCTGCATAAGTTATGAATGTATAAAAAAAATGCTTGAGATAAAGTTCTTTTCCTTGCAAATTAAACACTGACAGAGTAAGTGTATTATACATAAATAGGAAAAATGACTTTATACATAGTGTTCTATAATCATGCAGTACATGGCAATCGGTCTACAGGGATCAAACATACAGTAACACTAGGCATGAGCTAAGTCCTTCAAATCCAGACCTTGCAGCCCTAGTGCCTTGTAAAATTTCACTATTTAATTGAGGTTAGAGCTAGCATAAAAAAATCCATGTGCTGCAAACAAGACACAATTGCTAGATAAATCATAGAATCATAGAACCTGGAAAGGACCCTAAAGGTCATTGAGTCCAATCCTCTGGACTCATGGCAGGACCAAGTATCCTCTTAAACCATCCCTGACAGGTGCTTGTTTAACCTACTCTTAAAAACGTCCAGTGATGGAGATTCCAGAACCTGCCTAAGCAGCTTATGGCAGTAGTTAATCGTCCTGACAGTTAGGAATCTTTTCCTAATCTCAAGCGTAAACCTCCCTTGCCATAATTTAAGCCCATTGCTTCTTGTCCTATCATTGGCAGATAAGGAGAACAGTTTTTCTCCCTCCTCCTAGATACAGTCTCTTAGGTACTTGAAAACTATTTTCATGTCCCATCTCAGTCTCCTCTTTTCCAGACTAAACAAACCCAACTTTTTCAATCTTCCTTCATGAGTCAAATGTTCCAGACCTCTAATCATTCATGTTGCTCTTCTCTGGACTTTCTCCAATTTGTCCATATCTTTCCTGAAATGAGGTGCCCAGAACTAGACACAGTACTCCAGTTGAGGACTAATCAGGGCCAACTGGAGCAGAAGAATTACTTCTCATGTTTTACTTACCGTACTCCTGTTAATAGATCCCAGAGGGGTGTTTGCTTTTTTTTTTTTTTTTTTTTTTTGTGCAACAGCGCTACACTGTTGACTCATATTTAGGTTGTGGTCCACTATGACACCCAGAGCCCCTTCTGCAATACTCCTTCCTAGGTCGTCATTGCCCATTTTGTAAATGTGCAATGGATTGTTCTTTTCTAAGAGGAGTACTATACACTTGTCTTTATTGAATTTCATTCTGTTTACCTGAGACCATTTCACAAGTTCATCCAAAACATTTTGAATTGTGATCCTGTCCTCCAAAGCACTTCCAACCCCTCCCGGCTTGGTTTCATCAGCAAACTTTCTAAGTGTATTCTCTATGCCATCATCTAAATCATTTATGAATATGTTGAACAGAACTGGATCCAAAACCAATCCCTGTGATACCCTGCTTGTTATAACCTTCCAGCATGACTATGAACCATTGATAACTAGTGTCTGGTAGTGGTTATCTAACCAATTTTTCACCTACCTTATAGTAGCTCCATCCAGGCTGTACTTCTCTAGCTTGTTAATGAGAATGGGATGCAAGACGATATCAAAAGCCTTATTCCAAGTCTAGATACACCACATCTAGTGCTTCCCCTCTGTTCACAAGGCTTGTTACCTCATCACAGAAAGCTATAGAGTTGGTTTGACATGATTTGTTCTCGACAAATCCATGCTGACTATCATTTAGAACCTTATTCTTTTCTAGATGCTTGCTAATGGATTCCTTAATTATTTATTCTATTATTCTTCCAGGTACAGAGGTTAAGCTGGCTATAATTCCCTGGGTTGTCCTTATTTCCCCCTTTTTTTTTTAATGGGCATTATATTTGCTCTTTTCCAGTTCTCTGGAACCTCTCCAGTCTTCCATGAATTTTCAGTGATGATAGCCAATGGCTCAGATATCTCCTGAGTCAGCTCCTTGAGTATTCTATGGTGCATATCATCAGGCCCTGGTAACTTGAATACATTTAACTTGTCTAGGTGATTTTTAACTTGTTTCTTTCCCTATTTTAGCTACTGATCATATCCTGCTCTCTCCTACGTCAGGCATCCAGTCATCAACAACTTTCTTGGTGAAGACTGAAATGAAGAAATCATCTAGCTCTTCTGCTATTGCCACATTTTCTGTTATTGTTTTTCACTCTTTGTTGAGTAATGGACCAATGCTGCCCTTGGTGTTCCTCTTGTTTCTAATATATTTAAAAATGTGTTTTTGTTTCCCTTTATGCCTTCAGCTAGTTTGATCTTAATTTGTTCCTTGGCCTTTGTGATTTTTCCCCTTCATAATCGTGTTATTTGTGTATGATATTCCTTTGTGATTTGTCCAAGTTTCTACTTTTTATAGGACTTTTTCTTCAATTTTAGATCATTGAAACTCTCCTGGAAGCCAGGGTGGTCTTCAGCCATACTTCCTTTTCTTCCTGCATATTAGCATAGTTTGTTATTGTGCCCTTAATACTGTCTCTTTGAAAAAATGCCAACTGTCTTTTGTTGTTTTTCCTCTTAGACATTCTTCCCATGGGTTCCTACCTATCAACTCCCTGAGTATATTAAAGATCTGCCTTCTTCATATCCATCATCTTTATTTTGGCAGTCTCTCTCCTACCATTCCTTAGAATCATGAACTTTACCATTTCATGATCACTTTCACCTAAGTTACCTCCCACTTTCAAATTCTCAACCAGTTCTTCTTTGTTTGTCAAAATTAAGTCAAACGGCCTTTCCCTTACTAGCTTTCTCCATCTTTTGAAATTAAAAAAAAAAAAAAATTGTCTGTAAAACATTCCAACAACTTGTTGGATAATCTCACAGACACTTTTCCTCAAAGTCTAGACTGTCAGTACTGCAGTTCTTAAGAACATTGACCTCAACCACTTTGACTAAGGAGAACTCCTTAGCTCCTGATATCTTGTTATTTCTCTAGGTTAGCCCTTTGAGGGTGGTATCACACATAGCCACTGTCAAGGCTTTTTCCCCACTCTGGCACTCTGAGTCCAGAAGGTGGGGGCCCGCAACAGGCCTTAAAAGCCACTGGCCTTAAAGCCTGCTCTTAAAAGTCTCCAAGGCCTCCAATTCCTGGCCTTGGAGTGGTATCGCTGCCACCACCCAAATGCAAAAAAAACCTCTTGAGACCCAGGAAGGCGCACTTGGGAATTCCTCCCTGTGAGGCACTTGCAATCCTCTTTATTCCTCTCTCAGGAAAGTGACTGAACTCCAGCTGCAATGTGAGCTGGAACTGGAACAGGGTTCCCTTTAGTAGCTGCCTGTGCAGTCTAAGGCACGGGCACACAAACCTCTTGCCTTTCAGGACACAGAACCAGAACTTAACTTAAAAGGTAAAATCTTTAATCAAAAAGAACAGATAATAAACACAGAGAGTTGCTTCTCTGGGAATTAACTTAGGTAGTTACAGGGTAGTGGGGGGGGGGGGTTACATGTGCTCAGCACAGAGGAATCCAAGAAACAAGCCAAAACCAAAGAAAATACCCTGACTGCATCTAAATAAACATACCCTGTTCTATCCACACCTGGTCAGTAACAAATTTAACTTATCTTTGGTAAAGATGTTGCTGGATTCTGCCTCAGGCCCCTCTGGCCTCCTCCTGATCCTTCCAGGAGCTCTGCTGCATCCAAACAGGCCCAGGCCAGGCTGCTGTTCCCATTCAAAAAGCTGTGCTTCATTCCTATTGGCTGTCCTGGGACTCACTGACCAGATAGTTAACCCCTTCCTCCCCAAGGGTTACTACAGCCACTCAATGCCTTGGGAGAGTACTTAGATTGGAAACCCATAACTGAACTCCAGTGTGTTGCAAGAAGTTGTCAGTTTTGACAGTAAATGGTGCTCTTTCCATTGCATCAGCACTAAATCAGTGTTCAAGGATCAGTTATGCTGGGGAGACTGGGCAGCTGTCTTTACTAATCTCAGGACTTTAGTTTCTGACCACAAATGGTCTTTAAATATCCAACAAAACTTTCATAAGGATGGAGTGTTAACTCCAATCTTACCAATTTCCAGTTTGCATAATTAAAATCACAAAGGAATTTGAGTTGAAATAATGTAATTAGACATGGCATGGTTGGGCTTATACCCCAGTGCAGTGTTGCAGTGGAATTCTGCAACCAAAGAATCATGATTTTTTTTTAATACAGTTGGACTAAATTTCCATTTTGTCCTATGCCATCTGTTATTTGTATCTTAACTTTTTTTTTTGAAGTTACCATTTGAAAGATATTATTATGCCTGTCTTCTGTGTCTTTGGCTTCAAACCTGGAAAAAGAAACATGTGCTTTTACTTTTCTGCCTCTTGAGTAGTCATTTTGATGTCAATAGGAGAAATCACCATGAATACAGTGAGCAATGTCTCAGTTTTGCGGGACTGGAACCTTAAATGATAAGATTTTAAGATCAGGGACTACCTTATGCATCAGTGCAGTATCCAGAACCCTGAGCCCCTGTTCCTAACTGAGGCCTTTGAACCCCACTGTATCATTATTAATTGTTGGACTATTAAAAAAAAAAAGAAATTTCTGTTTTACCACTAGCACTTTCTTTGCCACAAGGAAAGTGCACAACTTCCATTTTTCTAGTAGTCCTTTAATTTGTGAGCAATGTGGATAAATGTCACAATAAAAGCATAAAATAAGTAGTCTGTTAGGTGGTATCTTGACACTCTGTTGCTTTAATATGGCCACTTTTATTTGTTCTCCATATATATACATATAGAGTCGGCTACTGAAAAAATACAAGGTCCTGACTCCATCTGAAGCCCTAGAGACTCTAAACAAAGGCTCACAGCACTGGCAACCAGGCTAAGGAGATACACTAGAGAAGCAGAGGCCAAAAAGATAAATGCCCTATTCTCCAAAGAACCATCCAAGGTGTACTCCCAACTGCAGTGCAACAACACAATAACAGCAGAGCCACCAAAAGCAGAAACTGAACAGTACTGGAAGACCATATGGGAGAAAGAGAAGACTCATAACACCAGTGCAAAGTGGCTGCAGGACCTGAGAACAGACTACAGCAATCTCCCAGAACAGGAACCAGTCACCCTCACAATACCAGACATCAAACAGCGGGTCAAGAACATGAAGAGCTGGACAACACCTGGACCGGACATGATCCACACCTACTGGCTAAAGAAACTAACAGCAGTGCATGAACGCCTAGCAGCACAGATGAACCGGCTGCTAGCAGCAGGCTCCCACCCAGACTGGCTAACACAAGGAAGGACAGTGCTGATCATGAAAGACCCCCACAAGGGAATAGCACCATCCAACTACTGGCCAATAACCTGCCTCCCCACAACATGGAAAGTCCTATCAGACATCATAGCCGCCAAGCTACAAGACATGGGCCAGTACCTGAGCACAGCTCAGAAGGGCATTGGGAACAACACTAGAGGCTCAAAACACCAGTTGCTCATAGATAGAGCAGTCGTCCAAGACTCAAGGTCTAGACAGACCAATCTGAGCACAGCCTGGATTGACTACAGGAAAGCCTACGATTCAATGCCACACACATGGATCTGTGAATGTCTGGCGCTATACAAAGTCAACAGGACACTAAGGACCTTCCTCAAGAACTCAATGGGACTGTGGAAGACAACACTGGAAGTCAACTCAAGACAGCCTGCACAAGTGGCCATCAAGTGCGGCATATACCAAGGTGATGTGCTGTCCCCGCTGCTGTTTTGCATTGGCTTGAACCCCCTCAGCCAGATAATCACAAGGACTGGATACGGATACAAGTTGAAGAGTGGAACTACCATTAGCCACCTCCTCTACATGGATGACATCAAGCTGTATACTAAGAATGAATGAGACATCGACTCGCTAATCCACCTGACACGGATCTACAGTGAGGATATTGGTATGTCATTCGGACTGGAGAAGTGTGGCCAGATGGTAGTAAAGAGAGGGAAGGTAGTCAAGACTGATGGGGTGGAACTACCAGCAGCCCCATAGCAGACATACAGACCAGCTACAAGTACCTTGGCATCCCACAGTCACATGGGAACCACGATGGGGAGGCAAGGAAGACAGCGACATCCAAGTACCACCAAAGGATAAGACAGGTCCTGAAGAGCCAGCTCAATAGGAAGAACAAGATCCACGCCATCAACAGGTACGCCCTGCCAGTCATCAGATACCCTGCGAGTATAGTGAGCTGGCCAAAGGAAGACATGCAGGCTGCCGATGTGAAGACCCGGAAGCTCCTCACAATGTACAGAGGTTTCCATCCCAAATCCAACACCCAGAGACTGTACACCAACCGGAAAGAAGGTGGGCGGGGTTTGGTGAGCGTCAAAGCCACTGTCCTGGACAAAACCCAGAACCTCCAGGAGTACATCAGTAAGATGGCACCCGAAGATGAGCTGCTGAGAGAATGCCTGAGGCAGCAGCAGACACGGGAGGAAGATCAAGCAGAAGAAGTGCCATGGCAAGACAAGACCCTGCATGGGATGTACCATCGACAGATAGCTGAGGTGGCCGACATTGGGAAATCCTACCAGTGGCTGGAAAGGGCTGGACTAAAAGACAGCACTGAGGCACTGATCACAGTAGCACAAGAACAGGCACTGAGCACCAGATCCATTGAAGCAGGGGTCTACCACACTAGACAGGACCCAAGGTGCAGACTGTGCAGAGAGGCCTCAGAGACAGTCCAACACATAGTGGCAGGATGTAAGATGCAGGCAGGAACAGCATACACTGAACGGCATAACCAAGTAGCTGGCATTGTGTACGGGAACATCTGCACAGCGTATGGGCTAGACCCTCCCAAGACCAGATGGGAGATTCCACAGAAGGTCGTGGAGAATAACAGGGCTAAGCTTCTGTGGGACTTCCAGATCCAGACGGACAGGCAGGTACTGGCCAATCAACCAGACATTGTGGTAATAGACAAGGACCAGAAGACAGCAGTGGTGATAGATGTAGCAGTGCCAAGTGACAGCAACATCAGGAAGAAGGAGTATGAGAAGCTGGAGAAGTACCAGGGCCTGAAAGAGGAACTAGAGCGGATGTGGAAAGTGAAGGCCAAAGTGGTCCCGGTGGTGGTAGGCACACTCGGGGCTGTGACTCCTAAGCTGGGAGAGTGGCTCCAACAGATCCCAGGAACAACATCAGAGCTCTCTGTCCAGAAGAGTGCAGTGCTAGTTACAGCTAAGATACTGTGCAGAACCCTCAAACTCCCAGGCCTCTGGCAGAGGATCCAAGGTTGAGGATGACACATACCACCCATAGGGGTGAGACGGGAATTTTTATATATATATATATATCTGAGCGATATTCAAAACTATCCCAGCAAACCTTTGAATGTGCTCTTGCCAGGAAATGCCATTCACTTACTACAATACACAAATTAGACTCTAATTTTACTTTGCCCTCAGTCACTTTTTATAGAAATCCAATAATTTCTTTCTGGAAACAAGTGACTTCACTGCATCTATAATTAGTAGGTTCATGCTGGCACCTATTATAGAGATATTGTCTAAACAATTGCAGCTTTAATTGTCTATTCACCAAATAGCCAGCTGCAGAGATACATAGCTAGGAAACTTAAAAGGTTTCCATCCATCTTTGAGAAGAAAAGCTTGTGAATCTACAACTCAAGACTAAGTAATTCTTTAAGTCATGGCAGCATGAAAATAAAACCAGAAGGACCAAAATAAAGTAGCATCAGGGAAATAGTTTCAAAATGGACAGTTGTGGCTTGATTCGAAGTATAGGAAAACATGAAAAAGCTGGAAGACCTCCAGACTCTACAGACTGAACTAGTTTGGATAAGTTCCAGATACTTGTCCTATTCAAATTGAACCTGAATTCTTCAAACCTTTTGGGACTAACTTAGACTTCATCATTATGTGATGTATTTTCTAGTTCTTTTCCATCATCTCTATATCACCAACCCCTCAGGAATTCCTGAATGGCCCCAGTTTCTGCGGAGCAGAGGGAAGTTAGGATTCATAAAGGTATATGGCCTTCTAACTTCCACTGAAATCAGCAGAAATTAGGATCTTAAATACTTTTCACGGAGCTGATGTTATTAACAGGAGGTAAAATCCTATTGAAAAAAGGCAGATGGGTGTTTTCACAAGTGTTAGCAAGTTGAGGAGAAGATTGTTAGGGAGACTAACATTTACCTCAACTGGATAACTTATGTTAATACTACAACATCCTTCTAACTTCACTGACATTTTATCTCCTAGTTAGTTACCACTTTGTAGTTAACACAAGAGAAGATAATATGGCCCCAAAAGTAGGAGCAAAGTTGATGTGGAGCTTTCAAGAGGCGGCACCCTGCAAAGGGAACTTCTCTGGAGGTTATACCCATTTGGGCCTAGTGATGTTGTCAGGGCTTTGGTATAATTGAGGATTATGATCCACAAGAATTAAGAGAAAAAATCTGATATGGAAATCAGGAATGCAGAACCTCACAGCGCCATTTTTATACAGTCAATTTCAGGTTAAGAGCCTTACTTAGCAATGGCTAGAAATTGAGAGCTCTATGTTAGGTGGGACCAGTCACTGCTGAGTGCTTCCAAGAGATTCTGAATCCTCACAGTCCAAGGAAAGCAGTATCATATTAGATAAGTGCATCAGTACAACATGCTATGTGAAAGGGTTGTAACTGAAAGAGTGGTTAGCAATTAGCAGTGCAGGCATAGGATGAATCTGGAGGATGGATAGTGAAAGGTGTTGTAGCATAAAATGGGACTGTTTCATTATGCTGTTATCAGTGCTGTCCTGCTGAAGTTGACAGGTACACTGATATAAGAGTCAAATAGTACACATCTGATTTGTCACTGTAGTTAAGTGGAGCTGAGTGACTTGTTTGAAAAATAGTTCACTTGCCAAACAGTGCAGTTCAGGTTGACTGCTTTCAAATTTGATGTAAGTTTGTGGATTACTCTGGCAAAACAAAACTGGGAGGCCAAGAGCACTAGATTCACAAGGGTGATGAGATCTCATTCCCAAAATCATCAATTTCCATCCCTGTCGAGTGAGGCAGTCACAGGGAATTTGGGAGATTCCTATACAAATCCTCACTCTGGATCAGGGACCTGATTGAATTCAGGTCTCCAGTGGGTCAAGAAAGTCTAGCCCCCATGCTATAGTGCCCCCCCCTTTTTTTCTTTATTTTTGATGGTGGAGATGAGATTTGACTTTCTTTCTTCTGTGAAAGCTGTTCCATTTGTATAAATAAACAGTCACTGGAGAAAGGCTGAAGACCCAGATGGTAATTTTCCCTAATTCCAAGTCTAGAGAGTCATTCTCTCTGGCTCAATGAATATTTTATTATTTACTGGGGAAAAAAAATTTCATTTGATCCCAAATTATCTTTAATTTTTTCAGTTCAGCCAGCAAACTGAAAAAATGACTATTCCCTCAGCTTTATTAATTAGTGTATAAATGCATGCCTAATACAAACATTACTCATGTCCAAACACATTCAAATGGATATGCTTTAACTAAAATGACCAGTAATTGTACAAGTTCTTATAAATCAGAGTAGACCTTTAGGGAGTAATTTTATACTCCACATCAAACCTTTGATTGTTAAAACAATAGACTGATAATTTTTTTTTTTTTTTACTTAGTTGTCTTTAAATTACTTTTTGCAACATCACCATCTGGCCTCACTTGAAAGACACATTTGATTGAAGGGAGCTGTAAAATCCAATATATCATGTATTATCTTCATGATCCACCTAAGTATCTTGAGACTAATGGTTTTCAACTTTGGATTCAGGACATAATTGTATTAATAAGTACACCCATACTACCTTGATATTTTTTGTTAAGCCAGCTAGCTTGGTCAGCATGTGGATGGGCTACTTCCAAAGAAAATCCACTTACTCATGGAAAAGATTCAGTGTGTGGAACTGGTCTTCTCTTTGCATTAGATTTGAATGGATACCCTTGCCTAATGGTAGAAAGAGGGAGCAACTGTAACTCACAACACACAAAGAATGAGGTCCTGAGTAGTAGTGGATACTTAAACTCATGGTAGTTTGTGCATGAGGAGTAGTGCTATCTTAACCAAATGCTACCTTCACTAGTATGTTGTTCTGCTCTGGTCTACACTTGCAGAGAAGGTCAACACAATGCTGCTTACCTTGATCTTCTGCAGTCAGCCTCCATTATCAGAGGAGTATATTCAAATTAAACGGTGCTGTAATTCAACCTAATAACACCACCCCTGCAAGTAGCATAGCACTGAGGACAAAATCTACAATTCAAAATTAGATCCATGTAGCCAGAGAGTAACTCTAATCTTGATTTTTTCCTGTCTGCTGCACCACGGAAACATACCTGTGTCCCTGAAAAGTTTTCAATTAATTCCTCTCTTGGCATGTGACACTGTGTATCTCTTTGGCTATGTCCATACACAGACAGTTAAATTGATTCTATTTGAATTGTTTTAACCAAATCAAGCTAAAAATAGTTAAATTTATTTAAGTAAAATGGATTTAACATGTCCAGACCAAAAAAACCCAAATCGAACTAGCATGTCCTGACACCAGACTTGCTAGTTCGATTTGAGAGAGAGGCACCCTGGGAGGTGTGACAACATGGCCCCTGGCAGGGCCATGTTGGCACCCAGTCCCCTGTCTGGCTCTCACCTGGACACTCAAGCAGGGGAAAAAAGCCCCCAGGGCAGGGATTCCCCTGCCTCCTGCATCCCCTGCTGCCTGGTGGGGCAGTGGGGGAGGGACTGTGGGGCACCCCGCATGCCCCACTGCTTGGCAGGGTGGTGGGGGCAGGGAAGCAAGGGTGCCAGGCTTCCCTCCCAGCTGGCCAAGCAATGGGGCTGGGAGCCGGGGTGCACCATTTCCCCGGCTTGCCAGCAACTGGCCAGGTGGCGAGACTGGGAGATGGGGTGCCCCACTTCTCTGGCTGGCTGGCAGCTGGCCAGGTGGTGCGGCAGGGAGCTGACCCACCCCATTTCCCTGGCTTGCCAGCAGCTGGCTGGGTGGCATAGCAGGGAGCGTGGGCACCCCGCTTCTCTGTCTTGCCAGCTGCTGGCCAGGTGGCGGGGCAGGGAGCTGGCATGCTTCACTTCTCCAGCTTGCTGACAGGTGGCCGGGTGGTGGGGCGGGGAGCTGGCGCACCCCACTTCTCCAGCTTGCTGGCAGCTGGCTGGCTGGCGCGGCAGGTAGCTGGGGCTCCCCATTTCCCTGGCTTGCTGGCTGCTGGAGACGCAGGGTGCACCGGCTCCATGTACTGCCACCAGGCCAGCTGCCGGCAAGCTGGAGAAGCAGGGTGCCCTGGCTCCCAGCCCCACTACCTAGTCAGCTGGAGGGGGGGTTAGCCCCCTGCGCCTCCCTTCCCTCCCTGGCCAGGGTGCTGAGGGTGGGTGGGACTTCCTTCCGGGGTGCCATGCACCCTGGGAGGAAGGTCAACTCTTATATTGATATGTGAGTCATATTGATATAACAGAGCCACATGGGGTTATTTCGAAACCACAGTTTTGAGATAACCCTCATTTTCATATAAAACTAGATTTTATTATATAGAAATGATTTTCCTTATTTCAAAATAAGGAAACATCTTGTGGCCGTAAACACTTTTAAATCAAAATAAGCAGTGTTATGTCGATTTAAAACGTGCGTGTGGACATACCCTTTGTTGTGCCTTCAGCAGAGAAACAGAAAGGAAAGTTTTTCCTGCCTTTTGTTTCTTTTAGAGAAGAGGGTCAGGGAATGAGTGGAGGATAACTGCCTCCCCACAAGTCCTGCACCTACTACCCACAGTTTAATGCATTTCAGGAAGTAATTGATCAGTGGGGACAGGAGATCCCAGCAAAAAATTTGCTGCATGATGTCTCACCTTCACCTTCTGTAATTTGACAGCCCTAGATTGAATTATAATCCCACTTTCAGTGGAAACATGCCCTCCATTACCTACTGATAAGTCCTGTAGTTTCCACTGCATGCATTTTTCACATTCTGTCCTAGTCCAGCACCATATTTAAACATGCTATTGACACTGTAGTTGATGGAATATGTTATGTGCTTTCCTAAATCAAGACCCTAAAGAATTATGTAATATTGAACTATGTATTTGGTAAACAGTGCCAACTTTCACTTAAGAGCTGGCTGCATTTTAGTGGAGAATCAAATGACTACTGTTGCTTACATATTTTGGATGAATTCCCACTTTCCTACCAAATTAAGATAAAGTTCACTTTCCTCCTTTGACTATATTTGCATTCTGACCATAGCTGAAATTACAGCAGTTCACTAGTAGAAGATAAATTGTTTAGAAATTCAGTAAACAGTCTGAGGAATATTACCAGGTTACAGAAGCAAATCCGTTCCCTCTCCTGAGCCCCATTCAATAGCAGGGGTGCCACAACTTGAGAAGTTTAAAAACAAGATCCTGTCGGGACAATTTCACATATCTATAACATTCTGGTTTGTATTACAAACTGTCATTAGGATCTGACACATCACATTGATCAGCTGTTTTGAGTGCACCTCTGTAACAGAATACCACCTACATACAGATTTACCAAGGAACATACCTTCTATTGTTTTAGTAGCTCTCTCTCCCCTAAATCTATTTTTTTGTTAATTAAAAAAATAGACAAGCAATTAAATTCTAATAAAGATATGAGACAGAAACTCTGTTCAGTTAAATCCATGCAAACTTAATGAAATTGTGGAGCTTCATAGGCACAACTTGGCGCAGAACATAACCCAGTATGCAACTAAGGCTGTTGGGTGATGCTTCCATGGCCTGGCATACACTAGAGAATTATGTAAACAAGTCAACAAAACATTGTTATTATACAGACTGATATTACCCCTGCCAACAAAACTGCCCCCCCCCACATTTTTTTAACCAAATATACCCATTTTGATGGTTTTTGTAGGCAGAGCTAGGGCACCAGTGTCTCTGTAGACACTGCATCTCCTTACAGTGGTGGAGGGACTGTCTTTCCAGCAAGGCAATGAAACTGATAAAGAAAACTGGTCCTGCTCCAGGCTGGGCACAGCATGAAAAGCTCCAGCTCTGCAAGCTTGAAATGTTTGGTCCCCAGACTCATGCCAGAAACAAGCCCTTGGGTGGCTGCTGTCGGGCTCTTGCCTAAGAGCCATGGAGTGGGGGACAACTGGGAGCCCAGGAGTCTGCAGGCTCTCTACAGAGAGCTGAGTCCTCTTTCTCTCCACATGGACCTTTTAATCAGTGGAACTGCTTGTAGTGACTGTGTCTATTCTGGGGAGCCATTTTAAGTCGACTTCACAAGGTCAACAGTAAGTCAACTTAAAGTCAACCTTGTGAAGTCAACCTAGGGGTCTGTCTACACTGGTAGACACAGCACAGCCCAGGCTCAGGACCTGCCCCGTGCCCCACCCTGGGGTGGGATCCTGCTCCAGGGTTCTGATCTGGTGCTGAGGGCCTGATCTGGCTCTTGCCACTGCTGGCAAGCCACTGCGAGCTGGCTCCGGCTCCGAGCCCCTTGCCACAGGAAGCGGGGGCGGGAAATTGGCTCCTACTGCCTGCAGCAAGGAGCTCGGAGCCCAGTCCAGCTCTGAGACCCTTGCCCCAGTCAGTGGGGGTTGAGAGCTGGCTCTTGCCATCTGCGGTAAGGGATGCAGAGCCCATACTGGCCACAAGCCCCTTGCCACAAGGGGGAGGGTTCTCAGGGCCGAGTTCTGCCTCTTGCCAGGGGCAGCAGGAGCCAGCCATAAGCCTCCTGCCCTTGTGGCAAGAGGCTCAAAGGCCAGATTGGGCCCTGAGCAGCAGGGCCCGCAAGAAGACATAGTGGGCCTGGGGCAAATTTGATGTGAGGGGTCCCATCACTGTTCCATACACACAACTTGTACCACCTCTGCCAACCCCCCCAGTCTCCTCCTATCCCAGCTCACTCTGCCCACCCTCCCAATTACAAAACCCTATTTGTTTACCCAGCCCCAATGTTTCCCAGGATGTATAGAGTGAGTAACTGAGGCAGGGGCCAGGGCAGGAGGCCCCCTCCTTGGTGGGGGGCCTGGGACATGATGCCCTGTGGCTGCTCCCCTGTATGGCCCTGCTGAGGCATTTGATCTCATGAGTAGCCTGTGAAATTGACCAGACTGCCAAGTCACTTGCTGGTGGTGGCAAGAGGCTTGGGCCAGATCTGGCTCCAAGCCACTTGTGGCAAGTGACTCAGGGCTGGATCCAGCTCCATACCCTTTGCCACCAATGGCAGCAGCTGGCTCCCAGCCTCCACTGCCTGTGGCAAGGGACTGGGAGCTGGATTGGACCCCCAGCCCCTTGCCACCAGCAGAAGGGGCCAGATTGGGCACTGGAGGCTGATCAGGACCTGGGGTGGGGCAGAGGGCAGTTCCAGGCCAGGGCCCGATCCTTCCTACCCTCAAAAGTTGACTTAAAAATCTAAAGTTGAATTCCTAGGCAGGAGTTATTAAGTCAAATTAAGAAATACTAAATATAGCCCTGTAGGTATTTAAGTCAACTTAAGCCAGGTTAAGTCAAGTTAAGCCTCCACTGTTGACATACCCAGTGAGGGTACACTCCACCAACCCAAGGAGAGTAATGTGTGTACCAGCCAACACTTTAATTATACTTGTGGCTAAAAGTCAACATAGTCTATGTCAACTTATATTTCTAATATAGACAAGGCCTATGTTCTATCATACCTCTACCTTGCTTACTGAATGTAGTGTGATTTATAACCCTTGACATTTTCAGTTAAACATGTAAGTCTCCAGGATCACAAAGAAGTGATCTCCATCGGAGTTGGTCATTACACACTAAGGAAAACCTGTAACTCTTGACCTAAGTAACTTCTGATTAATCTAAAGATGAGCCTCTTATACCTCAGTAGTACATAAACACACACCCTTAGTAAACAATGGCATTTGTCTCAGGATTAAACATTTGTTTACAACAGCAGTGCACCAACTTTTGCAGGTGTACTTCCCTTTACCAATGACAGAATTTGCCACACAACTTTCTCCCCTTGCTCCCATCCCCTCCCAACTACTTTGTGGCTTGTGCAGCAGGGCTGTTTTCAGAGGTGGGTGGTAGAGCAGTGGCTGCTAGCTAGGACATTAATGTTGTTGGTATAGTAGGGGTATTGGTTTTTTTTATCCTGTTCCTACCCTGCAATACCCACTATATTTATCTTGCTCTTGCTATTATGGCAGTGGGACCTGTGGGGTTCTGTTTTTTTCCCCACACAGAATCTCTTGTGTGCCCAGCCCCCAGGTTGTGCACTCTCCCACCAGTTAGTCACCACTGATTCACAGGAAACCCAGGCTGCAAAATCACATGCAAGATAAATGGGAAAACAAATCCATCATGTGTAAATAAACATACTAGGCCTATGTTGCTCCTATAACTCTTTCTACCTGCACATTATTTTTAAGTGAACATGATCAGTGTTGTTTATAAAATGAGCAATGCCAGGACCAGCCAGCTGCTACCACTTCCAGCTTTATATCAGAAAAAGATCTGCACGTTGCCACACTGAATAAAATACGTTCTGAATGGGCCCCTGGATTTTAATATCTAAAGCATATGGGTGCAGAATAAAAGCCTAAATCTTCCTTTCACAGAAGAAACAGCTGTGGCACATTTTTGAACTATTTGGTTAGAGTCTTCAGAGGAATAAAGCCAACAGAGCTTCAATCTGATCAAATTGACAACAATATTACACTGGTGTAACTTCACTGACTTCCATGGAATCACTGCTAATTTACACTTCTGTAAGTGAGGGGTGAATCAGGTTCAACTACCTTTTAGAGAAGAAAATTGTAACCCTGGTTAATTATATGCAGGCTTCTGCTCAGACAAAGGAGATTCTGTGCGTACCAGGGACTGGAACATGCTCAGACAATATTCTATATAAATCTATTACTACCCTTCTTCCTATACCTCATCTTATTTGATGCATCAGGGTCAAAGCAGTGTCTCTTCAGGAAGAAATACACAGCATTTCACCTCATGGTTACTGTATGTAAAATTTGAAGGACAGGTGTTAATGTTTCCCAGTCCATTTAAAAGAGAGTACCATACATTTTGTTGCAAAAAATTTCACTGGCAAAGCTCACAAAGTGAATCGTATAAACCATTATAAATAGTATTTGAAATAGTGTGAATAACTTTTAAACCAAAGCTATTGGAGTGTAAAGCTACTGGTGTTGCCAATATAGACGTTTCCTCTTCATTTTGTGATTAATTTTCAAGTATGAGGTTTCAACATATCATGTCTATATTTCAGCACACACATAATACATTCCACTCTGATCTTGCTGACAGTCTTTATCATGTGACCATAGCATGCCGGGTGTACATCATTTGGACCCTGCAAAGCTTGTGGGATGGCAGCACCTCAGCCCTTTCATGTACTTCAGAGCCTCATCAGGAAACAGTCTGGGGATCTCTACATCTAGCTGCAGTCTAGACCTTGGGTTACCAGCAGACTGGTCCTTTCAGTTGGTGTTGAAACAAAAGCCTATAGCCCATATCCAATTTGGTGCAGGGATTGGGATCAGCACATCAAATATTGGTTTCCTGGATCTCTATAAGATGCCCACTGTGTAGGGTACTATCTTCTCCTCATAAAACCACCTAAGTAAGGAAAGCATTTATCAAGGCCTCACCTCACACAGTAGAGCAGGCATAGCCAAACTGCAGCTTGCAAGCCGCATGCGGCTCTTCTAAGAAAAACTGTGGCTCCCTGAAGAGCACAGCAGGGAAGGATGGCATGATGGGAGACAAGGGCAAGAAGTGTGCAATGGTTGGGGACCAGAGAGCGGTGGTGGCATGGTAAGTGCTGACAGAGAAGCAGGGGATGGTCACTGCCAGCGGGGAAAAGCAGCATGGTGAGAGCTGCAGCATGGTGAGAGCTGACAGGAAAAGGCAGCGTGGTCAGAGACTGCAGGGAAAGGGCAGCATTGTCCAGCCAGCAGAGAAGGGCAGCGTGGTCAGGGACTGCAGGGAAGGGGCAGTATGATCAGAACTGGCAGGGAAGGGGTATCATGGTCAGAGCCGCCAGGGAAGGACAGCATGGTCAGGGTCAGGGTGGGCAGAAGTGCAGCATGGTCGGGGAGAGCAGAGAAGGAGCAGTGTGGTAAGAGACTGCAGGGAAGTGGCAACAGAGGTGGGGGAGGGAAGCACAGCATGGCTGGAGAAGCCCCGGCATGTTTAGATTTTCTTAGTCCCTAATGCAGTTTACTCGTTGTTAAAATGAAAACCTTGTTTTATAAGTTCTAAACATGATATGGAATACTGAGAAATGAAAATATAAAGGAGATAAGTTTAAAACTGAATGTAGATTACTTTCAATTTTTGGTACAACTTACTGTTGTGAAGCACTGTATTCCACAATGACATTCAAAACATTGTGTAGTACTTAGAGGTCAGCATCTGAGAGAGCTTTTACCTACTGCATTGACAAGTTACTGTGCCGATTTTAAAAAACTTGTCACAAGCCTGCAGTGTTCTACATCTAGTTTTCATGGTAACCTTAAGTCATTATTAGAATACTGACTTAAGTAGGATCAGTATTTGCCCTGTCCTTACGATAAAGTTAAAGTACGCAATGAATTTTAAACTTAGTTGTAATAACCCTTGGGGAGGAAGGGGTTAACATTCTGGTCAGTGAGTCCCAGGACAGCCAATAGGAATGAAGCACAGGTTTTTGAATTGTAACAGCAGCCTGGCCTGGGCCTGTTTGGATGCAGCAGAGCTCCTGGAAGGATCAGGAGGAGGCCAGAGGGGCCTGAGGCAGAATCCAGCAACATCCTTACCAGAGATAAGTTAAGTTTGGTACTGACCAGGCGTGAGTAGAACAGGGAATGTTTATTTAGACGCGGTCAGGGTATTTTCTTTGTTTTTGGCTTGTTTTTTCGATTTCTCTGTGCTGAGCACATGTACCCCCTCCCACTACTCTGTAACTACCTAAGTTAATTCCCAGAGAAGCAACTCTCTGTGTTTATTATCTGTTCTTTTTGATTAAAGATTTTACTTTTGAAGTAAGTTCTGGTTCTGTGCCTGGAAAGACAAGAGGTTTGTGTGCCCGTGCCTTAGACTGCACAGGCAGCTACTAGAGGGAACCCTGTTCCAGTTCCAGCTCATATTGCAGCTGGGGTCCAGTCACTTTTCTGAGAGAGGAATACAGAGGATTGCAAGTACCTCACAGGGAGGAATTCCCAAGTGCGCCTTCCTGGGTCTCAAGAGGTTTTTTTGCATTTGGTTGGTGGCAGCGATACCACTCCAAGGCCAGGAATTGGAGGCCTTGGAGACTTTTTAAGAGCAGGCTTTAAGGCCAGTGGCTTTTCTGGCCTGTTGCGGGCCCCCACCTTCTGCACTCAGAGTGCCAGAGTGGGGAAAAAGCCTTGACATTAGTAATTTTGGAGTAGGTAAAAATATGTGGTTATGTCCCTCAGTGCAGCTCTCAAAGGTTTAATAATTGACTTGTGTGGCTCTTGAGTTCCATAAGTTTGGTCACCCCTGTATAGAGGTTCAGACTATACATCCCCAGATCAGATGAGACAATAGAAAAACCCAAGGAATGTTTCCATGGCTAAATAGCTAAGTGATGGAGCCCACCAGAGGAAAATAAAATAAAATAAAATAAAAATAAAAAAAGCATCCTTTAAAATTTGGATCTTAGTGAGGATGATGAGCCCAAAGTCTGGCAGGTTAAATGTAAAAGAATAAGGCAGGCCACGAAAGAATTTGATATGCAACCTGATAAATATTCAAAACCTAATAGTGACATTTTTTTCAAGCATATCAGAAGCAGGAAGTACTCCCCCCACCACACACACACACTTATCCTGTGGATCTCATTGCCCTGGCATGCTGTGATAGCCAAAAGAACTAGATAAATTAATTGAGGACTGGTCCAATGACAATTAACTAAAAGTTCAGGCTTGCACCCCAATGCTCACGGCAACTCTAAATATCTGGATGGGACTGCAAGGGTAATTTGCACTGCCACTGCCTCAAATATACCATTAAAAAAAAAAAGCCTAAAGAAAATTCTAGTGGTTTTAATGCCAGTATATTTACTAGTTAAGGGTATGATTCTTTTTCTTACCACTTCTGTGTCAGGGATAGCTTAAGAGGGTACTTGGTCCTGCCATGAGTGCAGGGGACTGGACTTGATGACCTCTCGTGGTCACTTCTCGTTTCTATGATTCTATACTGGTAGAACCCTACATATGATGAAGTTACACTGTTATGAAGGTTCCTTTTCCTGATAGAGTTGATTATCTTTTCAACCCAGTACAAACTATGGTAATGTAAAGTGCCTTTCTACTGGTGTAACTGTGTTCACAGTAGGGGATTGTTACTGCTTTAATTAATGCTACAGCTGAAGTGGTGCAACTTATGTGTACAAGCAAGGCCTAAGAAATAAAGCAAAGATTTGCTCTTTTCCTTCACAGCTGGGATGCTGATAGCAAGACTCTGAAGATCATCCTATCCCTAATGATTGTTAGGAAAAGTAATGGTTAGTTTTAATTAGTGCTGCTCTGCAAAGCAGCAACTGAGCTTTTGTAAACAATAGTCATTGAACTCCAAGACACTATCTTAAGAAACTGGATGAAAGAGAATTAGTTTTCTATTCATATAAGGTCAGACTGTGACTACCCCTTCCAAGGATAAGTAAAGCCAGGAATGTAAATGGAGCTGTTACTTAAGAACACAAAAATGTCCATAATGAGCAGACTAATGATCCAACTAGCCTAGTAGCCTGTCTTCAGGCAGTGACTGGTATCAGATGCTTCAGAGAGACTAAACAGAGCAGGGCAATGTATGAAGTGATCCATCCCATAATCCACTCCCAGCTTCTCGCAGTCAGAGGTTTTGGAATACCTAAAGCACGATATAGGTTCCTGACCATCTTGGCCAATAGCCATTTATGGACTTATCCTCCACAAACTCATTTAATTCTATTTTGACCCAAGTTGTACTTTTGGCCTTCACAGCATCCCCTAGCAATGAGTTCCATAGATTGATTGTACACTGTGCTAAGAAGTATTTAATTTTGTTTGATTTGTAAGGCAAGCTTAGGAGCTGTGCCTAACAGCTGCTGAAGTGGAGCAACTAATCTGCATGGGTCCTGTATTAGCATGGTATTTGCATACTGAGTGCAAAGCATAGTAGGTAATGGTATTTAGGGTCAATCTACTCCCAAATCTGTCAATATCTATAATTCTCCTGAAAGGAAATACAAAATACTGTCTTTTTGTAAATTGCTACTCTGTTTGTTTCAAATTTGTCTGGATTAGTTAAAGGGTAAAAACTACCCTTAGTTAAAAAGAGGCTTGAAAGAAAGGCAGCTGCATATTCCCCCCCCCCCCCCCGCAATGATGAGGGAGGATACCAATATGAAGCTTCTTTTGGTTTAAAAGGTTGGTGGTATTTCTGTCTCATCTCAGTTTCCTTGTCAAATGATGGCTCTGGTTAAGGTTCATTTGAGGTCTTTTGTTATGTTAAGGGCAGTAAGTATTTAGATGCTACTGAATGTGTAAGCTGCTGTAAAGAAAAAAAAAGGTAGACTTTCTAAGCTGAGAAAAAACTTCCTTCTTTTAAGCTGAAATTTCTGAAGAGGAGCAGCAGATGGAGCAGGCCAGTGGATGGAGATGGCAGATGGTAAGAGGGGCTAGCGCAGAGGTACTCAAACTTTTTGCGAGCCGGTCCACATTCAGCCTTCCACCATTCATTGGGGTCCACAACCAACTAGGGTAGGCCTACTGCTGGGAGCGGGCGGGGGGGCATGTTCTGGGAGCAGGGGGGCTAGCAGGAGCGGGGGGGTGATGCCGGGAGCAGAAGGTGTGTTCTGGGAGTGGGGGGGGGTGATGCCACGAGCGGGGGGGGCGTGCTCCGGGAGCAGGGGGGCTAGCGGGAGCGGGGGGGTAATGCCGCGAGCAGGGGGGCGTGCTCCGGGAGCAGGAGGGCTTGTTCCGGGAGCGGGGGGGGCGTGTTCTGGGAGCGGGGGGGGCAGCGCAGTGAGCAACTGGAGTTGCTCAGCTGCCCTCTCCCCTTAGAGGGAACATTGCCGCGGTCCACCAGAAACGTCTTTGCGGTCCGGATTGTGGACCGCGGGCCGCTGTTTGAGTACCCCTGGGCTAGCGGCAAGCTGGGCAGAGTAAAAGAGTAGAGGGCAGAGCAGCGGCTGGTGGAGATGAACAGTTCTATAGGATGGAGTGAGTGACTAATAAATAGCATATGTGGCCAGCTGGTGTGAAAGACACTCCCTATTTACCCTAAGGTTGGTTGGGAGCCTGGTTAATACTGATTCCACAGACCAGTGCCGGTTTTACCATTAAGTCCTGTATGTTCTGTTATACAGTATGTGTTGTTGGGAACTTTGCTCTGTACTAACTAGCTAGATCAGCACTATTTCTGTTATTTGGCCTTTTGCACTCTGTTTTGCTACTATTAAAAGTTCTGTTTACTACACTCAGTCTCGTGCATGTGAGCGGGGAACCCTTACCCCTTTGGGGTGCCCCAGAAACAGTGCAGGATTCCCAGAAATATCAGTGGGGGCTCGAGCCAGTTGATGGTGCTGCATCATTGGGAAACCCCTAGATATAGAACCTGGCCCTTGTTCTGCCAGCCTGCCCTGGCAGAAGGGTTACAGGTTTAAATCTATTGCCTATTAATTTCTTTCAGAGACTCCTTGTTCTTTTCTGTGGCAGGGTAAACAACACTATCTTATTATAGAATCATAGGGTTGGAAGGGACCTCAAGAGGTCATCTAGTCCAACCCCCTGCCAAAAAAGCAGAACCACTCCTACTAAATTATCCCAGCCAGAGTTTTGTCCAGCCGGGCCTTAAACATCTCTAAAGATGGAGATTCCACCATCTCCCTAGGTAGCCCATTCCAATGTTTTACCACTCGCCTAGTAAGAAAGTTTTTCCTAATACCCAGCCTCAACCTCCCCAGCTGCAACTTGAAGCCATTGCTCCTGTTCTGTCCTCTGTTACTACTGAGAACAGTCAAGCTCTGTCCTCCTTGGAGCATCCCTTCAGGTAGTTGAAGGTTACTATCAAATCCCCCCTTAGTCTTCTCTTCTGCAGGCTAAATAAGCCTAGTTCCTTCAGTCTTTCTTTATAGGTCTTGTGCTGCAGCCCCTTGATCGTTTTTGTTGCCCTCTGCTGGACTCTTTCTAATTTATCCCTGTCCTTTTTGTAGTGCAGAGCCCAAAACTGGACACAGTATTCCAGGTGTGACCTCACTAGTGCCAAATAGAGGGGAATGATTACATCCCTCGATCTGCCGGCAACACTTCTTCTGATGCAGCCAAGTATGCCATTGGCCTTTTTGGCAGCATGAGCGTGCTGCTGACTCATATCCAGCTTTCCATCCACCATGATCCCCAGGTCCCTTTCTACAGTGCTGCTGCTTAGCTGATCACTCTCCAGCCTGTAGCAGTGCATGGGGTTTTTCTGTCCCAAGTGCAGCACTTTGCACTTGTCCTTGTTGAACCTCATGAGATTCCTGTTGGTCCACTGCTCCAATTTGTCAAGGTCTCCCTGAATCCTGTCCCTGCCCTCCAGCGTGTCTACCATTCACCCCAACTTGGTGTCATCTACAAACTTACTGAGTGTGCAATCTATCCCATCATCTAGATCGTTAATGAAAACTGGCCCCAGGACTGACCCCTGGGGTACACCACTCATTACTGGTTGCCAACTAGACATGGAGCCATTGATTCCTACACGCTGAAACCGTCAATCTAGCTAGTTCTCTATCCACCTTACAGTCCACGCATCCAACCTCTACTTCCTTAACTTGCTGACGAGAATGCTGTGGGAAACCCTATCAATAGCCTTGCTAAAGTCGAGGTATATCACATCAACAGCTCTTCCCGCATCCACAAATCCAGTCATCTCATTATAGAAGGCAATGAGGTTGGTCAAGTATGATTTACCCTTGATGAATCCATGCCGACTCTTCCTGATCACTCTCTTTTCCTCCAAGTGTTTCAGGATGGATTCTTTGAGAATCTGCTCCAGGATTTTTCCAGGGATTGAGGTGAGGTTGACAGGTCTGTAATTCCTTGGATCCTCCTTTTTGCCTTTCTTGAAGATAGGCACTATATTTGCTTTTTTCCAGTCCTCCAGCACCTCCCCTGTTTGCCACAAGCTTTCAAAGATGATGGCCCGTGGTATTACTATCTCATCGGCCAACTACCTCAACACCCTCGGATGCAGGTCGTCCAGCCCCATAGACTTGTGCATATCCAGCTTCTTTAGGTAGTCTCTAATCTGACCTTCCATCACCAAGGGCCTCTCTTCTTCTTTCCAATCTGTCATACCCAGTATAGTGGGCTGGGATATGGCCCTGTTTGTAAAAACTGAAGGAAAAAAACATTGAGCACTTCAGCTTTTTCCTCATCCTCCATCATGAGGATACATGCCCCATTGAGTAAGGGACCTACACCATCCCTGATCCTCTTCTTGTTATAAGCATAGTTGTAGAACCCCTTCCTGTAATCCTTCACATCCCTTGCTACCCATAACTCCAAGTGTCCTTTGACCATTCTGATATTATCCCTGCAGTGCCGAGCAATATCTTTGTACGCCTCCTTAGTCATCTGTCCAAGCTTCCACTTCCTGTAAGCTTCCTTTTTATGCTTTAACACAGGAGGCGGTGGTCAGGGACTTGGTGGTGGGGGGTGTCAACGTGCCAGTGGAACCCTTGGAGGACCTAGGCGTACAGGTGGTCCTCACTTCTGTTCCTCCTTTCCTTCCCAATGCCGCCCTGCTTCCCCTTCTCTCCACCCTGGGGAAGCTGATTTCTATCATTAGCCCTCTCCCACTGGGCTGTAAGGACCCCACCCTCCATCACGTCTTGTCCTTCCGCCAGCAGGTGCAAATCCAACTGCCGCCAGCGGGGGCGCGTGATGGGGTGGCACTGGAGGGGTCCTTCTTGGTGCCCCATCAAGGGGCCCATTATAAGATCTTTTATTCTTCGGGGGAGGCCCAGTGCTTCCTCTGTAGGGCCATGGGGCATGTCCGGAGGGACTGCCCTTGGCCCAGCAAGAGGAGGGAGCAACTGGGACCCCCGGAGCTGATACGGGCGCTGGCCACACCACCGCCGGCAACCCCGCCCACCCGGCCTCTCAAGCTGCCTCTCCTCCATCGAGGAACACAGCTGCCGTTGCCTCTCGGGATGTGGGATCCACAGCCCCACCAAGCCCAGAGGAGCGGCCAGGCCCCGTCGCCGCCCGCACTGAACCATCTGGGATTGGGCCCAGAGAGGAGAGGGCAGTGGCCGAGGTGGTGACCCCAGATATGGGAGACGGCACACCCCAGGGGGAGGGTTCCTATCCTCTTGATGTCCCTCCCCCAGTTCCTTCTCCCCAAGAGCCTTTGCCCTTGCCGCCTGTTCCCGCCCCTGCTGGCCGGCCCTCAGACTCCATCTTAGAGGGCCGGGTTCTCCCCCAGAGGGTCCGCAGCAAGCATAAGAAGGCTCTGTCCCTCCCCAGCACCTTAGATGGGGAGGAGGCCCCCCGGAAGTCCTTGCGGGGGGCTGATAATAACAATACTGCAGTTAGCACCAAAGATGCTGAGCCACTTGCTGCGCCCTCTGGTGAGGTCCAGCAGGAGGCTCCAGCTGAGGAGATGGGTGCGGTAGATGAGGGGAGCAGCGCTGCCCCCTTACAGGGAGGACCTTGTTGATCCCTCTCCTGGGGAGGCTGCGGATGGAGCTATCCCTGTCCCCCCAGAGTCTGCTATAACATCAGCAGCTGAGGCAGGGGGAGGAATGGGCTCCATCTTTGCGGATATCGAGGCCCTGGGTCTGACCTTGGCAGCCCCAAGGGAGGACGACCCTCTACCAGCGGGCCTTGATCTGGGTGGCAACGATGTCTCGTCACCCCCCCCTTGCCCCAGACCCAACCCGAATCTGAACCCCCATCTGCTGTCCCTGCTTCTATCCCGGGGACACCCCCGGGTTGCTTCACCTGCCCGGCTGCTATAGATCTCCCTGTGGCGGCTGCCGAGCCCCTCGAGGCGATGGCCAGCCCTGAGCAGCCGGGTCCCGGGGTGTTGTCCCTGGGGGGACAGCTGCCCCTTCCCTCACTCATCTATTCCCCCGTGTCTGATGCTGAGGATGTGGTGAACCAACTACATTCAACTCCCACGCCCAGCATCAGCATGGATCCCGTTCCTCACTCCTTGTTAGAAAATCGTGTGCCCGGTCAAGGGGAGCCGCACCCTGGTGGTTCGACTACCGGGGCCCCTGTTCCCACAACCACTCCTCCCCTTCTTTCCATCACTTCTCTTCCTGGCCTCAATCCTATTCCTCCCTTTACTGTCCCCCCCTTTCCTACCCTAGCCCCATCCCCATCCCCTATTACTGGCACCCCCGGGAGGGTGGCTTTCCCCCTTCCATCAACCACTTCCCGGGAGTTGGTATTTGTGGCCCCCTCCATCCCTGGGGCTGCTGTCTTTCCTCCACTGCCACCCTTCCTTGTGCTGGGGGTTCAGCTGAGAGCTATGGTGCCCACACCATCGGCACCGAGACGGGGCTCTGCGCCCTGTCTTTTGCTCCCGGCTGACCGCGGGGCCAACATTGGGACCCGACCGGAGGACACCCAGGCGCCTCCAAACCCAGACCCCCTGGCGCTGCGGGAAGAGCTGCGCACGTTCCTGGAGAACACTCGTGGAGCCAGGAGCCGGGTTAAGCTGGCCCTGCAGCACTGGAGGAATTTCCACCTCGTACTCCAGGCCGTGCGGGCCATACTGAAGGAGGGCAAAGGGACCGGGAAACGGGATGCTGTGGCCTACCAAAGGGCCCACAGCTTCCGTGACTCCCTCATGACTTTTGGGGTCGGTCACGGATTGCTGTGTGGCCCGATGGAGGCTGCTGGCGTTCCCATCACCTCTGAAGATCCCCTCCAGCCCTCCCCATGGCACCCATCAGCTTCGCCACATTAAACACCAGAGGCTGTAGGTGGGGTCTCCGCAGGACCCAGGTGCTCTCCTTCCTTCAGGGGGGGTACTCTGTGGTTTTCCTGCAGGAGACCCACATGGATCCAGCCACCGAGGCCAGCTGGCGTCTGGAGTGGGGGAACGGGGTGTATCTAAGCCACCTGTCCACCCGCTCCGGTGGTGTGGCCACCCTGTTCTCCCCCCGTCCTACAGCTTGAGGTGCTGGGGGTTGCCGAGGTTGTGCCGGGCCTCCTCCTGCACCTCCGGGTCCGTATGGAGGGGCTGGCGTTGAACTTGGTCAGCGTCTATGCCCCGACATCAGGCCTGGAGCGGTTGCAATTTTTTCAGCAGGCGGCCGCCTTCCTCGGCACCTTGGATCCTTGAGAGTGCTGGTCCTCAGCGGGGACTTTAACACCACCCTTGAGGAACGGGACCGCACGGGGACCAAGCAGTGCCAGGCCACCGCGGACGTCCTCCAGGAGGTGATTGACCATCACTCCCTGGTGGACGTCTGGCGTGACCACCACCTGGACAACGAGGTGACCTTCACCTGTGTCCAGATGGGGGACCATCGGTCGTGCCGCTCCCGGTTGGACCGCATTTATCTGCCTCGACACCATCTGGCACGGGCCCACTCCTACAGCGTTTGGCAGGCCCCCTTCTCGGATCACCATCTGGTGACCGTGACGGCCTCTCTCTCGGTGGAGAGGCCAGGGCTGGCCTATTGGCATTTTAATAATAGCCTGCTGGAGGATGTGGGCTTTGTAGCATCCTTCTGGGAGTTTTGGCTGGCCTGGAGGTGGCAGAGGGCCGCCTTTCCCTCGGTGCGGCACTGGTGGGATGTGGGGAGGGTGCGTGCCCGGCTCTTCTGCCGTGACTACACTCGGGGGGGCCAGCCGGCAGAGGGGTGCGGGGATAGAGCAGCTGGAGCGGGAGGTCTTGGAGCTTGAGAGGCGCCTGGCCACCAGCCCCGGGGATCCAGCCCTCTGCAAGGCGCACCAGGAGAAGCGGGAGGAGCTGCAGGCCCTCGAAGACCTCCGGGCCCAGGGCGCTTTTGTTCGATTTGCATCCAGCTCCCACTTCTTCTGTGCCCTGGAGAAATGGAGCGGGGCTAAAAAGCAAGTCACCTGCCTTTTGGCGGAGGACGGTGCCCCCCTCACGGATCCGGAGGAGATGCGTGGAAGGGCCAGGGCCTTCTACACCAGTCTTTTCTCCCCAGATCCGACCGACCCTAACGCCTGCAGGGTGCTCTGGAATAAACTTCCCATGGTCAGCGAGGGCACCTGAGACCAGCTGGAGTCGCCTCTCACTCTGGCCGAGTTCTCAGAGGCCCTACGTCTCATGCCCACCAACAAATCTCCAGGCATTAACAGGCTGACCATGGAGTTCTACCGTGTCTTCTGGGATGTCCTCGGCCTGGACCTCACCATCGTCTGGGCCGAGTCCAAGGAGAGCAGAGAGCTCCCCCTTTCTTGCTGGCAGGCGGTGCTGGCCCTGCTGCCCAAGAAGGGGGACCTCTGCGATCTCCGGAATTGGCGTCCCGTCTCGCTCCTCAGCACGGACTATAAAATAGTAGCCAAGGCCATCTCACTGCACCTCAGGTCCCTGCTGCAGGATGAGTTCCATCCTGACCAGACCTACACCGTCCCGGGCCATTCCATCTTCGACAATCTCTACCTGGTCCGGGATCTCTTAGAGCTTGGGTGTAGGGATGGTCTGTTGTTCACCCTCCTGGCCCTGGACTAGGAGAATGGGTTCAACAGGATGGATCATGGGTATCTCCTGGGCACCCTGCAGGCGTTTGGCTTCGGGCCCCGGTTTGTGGGGTTTCTCCAGGTGCTGTATGCCTCCGCAGAGTGTCTGGTCAAGCTCAACTGGACCCTGACCAAGCCGGTCAGCTTCGGGCGAGGAGCGTGTCAAAGCTGTCCGCTGTAGCCCTTCCTTTGTCTCCTCCGTCGGAGGTTGACGGGATTGGTGCTCCCTGAGTCAGAGCTGCGGCCGGTCTTGTCAGCGTACACTGATGATGTACTCCTCGTTGTCCAGGACCCAGGTGACCTGGTGCGGTTGGAGGCTTGCCAGGCTATCTACTCGGCAGCCTCCTCCACCCGGGTCAACTGGATCAAGAGCTCTGGCCTGATGGTAGGGGCTGGGTGGCCGGTCAGCTCTCTTCCACCCGCGCTTCAGGCCATCCGGTGGGACGCGGGTCTGCTGCTCTATCTGGTCATTTACCTCTCTGCCACCCATCCCTCCCCGGAGGACAACTGGCATGAATTAGAGGGCAGGGTTGTTGACTGGCTGCGGAGGTGGACAGGACTGCTGCGGTGCCTCTCCCTTCAGGGACGGGCACTGGTCATCAACCAGCTCATCCTGTCCATGCTCTGGCACGGGCTCAACACCCTGACCCCACCCCCGGGCTTTCTGGCCAGCCTCCAGGAGACGATCCTGAGGTGGTTCTGGCCAGGACTGCACTGGGTCTCTGAAGGGGTCCTGAGCATTCCCCTGGAGGAAGGGAGGCAGGGCCTGTGCTGCCTCCGCAGCCAGGTCCACACCTTCCGCCTCCAGGCCCTGCAGAGACTCCTTTATGGTGCAGGTAATCCGGCATGGAGCCACTTGGCACGCACCTTCCTCCGCCGCTACCAAGGGCTCTGATATGACCGTCAGCTATTTTATCTCGACCTGAGACATGCTCCGCGAGATGTCTCCGAGCTGCTGGCCTTCTACCATGACCTCCTCCAGACCTGGAGACTCATTGTAGCCTCCAGGTCAGTTATACCCACTGTGGGGGAGAACCTCCTCGTGGAGCCCTTGCTATATAGTCGCCATCTCCGTGTGCAGGTGGCGGAGGCCCCCTCTGTGAGGCGGAGGTTGGTCATGGGAGGTATCACCCGGGTCGGAGACCTCCTGGATTATTCCTGGGGGTACTGGGTGGATCCCCATGAGCTGGCTCAGCTCATGGGGCTCTCCACCCTTCGCACCCCCCAGCGCCTAATCCAGGAGGTTAGGGCAGCCTTGCCTCCCACTGTTCGGGTTTACCTTGAGTGGGTCCTGTGAGAGGGTACTCCCCCCCCGCCCCAGCCCTGGCCCTCCGGAACTTTTGATCGGGCCTTGGCCCCATCAGCCCCCCCGGCCATCCCTGCCCCATACCCCGAGCCAGCTGCTAGATCTGCAGCCGGTCTTTTTCCGAACCGCGCCTCGTAAACATCTGTAGACGCTCATGCTGCATACCATCTACTTCCTCGCCCTTGTGTCCCACCCGGATACAAAGTGGTGGGACCTCATCCCACCTACAGAGGGCGAGAACCCCCGGTGGGCCAGTCTGTATGCCACCCTCACTCCAAGGCCCACCAGGGACATCAGTTGGTGGCTCCTACATGGAGCCGTGAGCATGGGCGTGTACTTGGCACGGTTCACCCTTTGTCCCGACACCTGCCCCTTTTGCGGTGCGAGGGAGACCCTGGCGCATGTCTATCTAGACTGCGCCAGGCTGCAGTCCCTCTTCTGGCTCCTCCAGAACCTCCTCTTGAGGTTCTGGCTGCACTTTTCCCCACACCTGTATCTTTATGCACTCCCCATCCGTGGCCCCGCAAAGTCATGGGATCTCCTCACCAACCTCCTCTTGGCTTATGCAAAAGTAGGCACCTATAAAACTCGAGAGAGGAGGTTGGCTGATGGAGGGGCCTGCGACTGCGGGGCCTATTTCCAGTCCCTCGTCCGTGCACATCTCCGGGCAGAGTTCCTCTGGGCGGCGTCTGCTGGCTCCCTCGACACCTTCCGGGAGCAGTGGGCGCTGTCCGGGGTTCTCTGCTTGGTATCCCCTTCCGAAACTCTAGTTTTGAACCTGTAACCCTCACACCCATCCCTGTTTTCTTTTTCGTTGTCCCACGAAATTAGTTGAGGGCCTGTTTTGTGCCGCTTCCCCTTAGGCTGGGGGAAGGGTTTTAAAAGTGGGTGGGCTTACGCCCACCCACCCCTCAGACTTCTTCAGTAGGTTCTTGAGCTAGGGGATTGCCTTCGCCTCCTTCTCAGGGGCTTCATCAACTCCTTCCCTCAAACTCCGCACTTTCTCCACAGCATTCATGATTTTACACACCTATCATAGTCCCACTTTAATAATTTCTTTTACCAAGTTGCTGTCCCAGTTTTTGTAATCTCCCTGTATAGAAGCTGTTCTATACCCCTAGTCATTTTTGTTGCCATTCTCCCCAACTTTTTCAATTGTGACATATACCTTTCTTAAGATGGGTTGACCAAAACTATAGGCAGCATTCAAGGTATGGGTATACCATGGTCTTATATAGTGGCATTATGATATTGTAATGTACTCTTACAGTAATATCATATATAGTGTATGTAACCTACTCTTGTATTCCTTGATACTACTATGTCCCATTGATTATCATAGTTCCATCAAGTTTCTGTGATGCCTAATACATCAATATCTTCATTTAATATCAGGCACTCAAGTTCACTCATCTTAGTATTTATACTTCTAGGACTGGTGTACACACACTTATAAAATTTCTCAATATTTTTTATATCTGCCTTCAAGTGATGTAACTGAATGAGGGTCTTTTTTTTTGTTTAGCTTGACCATTTTTCTTCAGTTCCTACCTGCATCTTATCAATGTCTATCCTGTCCTCTTTACTAGGATATATAAAATCCCTAATACATGTCCCTCCAAGAGATGTCTCTATCTGAACAATGTGTGTTTCTACATTCATTTGGATTTCTCTAGGCTGCAGTTTTAAAAAATACTTTGTGACCTATTATCTGGTACCATTTTATTTAGGTGGAGTCCACCCTTCCTGAATAGGTTCCTCTTTTCCCCAAAGAATCACCTGTTCTTAAATAAATCTAAGTCACTTTTCTTTACAACATTGCCTCATCCACACACCAAGACCCTGCAGTTCTTCATACCTAGTAATTCCTGAACATGGAACCAGGAGAATTTCAGAAAATATTACTGTGGAGATCCTAGAGTTTAATCTCTTACCGAGCTATCTGCACTTGGCCCCCAAGACTTCTTTCCTACCTTTCCCTATGTCAATGGTACCTATATATATCATGACAACTGATTCCTCCCCATCTCTGCAAATAAGCTTGCCCAGATGTCTTGAGAGATCCAAAAAATTCACACCCAGCAAGCAAGTCGTCATGCAGTTTTCCCAGTCATCACAGACTCAACTATCTATAGTTCTAATAATTGAATCCCCCATTACTATTACCTGTCTCTTTCAAATAATGGGGTCCTTCCCCTGAAGGCGTATTGTCAGTGCAAGAGCATACCATGCCATCATTTGTAAAAAAGGCCCCAACTGTAAGATCATTTCCCTCTGTGCCATCTTAATGCATTCCTTCCCTGAGACTTTCATCCTTTTAGCACTATATGTAGAGGCTATCAGATATGGACAGTTCTGCTGTGTCCTAGAGAGCCTCTTCTGTGTACCACTTTGTGTCCTTTAGCATCTTCATCTTCAGTTCAGTCACTCAAGTCTCAAGAACTCATATTTGGTCTCTGAGGGCCATGAGGCGCTTGCACTAAGGGTGTATGTACACCTCCTGCCCATCAATCAGGTAAACTGTGTATGCTTCATTCAGTGAAATAAACTGGTTAGCCTCCACTCAGCTGGAGCTTTGCCTGTTGTCTGTGAGTTGCCTATACCCCTTTGTCAGGGGATCCTAAAGAGATTAGGGATTGAAGGATGGCAAGCTAAAAAGAAGACTCAGCCTTTCCTCCACATCCACTAGACTCAGCACATAACGCTTCAGAGACCACACTATAAACTTTAACCAACAAAGCAAGTATACAGCAACAAACTAAGAGACAACAAACTCATCTCAAAGGTCACATAGTTGCTCCTCTTCCACCTCCCTTGCAAAAATCCCTTGCTTGCTGTTCCTGTTCATTAGCTCTCCTTTGCACCATCTGTGCAAGGAGCAGGCACAGCTATAATCCCTGTGCTCTTCTGAGATAAAATTAAATTTATCTTTTATGTCAAACATCTTTAAATGTTGCACATTTATTTTCAATTATTGTCATATTGCTGAAAAAGAAAAGAACTAGATGACCAAGCTCCCCAGCCTTCCTCCTTTGTCAGCAATATGAAAAGGTTGCCTATTTATCTTTGGTAGATGGAGGGCAGCAAAGAGGCTAAAAGATCTCATAAGAACTCTGAATAATACTAAAGAGATGCTATTCAGAAAGAACAAATTTATCAAAATCTGGCCCCATGAGGAGCAGTGGCTCCTCAGTGTAAGAAAGTTAAATTATCCAGCTGGTGACAAATACTATTCAAAATATGTTCTTTCATTTTTGGTACTGCACTCAAGGTTGAGTGTATGAAATTAGTAATAAAAAGCTTTCACAGCATTGCCAGTAAAATAGAATGATGGACAATAAAGTTTATATTTTACACTTAGAAAAATCAGAAATCACTTTCACAAGAAAAAAAAATCAATCAAGGTGACTTTCTACTTGATGTTACATCAAGGTATCACAGTTGCACTACATTTTTGCATGACTCAGAATCTACAAAAATAATGCTCCCGATCATGTTGGATTATATATTAGATTTCTTTCGCTGTTTATATGCATTTACCTTGCTGTATCTAAAGTTAATGAGAAGACATTTTTGCTGGCTACATTTCCAATGAGGAAGTCTCCAGTTATGTCTGCTAAAGGTCATGGTAACATTGCTGCTTTTTTGTGCCTGATCCAGTAACGGAGCCAAGATGACAGGAATAAATGCCTCAAAGTCATTGCTTTTATTTCCATAATATTCCAATCTCCTTTTAATTAAAAATATAATTTTGAGCCCCAACTGATAACCTATTCATATTTTATGATTTCCCTATATAAGTTTTAGAAACTTTCGTGGGTTTACAGGTTTTTTTTTTTTTGTTTTTGTTTTTTTGTTTTTGTTTTTTTTTTAAATCAGGTGTATAATCTGGCTACAATACCAAGTGAGGAGTAGAATATCATGGAAACATGTTAAAACTTCTGTCTCGTTTTTTTTTTCTGTCTTCAATCTAATACAAGCACCAGCAATGATAAGCTCATCTAGAAAGTCTCTGACAAGAACCTGTGATATGTGAAGTCGCTTTTAGCATGAGTAGATAATTGTTTTCTTGTAAACCTGAATTAAATTGGTCAAAACTTTCAAACCTTTATTCTCTTCCCTGCCTCAGAATTCCTGCAGGACTCATGCTGCCATTCTTGCTCAGGATTGATTCTTTCTTCAGGTCAATAGGCAGCGTGTGAAGTGAATAAATCTGGAGTCCTGTCTGTAAAAGTTTGAATTATGGGCTGGCATAAGAAATACTCTGAGGACCAGATCCTCACTTGATGTAAATCAGAATAGTGCCTTTCAATGAAGCTGCACTGATTTACAGCAGCTGAGCATCTTTCCCTAAGTTTTATAACAAAAGTAATTTTTTTTTTTAATCAAAGACAGTGTTAGTGAATATTACTGTTTTCCAGTGAACATGATCGACTCCTCTGGCCTTAGAGGAGCTCTCTCTCTGAGTCTTTTGTTTAGACAGAGAATAATAGAGGAAGACAGTGGAATACTAATCAAGAAAAGATACTAAACTTGCTTTCCCCAGGAAGCCGTCACATACCTACAACTTTCCTATCATAGCTGAAATATGTAGTGAGGACAGCATTTCAATGTTGCACACACTTGTGTATGAAGTCTCCAAAATATTGCTTTGATTAAAACAATTGTTTTAATTCTTCACTAGTTTATGCCCTAATAATATAACATATTATTTGTGTACCCCAAATCATATTTTGTGGTGTTGCCTAAATCTATGTAAAAAATGTTAATTCAGCTACACACACACCCACACACACACTATTTGCCTTTATCTGTAACCAGAATATTCCAACAATACCATATATAAAACAGGGAACATACTGTAAAAGAGCAAGGAAGAGCTAGAGGCATACACAATACAAAGCTTGTCTGTATTTCCACACAAAATAATATTTACACCAGCCACCTATCTGCAAAGACTGGCAGACTTGGGTGTTTACAAGACCTCTGGTGCTTTCTATGAGGTAAATCAGTCTCAGAGTTAGTTTCAGAGATCACACAGTGAAGAGGGCTGTTCTGACATTCGCATTCAAAGACAATCCATTGAGTGATCTTTCCTTCACAGCATGGTTACAATTATACCCTTTACCTCAAGCTCTATATAGTATGTATAGAATCCACTGCCTACTGCCCTACAAAAAGTAAAGTCCTAATCATGATTAAGATCTCAAATCACAAAGGATTGTGGTAAAAGTCTTGGGTTTCTGATATATAACGTACATATGCAGTTTAAATAGCAAACTTTTTGGCATTTGTACAACTATGGATTAGTTATGTGGTCTGGTTCTATTTGTTCAAGATCTTGGAGCCTTCAGAATTTTGCTTTTTAGGCCCCCAAAATAGGGGTGAGCTGTGGCCTTTCAGCTCACTTACACTTCAGCACTGCCAATTTTCTTGGAAGATATCTGTGGAACTCACCTCAAAGGCTTGAATAAGATTCCCTAAACACTATGGCTATGTCCACACGTACATGCTTATTTCAATTTATGTTAAATCAAAATAAGTTAATTTGAAATAAAATACTTAATTCGAATTAACTTAAATCGAAATAAGCAAAAACCTCAAATCAAAATAGCAAGTCCAGACACAGGACTTGCTATTTTGAATCAGGAGAGGGGCAGCATGGGAGGTGTGGCAACATGGCCTCCTCACTGGGCAATGCCCCCACCCAATATATACAAAAAGGAAGGCACCCTGGGAAGGAGAAGGGCAAAAGTGTTGTTTCAAAATAATGGTTATTTCAAAATAACACATCTGAATGGTGTTATTTTGAAATAACCATTTCAAAATAACAGACGATTCAAATTAAAGTAGGTTTAAACTATTTTGAAATAACGTCTCTTGTTTCAAAATGATGGAGCTCCGTCATTTTGAAACAAGAAAATGTCGTGTGGACCTAATCTTTTTTAAACCAAAATAACCAGTGTTATTTCAATTTAAAAGATATGTGTGGACATACCCTATCAGTTCAATGGAGTTCAGGGGGAATAGCAGGAAGCTGTAACCGGATGATTCCTGATTCTGTGGGCCAGTCTGTGCCAACCCCAGCCTCAGCATGAGCCAGTTTCGGGATTGCTCTAAATTGTGTGATTAGTTCCTGGTCCCTAAGGACTCCTTTGGTCATCTATAGACAGAATCCAGCAGCTTTGCATCACTCAAATGGCACAAAGTAGCTGGGTCTTAAACAATAATCTAACTTGAAAACTGCAGTTGACACTTGAAAGAGTATAGGGACTGGAGGTGGAAAATTAATCGTACTGAAGTCAATGGGTTTTGTTCCTTTGATTTTAATGCAGCCAGGTTTTCACTCTGGATGAATAAATAGTCAATGTTTTTGATTTAGCATATTAATACAACTGACTTGTGCTGATAACTTTTGTAAAATGTCAATGTCACTGCTGTATTTTTTTCAATCATTCTATATATCTTCTAATATCCTTTTTTCATGATCATATCCTTCATTAAGAGTATAATCAATTATGAAAAAAAGTGAGTCAAACAGTGGAGAACAATTATTTCAAAATCATACTTTGGATCATAACTGCATTTTTAGGGTATAATTATTATAGTACTGACAGCAAAATGATCAGAGTATATGGAAATTTTATGCAGATAAATACCAATTATGGTGATTTCTCTCAGACTAAAACTTGAAGTTAAAATTTTCAAGTGTACTGTTTTCTGCACCAACGACTTAGGGGTGTGTGTGTGAGGTTACTTTTCGAGGGGTGTTCAGCTTTCATTACGAAATACACCCATGGGATACACACCTTCAGGAGGTTCAGAACTTGTTATCCAAGCTCTACTTTAAAGCATCATTATCTATTTTACTATCTTGCACTCAGTGAAGAACTTTTGTACTAGCAGGCAAAACTGAGAGCTGCAACTATCTATCTGAAACTTAGTGTTTGTATTGCATAAGCCTGATAAATACTGAATGGCACTGGCAGTAGTTAATGCCAGCATATATCTCTATCTCTGTCTCTATCTCTAGCTATACAAATAAATAAATAAAAACAACAAGAGTTCTGTAGCGCCATAAACACTAACAATTTTCTTCAGGCTTCAGCTTTCGTGAAGTAGGTTGCAGCCCATGAAAGCTTATGCTTGAAGAAATTTGTTAATCTTTAAGATTCCACAGGACTCTCATTTTTGTTGTATAGAGATTAACATGGCTACCTCTCTATATTTCTTACCTTTATCAAGTGTTTCATTTATTTATGAATAATAGTAAGTTTTTTCTATTTATAAGGTTCTTTTTCTGCTAAAAAAAAACTTATGATGGATGAAACATTAAAGAGAATTTCTCAAATTTTATTCACCGCTGAATATCTCTGATTTTTTAATCCACCAGTGATGTCCATGGGACTGAATGGGAATGGGGTTGAAGTTAGGATATGTCTCAAAGTATTATCTATTGTGGTTTATTATTACAGGTAAAATAGAAGCAATGCCTAGTATCAAGATTAAGGCTATTTAAATGTTTCCAATCAAAACTGTTTTTTGGTAAATAATTGTTTCCAGTTTTTTGTTTTTGGGTTTTGTTTTTTTTTTTGACTAAATGACAGTTTCCATGAAAATTTTCTGTTTTCCACAGAAAGCTGTCTTTCTCACTGAAAGACTAAAACTGCTCAAAATGAAAGCTTCATAGACAAAAACAAAAACAAAAAATCAGTTTTCATTTTGCTTCAAAAAAGGTAATATTTTCAGTGGGTGGGAGAAGGAAAAATGCTTTGTTTGACTCACAGATTTAATTTAATCGAAAAACAAAAAAATAGAAAGAAAGGCTGGATCAGAAAAAGTTAATCCAGTTTCAAAAAATTACGACCATAAATAATGGGTCATTTTGGTCAGGTAAGGAAATAGAGACTTCTTTGAACAGATTCAACACTTCAGTGAGTTGGAGTAGGAATTTGATATTTAAGGAAGGAATAGTCCCCAGATGCGAGTACATTTTATTGTCCCTATGGAAATCTGCCCAGATATCTCTGAATGATAAATCAGAGAATTAAAGTGCACTTTATCTTACAAAGTGAATTAAGTTAAATTGAATTAGGGCCACTTTAATTCTGAATAAGTCCATCTACTTGGGCTTTTAATGTAGTTTAACTAATCCACTTTAAATTCACACCTTTAGCTAATTTGGATTGATTTTCCTGAGTGTCCTCATGTAGACAAGCCCTTAGAGTTGAGAACAAGAATCCTGATGCCCTCAATTCAACTGTGATTTAACTAGCACTTGCAGATAAAAGAACATCTTGATCTCTCTAGTTTTTTCCTATGTGTTTTTAAAAATGTCCATATAATTAAACCTGCATCATATTGTGCAAGATGGCTGAATTAAGGTTGTAGAGGCACCTTAGCTGTGGGATTTCCTAACTTCCCTTTGCTTACAACTGTAATGTTCTTTCAGCTTATATTTATGGACTCTATGAATAATGTAGTTGAGCTGTAATTGCTCTCTTTTTTTAAAATATCTTTTGGAAAACAAGAATAAGACAATTCAGCCTCAGAAGTCATTTTAGTTTTGGAAAGTTAGAGCATGATAAATAGGGTCTCCTATGTATAATATACTTCTGCCTCCTGAGCAATAATTATAACATTGCACTAGCAATGCTATAATAGTACTATTTATTTAAAGACTGTACATCTGTTTTGTTTTGGCTGTTTTTTGTCATAATCTTAAGTTTGATATTCCTCCCATGTAACATTTTCCATGAGTTTACCAATCTTTAAATCATATTTTTTGCTTTTTATTTGAAGTGAATTACAATAGACTACATAAATGCAGAACATCATTATGTATCATAGTCAACAAGTAATCTTGTTTTAGCAGTGACCAGACGTTCATACTGTCTTTTGGAGTAAATGTGGCAACTCTTACAATTCCATGCTTATGCCCTATAATGTTGGTCTGATATCCAGCAGTAAATTCTGGAAACAGAACTTATTCATGTTGAATCATGTGCAGAAAATAAAATATCATACAAGTGCTTTTTGAAGCTACCATTGATTCATAAAAGATGCTTGAATTATTCTGTAATAATTATACATAATACATCTTCTAGGAGCCTGAACTTCTCTGGCCAGCATGACAAGTGCAATGAACTGGCTTCTTTAAGAATTTAAAAGTTGCATTTATTCTGAACAAATGCATCCTCAGTTAAGAAAACATCTCTCCAGATGAAAACACTATGCCAACTTTCTAATGAAACCCAATCAGCAGTGATGTCTTTCTGAGGGACGAAATATGGGAATTACATTTAAAATATCTAAATTTGCAAACCATAAATATGTGATATTGTTGATCAGATTTCTTAAACTTTATAGAAAGATGATTTTTTTTCCTATGGTTGTGGCTGCACCCAGATTCCATTAAAAACCTTATTTCACCCACCTATCACTTTGGCTACAAAACTTGGTTTGGCCACAGAATTATGTTTATTCCAAAGACAAAAGATATTTGTGCTAAGCCTGAAGAAAATCAGTCATGGTTTGTGAAATACAGATCCTGAAAAATAGCCAACATTTATTTGTTTGGTTTGTTTTCTTGCATCTCAGAGAATGACACCCAGCTATGACCCTGCTGTTGTGGGGAGGGAATGTTCTTTGATAGGGCTATATGCAGTTTGCAGTCTGTTCTACAATGTGGTAGCAAAGCTATCTAGGGCTGCCCAGTCACTTCTGCCCACTTTCCAGGGCAGAAGATAGAGCAATTCTGTATGCCTAACAGGCTACAAGTTCCATTTCATGCATCTGATGAAGTGAAATTATACCCTTTAAAGCTTATGCAATAAAGAAATGTGTTAATCTTTACAAATGACCCAGGATTTCTTGTATTCACTTCTGTGAAGTTTGTTTTTCCTCTAGTGCTGTTGCTTACTTTATAGCTACTCATCTTTGTCAGTTTCTTTCTTTTCTTTCTTTCTTTCTTTCTTTCTTTCTTTCTTTCTTTCTAGTGTATCCTCCTCGGCTATGTCTATACATGCATTGTTATTTTGAAATGAGTTATTTCGAAATAAAGTCCTTATTTCGAATTAAGTTAATTCGAATTAACAAAATGTTAATTCGAATTAAGGGAAAGCCTGCAATCCAAATGGCTGTTATTTCAAAATGGTTATTTTGAAATAAAGCCGTTTGGACCTGTTGTTTCAAAACAACAGGTCTAATCAGCATTATTTCAAAATATCCTTTTTGAAATAACGGCCATTTCGAAAACATCGGGGTTTAACTTTTTCGAAACAACAGTTCTTATTTTGAAAGGATGGGATCCATCCTTTCGAAATAAGAAAACGTCGTGTAGACTAAATTTCTTTTATTTTGAAATAACGAGTGTTATTTTGAAAGAAAAGTGCTGTGTAGACATACCCCTCATGTAATGAAAAGTTAAAACAAAAGTAGGTGGCTTTCTTTCTATATCTTGCCAAACTGGAAAATCAAGATCAGGACCAGACCAAGGCTTTTGATCACCCTTGGCATACAGGGATTTTGGCACCCTCCCTCCCTGCTCCCTGGTAGCCAGTGGTGTGGCACTGTCGCCAGGATCCAGCTGCGGGCAGGGATCTAGCCATGGGTGGAGAGCGGTGCCGCTGCTACCAGGATCCAGCTCCACATAGAGATCCAGCAGCAGGTGGGGATCTGGCCCCAGCCAGGGAATGGTGCCAAAGAGGGGGTCTGGCCACAGGTGGGGAGCAGCCCAGTCAAGCCCTTGATGCCCCCTAAATTTTGGTGCCATAGGTGACCACATAGGTCGCCTCTATAGAAGGACCAGCCCTGATCAAGATGATTCATATGACAGAAAAATAACCTATGGTAGTTTCATTCACATACTAAGCACTAACAGAGAAGTCCTTTAACATATTGGCAATTTGGACAATTAAATGCAAAATAACAGTAGTGGGATTTTTCAATCTCCCATTAACTTCCATAAGAATTGTGGCTGCTCAACAGCACTGAAAGTTAAGTTACATATTACTGCAATATTTGGTTGAGATTAGCCCTGTACACACAAATTCAAAATTTAACATTTTTATAAAACATGGACACATTTTAGTCAAATATAATCCTGTTTTTAAAACCAGATCTTTGAGATTTTATGCCCTACAAGTTTCCACAAAACCAAAACTGTGATTCAGAAAGTGAACATATTCTCATATATTTACCTCACAAAGAGTAATTTGGATTACTTTATATTGGGCTATCATCATCTGTAGTTTTTGTTAGTAAATATATTGATTTTAGTGGGAGTTGAGTGAGAGTAGAATATGACTCAAAGCATTCACATTTTTGCTTTATCTACGTAAATGATGCAATAGCAATGCCTATTAATAAGGTTGCCTTACATTACTCTGTTATAATACAGCTAGTCCTCACTTAGTGACCTACTCGTTTAGTGACCCCTCAGAGTTATGACCGGCTCTCTGATGAGTTGGTATTATGGCGATGTACGAGAACTCGCATCAACTCTCTCAGATTACCTATATTTACAGTACACTTTGCAAACTAAGTTCAGTACATTAGAGCTTAAAACATTTAAAATATATATGAAAAATGTTATAAATGATGCAAAGGTGACATTAAAACTATCTACCGATGGTTGAAAAACCCACTACCAGTAAAGTACATTATGCCTGAAATACCGGTAAGGGCTGCTCCTCGTTTAGTGACCAATTCATTTATCAACCGGGTTTCAGGAACGGAACCTGGTTACTAAGTGAGGACTACCTGTACTTATTGTTCGAAATTATAAACAACTGAAAAGTATAGGTTATTACAAATGTTGTCATATGTGTCACACTGGGAGCTTCTGCAGAAAACTTGACCTTCATAGCTTCTTAATTAGGAATGGAGCTACTCTGAAAATCTAATCCCAGTTGTGTGCATTGAGCCCTGAGTTTATTAGAAACTCTTGCTTTGTCTGTTCCTTATAACTCAGTCCTATCAAGTCTTACTTTTTTTTTAAAAAAAGTAGTTTTTACTCCCTTGCACAACTGGGCTATGACTTTTTTTATTTGCTCTCTAATTTTTAAGAGCTATTTGACAAACATAGAACAAAGATATGATTAAAAAAATGAAAATTAGAAACAGAACTTATTCAAAATCTAGAAGTTCAAGACTTGTGTACAAATTGAAGATATCTTAGAAACTGAGTGTTACTAAATCTGAAGATGGCCATGATTGTTCCCTGTAGGTGGTACTAAAGTACAAATAACATAAATATAGCCATGCTGTTTAGTATAGCACTACATTATGTACACATTCTGTATGGTTTGATGGGCATAAGATATGTTCCATATGGCATAACTGGTATTTTGTGTAGCCTATACAGGGCAAAGGAGAATTGGAAAACAAATGAGAACACTGCAGATCACTTCTGAACTCCATCAGGCAAAACAAAGTAGGGACATGCAGGGAGCTGGAAACACTAGGGAGCTCCAAAGTTTATAGGGCAATAATAGGCAAGAGGGACTCAAAAGCTTTTCAGGATAGTCCTGAAAAGAGGAGAAGGAAGTCTTATTGAGCTTGGGTGGAAGTCTCTTCACAATAAGAGAGTTGGAGTGGAGAAGGATTGAATTCCTGATCGCTATGTGAAAGATTTTAAGCAAAATGGATGTATCTCTGGATAATAATAGGTCTGTTGGGTTTGTTGGTTATAAGCTGTTTGTTGTATGGCGATTTCTGAAAGTTGATAGCCATTTAAAAATTTTATATGGTTAAGTGGTAACAAGAGGATCTATAAATTGATGGTGGATATTTTCTGTACATTTAAGAAACTGTATGAACTAGTAATGTATTTAAATATTTATTTACCTTCACTTAACTATTTCTATCCATGTTGCTAAAGAAGTAGAATTTATTTTTTTGTCTGAAGTGTAACTCTTCTAGGTATATTCTAGATTGGATTTTAGGATCTTTTTATTATCCTTGACAGTGAGAACATTAAAGATTATTCTGTAAAGTTTGTGAATCATATTTTAAAAAAGGCTGTGCAAATGGATTCTATACAAGCAATGTTTTCTAGCACTGGCAGTTTATCAATGGAAGTTTAGTTCTTTCAACTGATTATCAGATTCTTCAATGCCTTATCACATGTAGCTTATGAGTTGTGTTGAGCACTTGCTGCTTCCAACATCCATGTGACCTTAAAGTCAATTCTTTTTTCTTCAAAACTAATTTGAGGAGACAGATATAACACAAAAAAATACAACCTACAAGTGAGGCAAATATACGTAATACACACACACACACATCTGTATGTTACTATGCAGAGTGTGTGTGTGTACACACTATATACTATAGTACAGGTGTGGACAAACTGCTACTCAGGAGCTGCACACAGCTCTTGAATGAAAAAGTGTGGCTTGAGGAAGAACAGCAGCAAATCAGTTTAGGAAAGCAGCCCCAGCCTAGCTAGTTTTAACTTTCCCAGCCTGAGGATGCTCTAAGCATGCTCAGAGCATGCTTGGGGGCAGCCAGGTAAGGGGGCCCTGGTATGGCCCAGGGAGTCAGCGTCAGGGCCTGAAGGTTAGGGAGGGGATTGGGATGGTGGCAAGAAGTGGTGGCATGGTCGGGATGGCAGGGAGAAGCATGGCATGGTTGGGGATGGTGGGGAGCAGCAGTGGTATGGTCGGGATGGTGGGGAGAAGTGCAGCATGTTTAGATTTTCTCTTAGGCCCTAATGCAGTTTATTCATTAAATCATGCTTTACAAATCCTTCTAAACATGACGTCAAACAATAAGAAATGAAAATACAAAGAAGAAAATAGATACTATGTGGCTATATGCCTCAGTGCGGCTCTTCAAGGTGTTTAATAATCAAAGTGTGGGGCTCTTGAGTTCCATAAGTTTGGCCACCCCTGTAGTATGTTGATTAGATAGATGTTACTAAAGTTATGTGACATAGTCTCATTTATGTATAACTGTGTGAATACATGTGCATGTATTAGACAGATATGTCTGTTCCAGAGCAATAGCTGTGTTCATCTAATTCAGCAAAACAAACAAGGAGTTCTGTGACACTTGTAAAGACTAAGAAATTTATTTATCACATGAGCTTTCATGGGAGAAAATCCCACTTCATCAGATGCTTTGAAGATGGGAAACTTACAGAAAAGGAGGAAAATATATATAGGGAAGTGTAAGTCATAGGATCAGGTCAGACTGTTACAGCAAATCAGTGCAATAGTTTAGATTCAAACACTGGGGAACAGCATACAGAGGAAGAGGTCAAATCACCAGTCTGACAAAGTAGGATTTTTTCCCCATGAAATCTCAATAAGTAATTATGTTAGTCTTTAAAAGTGCCACCGGACTCCTTGTTTATATATATCTCTGTGGGTGTGCTAACCCATTGGTTTATGATCTACCCAGAGTAAGGAGAGTTGTGTTGTGCTGTCCTTGGTGCAGCCCGGAAGGAAGATTATGATCTATAATAGTCATTCTCTATACTGTTCAGCAAAGAGAGTAAACTGCAAGGTCTATGCCTGTCTCAGCATATGTGTACAACCAAAGTTCTGCCTCCACTCTCTTCTCCCAGTTGCACTAAGGCGAATGTCATGTTACTTCAGTGACTGATGTCCTTTCAGGGCTGCCCATAAATTACGAAATATATTAACTTTTAAGACCACCTCAGCAACTAGAAAAGTGCTAAGCTGAAGGGAGGCCCATCTCTTTGACTCAGTGCAATGGTCATTCTGGGCATAGGGCAGTTGAACTGAGATATACAGGGTATTTTAAGTCAAAAACAGTGAGCAGTTTAGACCTTCCTCAGTGTTACAAGAGCATAGATGGGAGGGTGAATGGCCCTGCTGCCTACTAGAAGTGGCAGTACAAAGTAACAATGCAAGGGAGTAACTGAAGTCTTGTGTACACGAGGCAGTTATGTCTACTCAACTAAGTCCCTCAGGGGTGTGAAAAGTTTACATCCAGAGTGAGAGAGTTCAGCCAGCCAACCCCTGATATAGAGAGGGCTAAATCAGTGGAAGAATTCTTCCATCCACCTAGCTAGCATCTCTTGGGAATGTAGAGGATTACCTATGTCAATGGAAGAACACCTTCAATTGACATAGATAGTGTCTATACTGAAGCACCATTGAAGCAGAGCTACAGCTGTGACACTGTGATGTGTCAAGTTTAGACAAGCTATGAATAATTTGTCCCTTTGTACCAACACAAAGAATAGGTCCTGATCTGGCATATTAATATATATAAAATAAGAAAAAGGCAAACACAATTTTTCAGATTTCTTGGACCCCAAAACTGAGGCCTTGTCAACTCACTGATGGTGCACTGCCTTAACTAAAATCACTTTTAAAAAAATATGGTTAAAATGATACAAACCCCAGCACAGACACACATGTCTGTCTATAAATGGTGTCTGTGGGTTTAGCTAGGTTGATGATTGACCAATGTGTACTTTTGATCAGTTCTAGAGGCCAGAAGTTCCATTGCCCTGCACCTTGTCTAGTCATTTACTCCATCAATGCATAAAGGGTATAAATTTTTACTTTTCTGTTTGCATAGTATTTGGAACTTATTTCAAGTATCAATTTTGAATCTGGTTAAACTCATGTGAGTGTGTTTTTAACCTGAACCAAATAACTAATGCTGTGAGTGAACACAGGACTGCATTTTATGACTCTTTTTTTCTATATAACCAGTTTTACAGGTGCTCAGCATCTGCAAACAGAGCCAGGATTTCAAAAGACCTCAACCCCAATTTAGCTAAATAAGTAGCCTGATTTCCAAAAGAAATTTTCATATTGAAAACTGCTGAGTATTTTTGAGGAACTGGCCTTTTTCTTTTTAGGGGTTTAAATAGGAGCTGAGCTACTCTTGAAAGGTGGGTGCCAGTTGGGATGCAAAGCCCTAAAAAGATGTGGTCCTGAGTTCTTGCCCTATATAATTTCTAATAACTTGGTCACATCAAAACATTTTCCACAAAGACACTTTTCCTGCCACACTTCAACTTCATCACCCACAGTTGTTCTTTTAAATCCATTAAAAAACAAATATTGTCCAATATCTACTACTCCCATAAAAGTGTAGTCCTACTTTAGGCCAGTGTAGAAAAAGCCCTATGATTTTTTTTTAAATGAAATGAGAGGGGCTGGAAAACAAATATTGGCTCTTGAAGTGTTTGGCTGACATTCTCCCATAGAATGGGAACACTATTTGACAAATTATAGATTGTCCAGTGAGATCAGTAACTACCATCGCCCAGGAGTCCTTAAGACAAACACAGAGGTTCAGGTTGGTTCATTTGCAGATGAGCTGGGGTAATGGATTTCAGAACCCCTGTCTAGTCAGAGTTGAAGAACATAAGGCTTTTTATGTTACCTTGTGATCTTTGGAAAGAGGCTTCTGTACTTTTCCTATGATAGCTGCTGAACTTTCCAGAAACTTAACCACTAACCTTATACTTCACACTGCCTCTTTTAAGGAAAAAACTGACAGGGAAGGTTGTAAAAATTTTGTGCGTGTAGCTGACTTACACTCAAGGCAGCTGTTGTCTGACTGTTGATAGAAAGCCTTTACCACGACTGTAGTCCAAGTGGTGGTTTTATTATACAGTGCAAGAGCTTTATTATCCCTGCTTGAGTTATTTCTAGTGAATGTTATAATCTTAGTTTAACCTTGAGCTGGAATCCAAATACATAAACAAGTGAAGTGATTTTTTCTGTGGAAGTCAAAATTTCCTCAAAAATTGCTTAACTACTTGGTGTGGAAAATGTTTCTATTTTACTGTCTTTTGAGGTGGGGAAGGGACAATAAGGAATGGAAACGTGTTTTGTCCTTCAACTTGACACATTAAGAAGATCACTAGGATCAGACAGTACATTTTCTGATGTTCTTACTTTGCTAGCACTTTTTGTGAACACAGTTGAGAACTTCAGTTTATTAATCAGGATGGGATCAATATTTCAAATTATTTATTTATATAATTGACTAGCTGGAAGTAAATCCAACTGAGTTTCAAAAGCTTCATATTTCTTGCTGACTGAACTGACCAAGGTGCTTGCAGCAGTGACACATTAGCACTTCCCTTTTATAGAATATACCAGTTTTCTATTGCACATTTTATTGTTCTTTCCCAAAGCAATAAGAGCACAATTTTTTTTGTCCATAGGACAGATCTGAGAGCCCATTAAGTGGCCTGAGAAAATGCAGAAATATAGAACTTGCTTAAAGAAAACAGGATTATTAAAAAATGAGTTGTCATCACTGGAGAGCACTTTACTCATTCAGGCTATGTCTCCAGAGCCAGTGGCAAAGGAAAAAATGTCAGGGGGGCAGAGATGGGGAGGCCCATCTTCCCCGCTGCTTTCCCGGTGGCGGGGAAAGGATCCAGATGCCCCTCTTCCCTGTCGCTTCCCAGACAGTGGGGGCATGGATCTCCTAGCTCCCTGCTAGCCCTCTTTCCCTGCGCAGTGTGAACACACAGGCAGGGGGCTAGGAGCCCCACAGGGCTCAGAGCTTCTTGCTGCACACCAAAAGCAGCTCCCAGCCTGGTCCATTTCACTGAAATTGACCAGAGGTTGCAGAGCCTGCCAGGGGCTGGAGGAGCCAGTATCCCCTCGGCTGCTTGCAGGAGGCCAGGGGCTGGGGGGACCAGGGTGCCCCTACAGATTAGCCCCTGTTGTGGGGTCAGTGGTGGGGGTGCAGGGTGCCCCAATCCTGCGCACCCCACAGCCCTGGCTCCAGGACTGCTGGCGGGGTGGCTGGGGCTGGAGCCTGCTCTCCCCACCACCCTGGCGGGCGATGCCCAAGCCAGCTTTCCCCACTGCCCAGGATTGGCGGCTGCCACCACCACAGGTGATGCTGGAGCTGGCTCTCCCCCCACCTGGGCAGCCAATCCTGGACAGTGGGGAGATCTGGCTCGGGCATCGCCCACCCAGGGGGCAGCCACCGAGCCCCAGCAGTGGGGACAGCTGGCTTGGGGATCCATCGCCCCCTGAGCCCCCCTGCACCTCCCCTCAGCACCCTGGCCAGGGTGCTGAGGGGGGGGTGGGCCTTCTTTCCAGGGTGCCATGCACCCTGGGAGGAAGGTCAAAGCCCTGTTTCAAAACTACGCGTCTGAACGGCGTTGTTTCAAAACAACTGTTTTGAAACAAGGGCTATTTCTGTTCCACCCAAGGTTTTATTGTTCCAAAATGACAGACCTTATTTCGAAATGACAGACTCCCATCATTTCAAAATAAAGAAACGTCATTCAGACATGACATCTTTTATTTCAAAACAACAGTTGTTATTTTGAAATAAAAGCCTTGTGTGGACACAGCCATGCATTGGCTAGATTAATATCCTCCTATAGCCTTCTCCTATCTTCAGAATCAGAATTTTAAACCCTGTTTAGTTCTCAGCACAGGCACCACCTAAATTGGGGGGGATTAAAAGAGGCAAAAGAAAATCTCAACTCTTATTTATGGGCAAGAAAATCATTTCTAGATCTTTTTTCCTTGTAAAGATAGCCATGAAAATATAACCTAATATTTAGATTTGAAAATTTATTACTGACTTTTCCTAATAATCACAAATTACAATTCCATCAGAACTCGGCATTTCTGGGAAGACTCCAGATCAAGATTATACCTGTAGAGTACAGAATCCAAGCTACAGTGTATGGCATTGGGCTTCTGCAAATTGCCTACAGTCAACTGTCTGCGGTTGAGTTGGCTCAGTGAGGCACCTAAATCCAGTGGTAAATAGCTTCATACACTCACACATGGAAAATGAAGACAGTAAAGTTGAAGCTAACATGTCTAATGTATAAAACAGTGATAATACCGAGGCATTGAACACATCTGAGAAAATACATTACACATAAATTTTCCCGAACTTTAAAGCATCCAGTTCCCTCACACAGCAACACCTGCATCTCCTAGTGGGTATGACAGGGTAGCCCCATTCATCAAAAGTATAGTTTGTTTCAACTCCCATTTGCCCCAACCAATCTCTCAAAGTACGCCCACCTGCAATCTAGCTAGTAAGGGTTAGGAAGCCCATTAAAATAATGATTTATTGCACTGATGAGTCATGACCATTCAGCAGCTGATGTTCATAAAATGCTACAAACAAAGTCTTTAGCTGTGTCCTCCTTACAAAATATAAAGTCTTGCTCACCACTGGAGAATCTTAATTTTATTGTGATGAATAGACTGGGGCATATTTATGCTTGCACAGTTGTGTAGTCTTGGATTAGTTTGGGGGTATAAATGCATTTATCACAAATAGCAGGTTCTTTATTCAGGCTGCTGCTTAGAGTTAATTAAGAAGATGAGGTTGGTGAAACAAACAGAGACTTCATGACTTTGGCAAGTGTAGTTGAAATTACAGAAAAATAAAGGAGAGCACACTAATTATAAGAGAATAAGCCTCTAGACTGTGCATACATAGAGTCTTTTGGCTGGGGCAGATAGAACCATTCCCAGTGATGACATACTTCTAGCATTATAGAGACTGGCAAAAGCAAAGATGGAAGAAAAAGTAAGTGAAGATTAAGAAGAGATGATGTTTAGGGTTCTTGCCTATCTATCACTCCAAATATCCCACTTATGAATATTCATGTATCAGGTTTTATACATGTAGTTACATATCTATGATCATATTTTCTTAGGTCTCTGTTGTGAATGTTGCATTAAGCTGTGTGTGTCAATATTGTGTTAATACATTCTCCAGTGTTTCTGATACATTAATGTGAGTGACTTCAGTGCTACACATACTAAAAATTCCCCTAGAAATCTGTTATTTCAAGCATAAACTATTCTTTTGTAATAAAATTTTCTTATGAAGTACCTATTGCTTAACCTGGTAACCTGAGGTCAGACTGCTTATGATAAAACATTGCTAACTATTAAACTACAACAGACTGCACGGGGCCTTAGATAATTGCCAAGCCTACTTAAAATATTAATTCATATTTTATGAACAAACAAACAAGAAACCCTGTGGCACTTAAAGACTAACACATTTATTTTTTGCATGAGCTTTCATGGGAGAAAATCCCACTTCGTCAGATTTTTTTTTTTCCCATGAAAGCTCATGCAAAAAATAAATGTTAGTTTTTAAGTGCCAAACGACTCCTTGTTTGTTTGTTTTACTGGACAAGGCTAACATGGCTTACCCCTTTGGATCTTCATATTTTATGTTTCCCTACTTTCCTTACAGTTCTAATAATTCCTACCCTTACCATCTTCAAGTATTTTTATATGCTTTAGCATATGAGCTTGCATCCTAAACTCAGGTCAGGGACTACAGGTCAAAAGGTATATTGGACATCATCTTAACTTTACTTATTGTTTCAGCTTCTGCAGAATACTGCTTATGAAATTTAAAGTTGTCAAGAGCTACTGTATGTGAAATCTTCACCGAGTCAAAGACTGTGTATGTGTGTTATCAGACAAAAGACCGAAATATGACAGTTGAAAAAAGTAACTCCTTCACACACAATCACAAAAACTCTAAAGTACTGAGTTCTGCTTCCCTGCACATTTCTATCCTCTACTACAATCCAGTGTTTGCTGTTGGTTCAGGGGAATTGAACAGAGGTACAGATGCCAACCACTCAGTCTGGGTCAGCAGCTTCCTGCCGATGATGGCAGTAAAACAGAGCTCACCACTCAGATCAGTACCAAGGGTTTTAGAGTGAAATGCTGGCCATGATGAAATCAGCAGGAGTTTTGCCGTTGTCTTTAACTGGACTAACAGACTTTGTGTAGGTCAGGGTGGAAGCATTATTGAACAGTATACATGGGGCATGCTCTTAGATAAACAGATGCTCTCACTTAACCTGGTGTCTGTTTCACCAGTTCAGATGGGCATGAGTCATTCCATTGGCCAACCTTCAAGAGTTTGCAAACATTGGAACCAAATACAGTTTCTGTAAAACTTATGGGAACCAGCCTGTATAAAAGGGATGCTTCTGGTTTATAGGGTCGGTAGGCTGTCTTATTTATAAAATTTGAGTCTGTGGTGTTAAATCACATTCTCAGATTATGGGGTGAGTGTGGTACCCAAGGGTCAGTTGCTGGTTTTTTTGGGTGTGGAAAAGGAAAGTTGATGGTAAAATATTTTACAAGCCTATAAAAAAATGCTAAGGCCAGCCCTCCTAATCCCTTCCTTTATATTGTAATGGCCAGGATGATGGACGAATCACAAAATGACTCAAAACAGGTGGAAAGGTATAATTTTTTTAGTATAACTATCAAAGCCACTAATCTTCCAGATTTCATGACCTACTCATTCAGCATTTTGTTAGCCATATGTTGTTGAGTTTCCAAATTTGCACTGGAAGAATTAACAGTTGGAAGTTCTACCTAAAAATTACCAATCCCTCAATCCAGTGCTAAACTGAATAAAAGGTTACATTTATCAAGGACTGTGACAATGACTAGGGCCAATGCATACAGTAAATGAAGGCATGAATAAAAGATAGATTTGCCAGGAGTTGAACAGCATTCCATTCAGTGCAACAGATGGTTCCAGCAAACTGATGACCAGAATATTTCAATTAATATTGGCAGATGATATGCTGCTAGCTACATAAAAGGAGTTAAACGTATTTAGTGAATTGGCACCAAAAGTGCTTGCATCTTGGCTGCAATTCTTCTCTCAAGGAATGGTCTCTGATCACTGATGAAAGTACCAATCAGGAAGAGAATTCTAGATGCTTCTGAAGAAGACTCTAAATGTTTAGTAGTATTTATTTTCTGGTTTATGCCACTATTAAGTTGTGGAGTCCAGAACATTACAGAAGCAGGGAGTAAAGTGTCTTTTTTAGTTGTTGTGACTGAACTAAAACTTTCCCTGCCAGTAGCATTTCAGGTGTGTTGAAAAACAAACATGCAGAAATGGTACAAATTATAGGGATTATAAGTAACAGATACTGTTACATTGGTTATGTTTGTTACCTTATCAACTTAACCACTCTGCTTCAGAATGGTTCTTTAGTTCAGCCCTATGGTTTTTCGTAGGGTTTCACTTTTATTTTGTCCAGTTTCTTATTAATAAAAGAAATGATAGGGTTATGAAGGGAGAAGAAAACAACAAATACCATTCTTGTAGAAAAATGTACATGTCCTTTTTTGGCTCTAATGAGTTGTAAACTCCATAGTGATGCCTAGTGGTTTTTCTACTGGTTTCAGGGAAACCAAATTTTTCAGAGGGAAGATAAGAAACCAGATAATGGATTGTGGGATAAGAGTATATGGAAAGTTTCTTTTGAAACCAAAACAATAAGTGGTTGCCTGTTACCACAAAGCATAAATGTTTATATCTTTTCCATTTTTAATTGTTTCTAACTAATGTAACTATCCAATTTTTCATGTAAATATTGAATCCTCTTTAGAATCCTTCCTATCTACTAATATTAATATCATGTGAGAGTGAGTTCCATATGATAATTAAGCATCAGATTCTTATCAGGTTTTATTATTTCTTATCAGATTTTAATTTGGTGCTTTTGGTTTTATTGAATGTCCCTTTGTTTGTGTATAATGAGGGAAGATAAACAGGAACACATTGTTTACCATCTCAATACCATTCATTGGTTTGTAAATATCATTATTATGTCCTCTCTAAATGAAACAGTCCCAATCTTTTCAGTTTCTCTTTTAATGGAAGTTTTTCCATGATTCTAATAATATATGTTGCCTGTCTCTGAGCACATTCAATGTTATGATACCTATTTTGAGATAGATTTACCAGAAATGAACACAGAAGTACATGTGAGATGATACAAGAAAATCATAACACTTTCATATTATTTTCTATCTCATTCTTTACATATCCTATCATTTGGTTTGAATTTAGTGGCATAAAGTGTCCACAGTGATTTCCAGGAATCTTTCAAGAGTTGTTTCAGTAAAGTACAGGAGTAATTCAAATTACTCCTTCTGTTATGCCTTCCCTTGTATTCTATCAATACTGAATTTCATCTTCCAACAAACTTCCCATTCTCCAGACTACATTAGCTCCATCTGAAGTTCTTCATAACCGTCTCTAGTTTGGTTTGCAATTCAATTTCTGTATGCTTTAGAACATCAAACTGATGTTACCTATAATTCTTCAGAATGTGTATGTGTCACTCACCATGGTAACTCCCCAAACTGCAATATCTTCTGAGAATTGTGCTATAATTGGGATTTTTTTTTAAATAATCGTTGAAGTTTCCACTCTACCATTGATTTGTGACTAGGTTTGAATAAGCCACTTGAACCTCTTTTTATTGTTCCACCTGTCATGCAAGGGAACTAATTCCCACGGGGGGAGGGGGGATGGTATTGTGAAGGTTAACATTTGTAAACCATACTGAACATCTATAATGTTACATAATAAAGCTTTGCATTTATGTATGAAAGCTAAGAGAACCTAAACTCCCCCCCCCCCCGGTCAATCTGTTCCCAGCCTGAAGAAGCTGAAAATAGTGCAGCATACCCTACTTAGCTGGCAGAACTTTTGCTAAGAGTCTTCACTATGCGTTGCTCCCATGTACTGATCCCCAGTCTGCAAGCATTGTCTTCTACTTTTCCTTGATAACCTTGCCTGTGTCTCCTTGCCAAACTCCATTGTTCTGGCGCTGTGACTCTCCTACTTACCCATCTGCCACTTCTCTACCCTCTTCCTCTCCTGCAGTGCCACAAAGCTCTGTTGGTTTCTCACCTGTCCATCAACCCTCTCTGTTGCTGCTACTTTCTTGATCCTAGCAGTACTCCTCCCACCCAAGATCCTCAGCGATTTTCATTACCCCCTGCAACTACATTGACTGACCGCCACCTGCTCCACCATCCAGTGGCTCTTGAATCATAAATAGAAAATCAGTCATGAGGGTATTAATATGGTGTTTATTCTCTCCTTCAAACCAATTATGAAGATACTAGAAAATACCAGTGGACTGAACACTGAATCCATCAGTAACCCCTCTTCAGATCCTATAGCATAGACAATTGTCTGTACCATCTCTTTATATGTTAGTTTTCATTCCATGTGAGGTATTCATATCTAACTCAATTAGAAATCACTTTCAGTAACATTTTGCAAGATCAAATGCTTTTCTAAAAACCCAATGCATTATAGCGACCGTTTTCACTTCATGCACCTATTTTGTAATTCTCTCCAAAAAGGAATCAAGATAAATTCATGCTGTTTACTGCTCAGACCTTCATGATTTTCTATGACGTTTAACTGTTTTCTTCTCTGTTATTTTCCTAGGGTTTAGAGCTGGACTATATAGCGTTTATAAAATAAGGCCTAAGCTTCTTCAGCTGTTTGGTGCTCCTGTTGCGTAAAATGACTCACAGATTACTCACTGAACAGCATTTTTATATGCAGAAATATTCTGTGTTTATCCTTTAGACCTCCCATTGCCAGCAAATACAATTATCATTTTATAATTGGAGGAGAGCTAGAGGGAATATATAGGAAAAAGAAATTAAAATAAAGTGTATTGGATAATATTGGCACCCTCCACATCTAGCCTAATAGCATCAGGTGTGTGGCATATGAATATTAAGGTCTAAATTAACTGCAGCAATGATAATACTCAAAATTTGCTTCCCAAGCAAGGGATTTTGGAGAAGGTAAAAAACAAACTGCTGAGGGGTAAGCTATAGTGGCTAGCCTGGCATTTTTTTCCCCATGTGCAAACATACTTTCCTGTAATTTCATATCTTTTATCCAATTAGGATAATTATATCTAATCAAGAAACTAATTGCAGAAGATTCACTAATTAGATTGTATTCTGCAGCAACGTATTTCAGACTTTTAATTTTTTATCTGGGAATAGTTCTGCACTCAGACAATAGTGTGCTGTGGCATGTAATTTAGAGCAGCTGCAATGACATAGCCACTGTCGATAATGCCACCGTTAGTAGTGCACATACATTGACTCCTCCCAAGCACCACAGAAAAATTTGGTAAGAAATACCTGAGGGGAGGAATTGAGTTCTCTAGTGGTTTTGCTACAATTTTTCAAAAGTACAGTAAAGCGCATTAGATGTTATGTTTTGTTTTTGCTTTTCTTTTGGGTTGGTTGGTTGGGGAATGTGTGTGTGGTAACAGTGGAATTTACACGTACAGTGATTGTTTTCAATATTTTTAATACTTGAACTGTGCTGTGCAGGCCTGTAAAATTGTGGTTAATAGACTTTCTGATAGAGAAGTAGCTTGAAGTTCTACCTCAGCAGGCTGTAGAAAAAACTAATAGCAAATATTTTATGCTAAAAGGAGTGTCTTGAATGTAGCAATGTATATTGTACCTTTATGACTTGGTTATTTATTATTACCATTTTTATTGAGTGTCTAGCAGTTCCCGTTGATGCAGAGAAATTTTAATCACTAGGATCTCAGCATTAGTGAAAATTAGGCTACTAATTTAGAGGCTTCGATATGGACTTACAGCCAGATGTTTAAATGTATTTAAGCAGATTGGTGCCTAGTAGGCTGTCAAAAAGCACTTGGACTTTTGCGATAAAAATTGATGTCAATTAGCTGCTGAGTGGGATATACTAAAGTACCTATGTGCCCGTCTTCATCTCTAGGTACCTAACTATCTTTAAAAATCTTAACCTTAGGAACTTAACTTTAGACACTGTTTTTATTAGTGACACCTATTTTTGAAAATCGTGGACATGTGATTGCATTGAAAGACATAGATGGCAAGGCTAGAAGTGACCACTATGACCGTTGGAGAGTACTATGCAGAGGCTGGCAAGTGCCACTTGTGCTTGGTTTATCTTTGTGGTCTGCCTTAGTTTACAGCCAGTTGCCCAGGCCCTTGTGTGCCTCAGGCAGCCAGAAAATAAGCTCACAGGACTATCCTTGTCACACTCCACCTATAAAATGTCTCCCACTGTGCCACTTGCACTACTGTTCTTGCAGGGCACAAGGATTGGCCTGCATCTATTGAGGAAGGGCCTCTACACCATGGGTGAAGAAACTCCCAGAAACTGGAGGGAACCATGAGAAGTCATCGAGTCAGTCCCCTGCACTCATGGCAGGACCAAGTATCACCTTAAACCATTCCTGACAGGGGCTTGTCTGACCTGCTCCTAAAAACTTCCAGTGATGGAGATTCCACAACCTACTTAGGCAACTTAGTTCAGTGGTTAATCACACTGACTGTTAGGAATTTTTCCTAATGTTGAACCTAAACCTCCCTTGCCATATTGTAAACCCATTGCTTCTTGTCCTATCATCGGTGATTAAGGAGAACAATTTTTCTCCCTCTTCCTCCCAACAACCTTTTAGGTACTTGAAAACTTTATCATGTCCCCTCTCAGTCTCCTCTTTTCCAGACTAAACACACCCAGCTCTTTCAATCTTCCCTCATAAGTCAGGATAGTCCTCCTTTAGGGCAATGATCCATCCAATTGCTTTGAAACCACTTGCTACTAGTGTAGCTGGTATGAAGTACCCAGAGCAGTCATGAACTGGATCAGTTGAGAATGCCCAGCAATTTAAGAGTGCAGTGGGCAGAGAATAAAAGGCAACATTGTATTATAGCTGCACACACACACAGAAGATGCACAGTAGCCAACTCCACTGTAATCTTTACTGACAACATATTCCCCCAACTCTGGGTGGTTAAAGAAGAACAGATAAATATAATTATAAGAGGTAAGATTCTGCTCTCTTAATTCAATGTAAACCTAGAATAAATCCACTGATGGATTTGTACGATCATAAGCAAAAGTAAGAGTTGTCCTGATGCAGCTACTAGAATCTGCTCTTTAAGAAGCCTTGAAGAGTTTTAAGTAATCAGGGAACAGTTTATTGGCAGGAAAATGCAGTAACTGCAGACAGGCTGTGAACACAGAGGGTCTAATGCCTGCGAATCTCTAGCAGTTCTTTCTCTCTTTGAGAAACACCATTTGTTCATTTCAGTTATTTGTGCCAAAGCACAGGGAAGGTGAGACACACTAATCCCAGTGAAACCTTGTGTGTTGTGTCAAATCCAGGGGCTGTAGGCTGCTCATCTCCTATAGCATTCATTTCACACATCATCCATTGTGTGATAAGGAAAGGAAAATATTTTCCCTTCTGTTCCCCCCCAGTTTACATTGTCAGTGAATCAGTGTATCACTCAATATATGATACAAACTTCTCTCCAGTGAAGGTAATGGAGAGGGATCATCCGCATAATATTTTTCATCAGTTTAAATCTGTGTGTCTTAGTAATAACTTGAGCATGCCAGGTATTTGCCAACAGTTTTATTTAACATAGCGCATCACAAGGGTTCTGCCAGGATCCTGGGCATTGTATAAGCAAGCTTCATGCACTGAAAGATGTGGACTGTGAGTGGATAGTGTGAGAGTTCACAGAAGGGTGTAGAAAAGGCATCAGTTCTGCTGCATCAACATGCTTCAGTCTCAAACTATCAGCACCATCTTCTGGGGTAAAGGGATGGGTCATTCTTCAAGACAATCTGGTGCTTTCTGAACTGCCAACATGGCTCTCCATTAACTCATATTGCGGAGGTGTGATTATAGATATCTGTCCATTCAGAAATGTTTTCTCCAAATTTTCTTTACCTAAATGGGAGCATGGAAATATAAAGTAGCAGAAAAAAAATCTAAATATAATTAGTTTTATTTAAAAATAGCTTCTGAATATAACATATTTGGACAAATGCATTCCTGGTGATACTCCACAGGAAGGAATTAATGGGGCAAATTAATTGTGATAGTTTCTTCTTCATTTCTTATTCAGACTTTGTATCTTGCAAAATTAATACAATAAACAAAAAATGCCGGCCCAAGACTGCAAACCCATTGCACAGAGTTTGCTGAACAACCATTGTATGAAGTCCTTTTTGGCATTATAATTTGTGAACCTACATATTGAGCTTCTGTAAACAACCAGAGATAAAAAAGACTTTTGTGAGGCACTCAGGCCCATGAGGCAACACTCCTCCTCTCAGTCATGTGAGCTAGAGAGGAGAAAACATCTCGGACAGAGCCAGCTGGAGACTGCAATAGGAACAGATGCACAAGCAGCTGTAGGGAGCAGATGCATTTGGAACCTTTGGATGCTTACAATATCATCAGATTCCTTCCTCAGTTTTAACTTTGGATGTCTTATCTCCTGTCCTCCTTTTAATCCCCTGACAGCTGCTCTCTGTCAGACTCTTCACTTAAGCATCACTCTGTTCTCCTCACTTCTCCTCCTTTTCCCTTCCCATAAACCCCATTAAAAACTGAAAAGGGAAGGAGGGGAGGGGGAAGGCAGATATATTATTCTAACAAAATCTCCCAAATGTGTCAGACTACTTTTGGGGGTGGTGCTCCTCTAGCCTATCTGACTTAATGCAGACTTCCTTTTAGCTGGAAGAATACCTCACTGATTCACCTTGGAGACCAAGGGTATTTTAAATTAAAGGAGAAAGAGCTTGGAAACTCTAAAATTATAAGCACTTCAGAATAGTTAATTACATTTGCAAACCTTCTGCCTTCACCAGGGTCACCTGTCTCTTGTAAAAAGCATATTCCTCTGCTGAACATTCTCCCATGTCATATGTGTTGAAGGTCATTTGTCACATACCAGTAAATCTGTATTGAATTCAACTTTCATTTTGACTTTTCAATTCATTTTAAGTATGCACTCCAGTCACTTATTAGATCCACTGAAAGACTGGGATTACCGCCTTTAATTAAATGTCTTTTCTGTTTACTATTGCATTTTGTCTGGATGATTACCAACAACCAGTGCTGAAAAACATAATTTCTGATAATATTCTGATGCTTTTTTGAACACTTAGTTGAGCATAGTGCTTCTTAAGCAATATTATTTTTTGAGCCAAACTCTAAAAGTAACCTTTTATTTACTGGTGTCTTTCCACCCAGACTTTGAAAGGTGTTTGCCTTTTCATTTCCCTAACCACAGACTTACAGCTAAATAGGGATTTATGATGGTTGGCTTACTTTATTTAGCTGATACAAATTTGCTGTGTTATTTCAAAAGAAGAAAGACATAGGTTTTCAGAGCATTCATGCCCAAGATGAGTAGCTACACTATAATCATGCCACCTAATTATTAATTAGGAAAAGTCACTTTCCTTAGTAGAGAAAGGAGACAAAGAAATTATTTGTAGTTTCTCATTTGACCTCACATTGGGTCAAATCATGTTTCCAATTATGTGGATGGGTGAGCCTTATGGCAGGATCCTCTTTTCCTGTGGAAATCAAACCCCTGTGTGAAATTCATGATCAGAGACCAAACTGAAACAGGGATTTCCCTACACCTTCTCTGAACTCCACCTTCCCCCACCACAGTAGTTACTTACATGCAGTGTTACCAATTCATTCATTTTTGAACACCTTCCCCATAAATTTGAACACCCCCTCTAATATCAGTTCCTGGAGAAGACTCAGACAAGAGCCAATGCGTATTAGAATAACGTGGACCTCAACAATCCCACCATCTCAGCTATCCCTCCTGCTCCTCCCAGCTTCACAGGCTATGTCTCCACTAGCCAAAGGAAGTTCAAACTTGTTAGTTCAAACTGGAACATGTGGTTTGTTTGAACTAACCAGCTTAGTTCGGAGTTCTTAAATTCAAACTAAGCATTAGACCATGGCCATATCACACCTAGTTTGAACTAAGCACTTAAATCCAGACTAACGACTGGAACTAATAAGTTCAAACTAAGCATTCTTTAGTTCAAACTTAGAACTTTCTTAGTTTGAACTGGGGAAAGCCTAGTGTGGCCATAGGCTAAATTGGTCCAAACTAAGCCTCCTTAATCCAGACTAACTTGCCAGTGTAGACATATCCAGAGACTATATGAAAAAGGCACTGGAGGAGTGATATGCAGACTGAGGCTCAGCAGTTGCAAGTGACTCTTTACTGCAGTGGTTCTCAATGACTGTGTCATGACACATTACTGTGTTACCACACAGTGGTACATGTGTCACAGAGAGCCAGGGAGATGGCTGGATTTGGCTTGGTGTGGAAGGGCTAGTAGGACCTGTAGGGTCACAAAATGTTGCCAAGTGTGTCACTACCTGCAAAAGGTTGAGAACCACTGCTTTAATGTGTGCCCTGCAGTGGTTTGCAGCACATATTTAAAAAAAAAAACCTGAGTGATATAATTATTAGCTATTAACTAGGGTGCATTTACAATGTTATTAACCAGTGCAATGCTTAGTCAGTTTGCTGTGAGAATTGCATATGTATCTGAAGCAATGAATTCACACTTCTGTGACTCTTTCGGGAAATGTTGATTGCTGCTTTAGCTCCTGAACCAATGAAGTCTAAGTATCACTGCACTAAAGTCAACAGCTGTATTTTATGTGTATCTCTAACATGGAGAGAATCAAAAATGAACTTGACAAGTTTAAGGGGGGGGGTATGATAAGCCTGCCAACAATGGCAAATAGCTGCTCTGTGACTGTTAGCAGCAATTGACAGGTGATGGGACAGTAGATGGAGAGGGCTCTGAGTTACTACAGGGAATTCTTTCCTGAGTGTCTGGCTGGTGGCTCTTATCCACATGCTCAGAATCTAATAGAATATCATATTTGGTGCTGGGAAGAAATTTTCCCCTGGAGCAGAAACCTTGGGAGGATTTCACTTTCTTCTGCAGCATGGGGCACAGGCCACTTGCAAGTTTACACTAGAGTAAATGACAGATTGTCTGTCATTTGAAGTCTTTTAAACCATGATTGGAAAATTTCAGTAGCTCAGCCACAGGTTACAGGATAGGGTGGGTGAGATTTTGTGTGCAGGGGGTAAGACTACATTATGATGGTGGTCCCTTCTGATCTCAAAGTCTATAAATCTATGAGTCTAGTTCCCAGTTGAATTCAAAATAGAAACAGATTAGGAGAAGGCAACTCCTAAAGCACATGGGGACAACAGAGCTCCTCATGCCTGATACAATGAAGATACAACCTCTTTGAAACCTCATTGAAAACTGGTTTTCAACTGCGGGGGAAAAAAAATCAACAAAAAGCTATTGCAGTCCAACTTACTCTCCTCTGCATTTATTTTGCTTCCATTCTGTAAGTTCTGCATCCTCAGTAATCTGAAGAAGTGGGATTCTCTCCAGCCAAAGCTCATGTGATAAATTTATTAGTCTTTAAAAGTGCCACAGATTCCTTGTTTATTTGTAGAAAGGTCTTGGTTCTTTATTAAGCTAGAGAACTATATAATACATTTCAATGACCAACACATTTCATAAATTGTATCTTTTTTTTATTTTGAAGAATGTTAAAAAGAGTGATTTTAAAGATTTTAAAATGTTTAACATTTTAACTGTTTTTAAAACCAAGTTTAGTTAATATATTTGCTTATAATGAATGCTAATATTTTTGTCAGAATTATATTGCAATCAGTTAAGTGTGCAAGAAAACTGTACTTTCTGCAGAATTTGCTACTTATGGATATCAGCAAATCTTTATACAGAACTTAGGTTAAGTGTTTCACAGACTATATCTGTGCCCTGCTAATTATATAAGGAAAGAGAGATTGGTGTTTTGAAAATTGTCTGCTGGCATAAGTGTATGGGCTATCCACAAACTGCTGAAGGGCCACAGATATGGCCACTTTTCTGTTTTCTTTCTTAATTGAGCCTCTTTCAAATCTGATAATTGCTGGTTATTAATTCTCCTATATAATATATAAATTTGGAGGTCCAGTTACCAGACTGGCCTCTAGTGCTGCAGAAGCTGTTTCTCACAAAATTTTTATTCCAAGCTAACTTAACTACTACAGCTTCTAGTATTATGCTATCTTCAGAGGTTTGTCTATACCTCCACTTATAACTACCCACCAAATGTTGGAAACTTTGTCATTAGTATGCAAAATAAAAAGGTATTACCATTTATTATCCCCGCAGGGACTATGATACTAGATGTAGCAGAACCTTGAGGCCTTGAACAGCTCTTAAAATGCTAATGCAAATATACGTAAACTCATAACATTTTCTTCTAGATGAATGCACTCTGTCTTTGCAAAGTTGCCTTACATTTGCAGTAAATGATATTCACATCTAATTTAAAGTCTAAGTAGTATAAAGGGGCGTTAGTGTAAATGGGAATTGGGCTCAATATGTGATTGATAATGTAGAAAATGTTGAGAATGATTGTGTTAGTGGATTCAGTCAGAATCATACAATGAATGTGAAGAAATGACATTGCTTATGGTTCATTGAAGAAACAAAGCTGAACCAATGCAGTTAGGTATAAAGAAGTGTTGTTGTGTATAAACATTAAGTAGGAGGTATGGGGAGGAAGTTAGGCAGTGGTAGCTACTGCTACACTCATGAACAATTTTCAGCTGAGAAAAACAATTCCATGTACAGGAATGAGAAAACATAAATGTGAATTATAACAGCGAGTAAAATTAACAAACAGTAATAGATATAAAGCAGCTTTAAAACAATTGGTATATTTTAAAAATCACTTACAGACATCAAAAAAACAGCAAGCTTATTCAGAAGCTAAAATGACAGCCTCATTGTTCTTAGCAGTTCAATAAATAATTATAATAAAAGACAGTGCACTGAGCAACGTATACTACAGAGAGACAAAGTCTCCTACATTCAATTACAGTTGTGACTATTTCAATCTCAAGATCCATCACTTCCACCTTTTTCAGTCTGGCAGGTCACATAATTTATTTAGCATTCTTCCCTTCTTATGATAAGATCATCTAAATTAGCAGAGAGAGTTCAGTTTCAACTGGGGTTTGGTGGAAAGCAGGCAAATTTATAAACCTTTGAAAACCTGCCTATATTTTGTTGGGTTGTGGTCTTCCCTAGCTGCCTCCCCCAGCTCTTCAACAATCCACCAGGCAGACTAACAAGAAATAACAAGCATGGAAGTCCTGACTTCCAGGTTGCTCTGCACCTCCCCAAATGGGCAGGTTGGGATGAGGAAGCTCTAGGAGTGATAGTTCCCAGCTTCATGGACCCTTGCCAAGTTGGGGGTTTAGGGTGCCCACAGTCAGCAGCCCTAGGGGTTTAGGGTGTCTGCAGTCAGCAGTACCCCTGATTCATGACTCCCAGGGCTTTCTCTTCCATAAAGAACTTCAGAATTGGAATCAAACCAGATTTTACTCTGTCTAAATCCTTCATGAAAAAGAAATTTCCACACAGCTCTATTCAAAAGTGGCTGAAAGTCATCCTTGCCTCTCCTCCCCCTGGGCTGTTAGGCACAGCACAGAACCTCACCTCAAAGAGGGAATACTCTGACTTCATGTTGGATGTGTGATTGACCCAGGAGATGCTGTGCTTGGTTCTGTGCACTGTAATACACAAAAAAAAAAAAATTGAGGGAATCCAGAGAAAAGGACCAAAAATGAAGAGAAGGGGATCCAGAAGAAAAATAAAGACCGAACTATACATTGCTTGGTTACAAGATAACAAAGGAGGGTGGAAGGTAGCGACCATCACAACCTATAAATAAGTGGAAGACAGAATGAAGAGGAAATGATTTAGGGTTCTACAAGGAGGTTGTTCAAATAATATAAAGGCAACATTTAAAGTGTTTACTGAACCTAACCTGACTTTGATAATACTCTATGGCTAAACCAATGGTGAAGTAGAAGGCTCCTGCCTGTAAAATGATATTTTGAATGCTGCATGGGTAGTTTCACCATAAAAAGAAAAAGAATTGTATTAAGAACTGTGAAACTGGCTGCCACATATTAACTGAAGAATGCAAAAATTTTCCTGCTGTAATTACAAGATTGAGAGATTGAATAAAGCATGTTGTGCAGTTAAAATAAGAAAGCATCAAGTAGTAGATAATGTATATAGAATGCTCTGTATTTGTTAAGTTGAATTGTGGAAACTTCCTAGCCAAATTGCTGCAACCTCTGTTCATGCAGAATCTGTCAAAGAATAGAATGAATGTGCTTACTATATATGTGCATTTTATGAGGTACAGATGCAGTGGAGTCTGATTGGTATAGGTGCCTCTACGACCTGATCTACAGTGCTGACAAAATTTGGCAGTAGTTGATGGGAGTTATGCAAACTATACAGCATAGCTTGTGTAACTCCCATCGACCTCATAACTCCCCTTTAGTGCACTGTCTTCATAGTGCTGTGCTGATGGAAAATGTGTTCCCATTGACACCATGCTATGCCACTTGATGGATGGTTTTATTAAGCTGATTTCTGGATTGATAGTGTGTCTTTAGTGACTGCTCAGTCAATATGGAAAAATTGATCTGATGACAATGAATTTTCCACTGTCAATGTACACATACCCTTAGTCTTATAAAACATGTGTGGAACCAACTAAGAAAAAAAACTACAAGGTTTGAGCTAAGAGAGTAGAATATTGGAATGTACATTGTCATAAAGAAGGTTATTATAAAATGAGCAGGAATAAGGCTGTGTTTTTGGGACAAACTAATACTGTGGTATGGTTCCCCAGTGGTGATAATGCATAATCTCTGTATTGTGTTGATTCATCTTTGACTAAGAAAATGATTGAGAAGTCTGGTAACCCAGGCTCATGTTATTAACTACATCTTTTTTTTAGATCAATTATGATAAGTAGACCAGCACAAATTGCTTTGTAACTGAAAATATTTGATTTAGCTTCTAAAAATCTTGAACTATAGATGAACTCCTCCAAACTTTAAGTACTGTATAGATATAGTAAATATAGGAAATAAGATGCAGATACACATAACCCACCCTTCTTTAAATCTTTTCAATTTCATATCTTAAATATTCCTGACACCACATGAGCCATTCCTATTTACTTTTGATCGACACCTGCTCTGTTACTCAGAGGGCTTCAACAAGTCAGCTCCATGGATTCGGAATCTGAATGTACTTAAATAAACTCAAAGTCTTGTTAGATGTCGGCTTTAAAAAATGTTTCTTTTCAACAGATGATTTAGTGCCAAAATTGCACCAAGGTACAGGATCTGTGCAGGTCTATATACCACCTAAATCCAAAGCTGAAGCATCCATAGCAGAAAGATCGCGTATGTGCATATATCCTCAAAAGAATGTAAACTCAGGTACACAGATGTTAATATGCTCCTCTGTTATCGTCAGAAGACAAGATTTGTGTCACAATGATTGTTAACAAAATGACATACCTCCCCCCATAAACTACAATTGTTTCCTTAACACAGATCTTTAATTGACACTAACTGTTATAGGTCAAGGATATTTTTTTCAAATATAAAAACTGTGACAAAGTTCCTCCTCTACCTGGGGGTTCTGCAATTCCCTTTAGCGGTGGGTTTGTTTTCTTCAGGCCTCCAGGCCTGGGAAAGGTCTTTTGCCCCTTCAGGCAGGGGTTTTCCTTCCCCCAGTCTTTGTGCCTCTGGGGCTCTTCCTCACCAATGTTCTGCTCCTTCTCCAGATCTGTCTGCCTTCCAAACACACCTTGCCTCCTCTCACATGCTCCCATAACTCTTCTCACTCTCACACTCCTGCTACCCCCTTTCTCTGGAGGAAAGGTTTTTTTAACAAGTCTTTGGTGGAGTAACCATTGCGCAGATCCTATTAAATGACAAGGAGATGGGTGGGTGCAAGTCCACTCAAATACTGAAACACCTCCCCAAGCCTAAGGGATGAGGCAATGGACCCAGCTTCAAGTGATTCCTGGGGACGCTAATGAATAACAGGGATGAGGTGTGAAGGCCAGAAGTTTAAAACAAAGGATTCAGAAGGGGACACCAAAATCCAGACAGTGCCCCCTGCTTCCAGAAAGTGTCAAGGGAGCCAGCAGATGCTGCCCAGAGGAACTCTGCCCAGAGAAGTGAGTGAACAAGGGACCAGAAATAGGCCCCACAGTCACAGAGACCATCCCCCAACCACCCACTGCCTCTCCCTGGCAATGTTCCCTCTAAGGTTTGACGGCTTGTGTGCAAAATTTTGAACCCATGTGCAAAACTCTTTCTGAATAAAATTTTTGTGCAACTCCACATGATGGAAATTATTGAAAAATATAGAACAATGAAAAATTAATGTTATTTAAATTGTTGTTAATAATTTGAATTTATTCTATACTTATGTGACATTTTGTCTCATCAGTTCTTCAGTCCTGTTTGTCTGCCTTTGTCAGTTTTCCAAAATGAATAAGCACATAAAAAAGTTAAAGTGAAAGCAATTAACTTGCCTCTCATTTTTCATTTTGCACAGCAGCCCATTTTACAATTTTAAAAAATGGTCCTAAATTGTTCCTAGCCAGTTCAAATGTGACCCTTTATTTGTTTTACTTACTTGGTCACTATTAGTAATCTTGATCACAGTATACTTTATTTTCCTTCATTTTATTAGTGTTTGATATTCCCCCCCCCCAATTTAACCCTTCCCTAAGGAGCAACAGGCCAAAAGGTAAAAAACCCAACCCAGGGCTTGACCCTGTGATCACAAATCTATTGTTTTACCAACTGAGCTACAGGCATTTTATATATAAAAACTTCTGGGCATAAAGGATAACTGTGTACTCCACTGCCCCTTGATCTCCCCCCATCCCCCCCAAACTGCTCTTTATTCCATGTGTGCATCTGTGCAGCAAACTCTTAACATCTGGACAATCACCTATTTTTGGAATGCTTGAGGGAGGAAGGACATGAAGGTAAGAAGGAGCCCTTGGATAGCTAGCAACTCCCGCGCCGGCCCCCAGCCCATCCTCAGGGGGGCGTGGGGCCTGCCCCCTGCCCATCTTCAGCTGCTCTCCCAGCCTGCCCCCTCCACCAGTTGATCCTTGGCCATGGTTAAGGCCTGTGTCTCCCCCCCCCCCCCTTTCCAATCCTCAACCACTTTGCCAGACTAGGGTTACCAGATACCAAAACATGGAAAGGAGGACAGGGAAGTACAAAAAGAAGGATGTTGGAGGACACATACACATCTGGGGCTCCGCCTGTGCCCCCTTCAGCCACCCAGCCAATGCCCCCCCCAAATGCTTGCCCCATTGATCACCCGACTCCAGGGAAATCTGTCTAGCCCCTAGTTACAGCGTGAGATTAATTGCAAGAACAGAGGCTCAAGAATATCAAAGTATTTTTCCTCTTCACATTAAAGTAACCGTAAAGCCAACCACTTTAAGGAGTCACAAAACTAAGTATTTAATGCTTATATCAAGGTGCAAGAATCATACTGCAGAACTCCTATCCAGACTGATGTTTTTACATTGTGAGTTGCAAACAGAAGCACACCTCCAATAAATTTAATGTAGTAATTATGGACAAGATTAAAATCAGGTTTAACACAGTAAGTTCCTCCACAGAATTCACTCATTGTTTGACACACAGAGGGATGGGCCCTTGACTACATGAAGTCTAACAGAATTTGAGGTGTTGGCTTCTAAAGGAAAAGTAATCTCTGTCAGCAGTATTCTCCCCATGACTTGAAGTTAGGGGTGTGGTGCAGGGGGGGGATGTCTGGGAGGGTATAGGAGGTGCTCAGTCATTTGCTCTAACACTGTTACTAGCCGACAACTGGGGGGGGGAAAGCGGAGTGTACAGAAATCCCTGTCTAGCCTCAGTTTTGAGCCTCACTGTGTAGTATTTAAAAAAAAAATCACAGACATGCTCTTTAGATTATATACACACAGGAAAGGAAAAATCAGAAAAAATAAGAGCTGCCGGTTTTTATGTGCAGATCTGCCTGAAACATAACCTTTTACCTAAAATGCAAATTTCTGGAAACATCATATCCTACTATGTCTGCCATAAACCACAGATGTACATATATCTATTTTATGACAGTTAACATTTTGTTTGCTTTTATGTGAAATACACATCAAATGGGGGGTGGGAGGGCAGAGTAGATGTTTGTGACTATCAAATGCTCCACCCAAGAGGACAGCACCTATTCTTGAATGCAATGATCAGTTTTTTCCTAAATATACCAAAATAAAAATAAGCATAGAGTATATAGGCAAAAGCAAGCTGCTTGTTTTCTATGATTTGATAAACTAACAAAGGGACAAATATTGCAATCCTTACTCCATCAAATTTCCCACTGACTTCATTTAAACTATAGGATCAGGCCCAGCCCAGCATCTACTTTAGAATAGCTAATACTTGCACATCTGTGTATCTTACTAAAATTTAAGGACACATCTATAGTGGACTAATCTCTTCTTGGAAGGGAGAAACAAACTGAAAAAAATCACACTGGGAAAAGGAAAATCTTACAGATTCAAACCTCCTCACAATCAAAAGTGAACTTTGTTGGACCTGTAAACAAAAGATTTGTTGTCAAAAGCCAAGATTCATTAGCAGGAATAAAGATCTGGCTTAGCCCAGCCATTAGGGAAACAACTGTCCCCAGAAACTTTAAGCCAAGCAGGACAGCAAAGCAGAAAGCAAAGAAGCAGTCACAGGTTTCTCTTTGAGCACTTCAGAGACCCCATCAAGGTGAAGAAAAGCCCCAACCCCTCCAAAAAATAAGATTAAACCTCCCCCAAAATCAGGTGCAGGGAAAGGGGAGAGGACCTGAGCTGGAGGCTGGAAAGAAGCCCGGGGTGAGGAGCCGAAGCAACAGAACAAAGCGAAACCACTTCCAGCCCTGCAGCTGGAAGCCTGGAGCAGGGAGCAGGGCAGGACAAAGAGGAGGAGTCTTAAAGTGACACAGACTCCTGGTTTTCTCTGGTAACCCTGAGCCTGACCAGCCCCCAGCCGATCTTCAGGGGCTCTGCTGGCCCCCCAGCTGGCCTGACCCCGCTCCCCACTTCGACAGCCTGGGGTTGCCTGGCCCCAGCCCGGCCCCTCCTCCTCCTCCTCCTTCTCCTTCCCCTGCTGCTCAGCTGATCCGCTCCAGGCCGGCCCCGCCCCCACTCCCCTGGCTGAGCCTCAGCTGCTCTGCCGGCATCTCCCTCCCGTGCGCGGGGACTGGAAACCCCTGCGCGGGGAGCGGTGTCTAACGTGCGCGGCCGCGCTGCCGCGCACCTTAGAGGGAACAGTGCTCCCTGGTCTTATATATGGACACTTCTGCAAGGGCCAGGAGGTTGGTGAGGAGGCCCTATGACTTTGTGGGGCCACAGATGGGGAGTTCATATAAGAATAAGCATGGGGGGAAATGCAGCAGAGAAGCTGGAAGAAGGGCTGCAAGTTGGTGCAATCGAGGCAGGTGTTGGGGTGAGAGGTGAACCATGCCAAGCACATGCCCCTGCTCACAGCTCCATGGAGTAGTCGCCAACTGATGTCCCCAGTGGGCCACGGGGTTAAGGTAGCAAACAGACTGGCCCACTGGGGGTCCTAACCCTCCACTGCTGACCACTGCAAAGCTACAAGGGGAAAAGTGATTTGCTGAACCTATATGTGCTGTTTCCCAGTGTTTGAATCTTAAAGACTGCTTTGATTTGCTGTTACTGTATGACCTGATCCCATGACTTGCACTTTCTTGCATTTATTTTCCTCCCATTCTGTAAGTTTCCCCCATCTTCAAAGCATCTGATGAAGTGGGATTTTCTCCCATGAAAGCTCATGCAATAAAAAAATTTGTTAGTCTTTAAGTGCCACAGGATTCCATGCTTGTTTTGTAGAACTAGACTAATATGTCTACCCCTTTGGAACTCTTCTCTGTGTGTCTTTCTGTAAGTCTTCAGCAGTAACCTTGCAAAGAAAATTTCAAAATATATATATTTATAGGTTCAGATTACTTATAGCTCCCAGATTCACTTTCACATAAAGAACAGACATACTGGGTCAGACCAATGGTTCATTCAGCCCAGCATCCTATTTTCCATCAGCACTCAATGCCCAGATGCCACAAGTAAATGAGTAGAACGGGTAATCATCAAATGATCCATGCTGTCAACCATTCCAAGTTTCTGGGAAACTACAGTCATTGCCTTGTATGACTGGTAGCCACTGATGCACCTATCCTCCATGAACTTCTCTAATTCTTTTGAAACCCCTTCATAGTCTTGGTCTTTGCAGAATCCTCTGACAAGGAGTTCCATAGGTTGACTGTTTATTGTGTGAAGAAATATTTCCTTTTGTTCATTTTAAACTTGCTGCCTATTGATTTCTTTGGTGACATCCTAGCTTTTTGTGTTACAAGAAGGAGTAGATAACACTTCCTTTTGTACTTTCCCAACACCAGTTATAATTTTATAGACTTCTATCATGTCCTTCCTTAGTTGTCACTTTTCCAAGCTGTAAAGACAGACTCTTATTACTTTCTCTTCATATGGAAGCTTCTCCGTACCCCTTACCATTTTAGTTGTCCTTCTCTGTACCTTTTCCAAATCCACTATATCTTTTTGGGGACAGGACAATCAGCATTCCATGCAGTATTCAAGATGTGGACAGTACATGTTTAGCAGGCTTCCTGCTTCTGGTGTATCTACATTTTTTTTTACTGTTACTTTTTAAGCCTTTGCCTAGATGTTCTTCAAGTTCTTGTTTTGCCTTCATAATTGTGTGTTTTACACTTCACTTGCCAGAATTTATGCTATATTCATTCTTGGACCAGATCCTGTCCTCCACTTAGGACTATTAAGAATTGTCTGTCCTCTTCTGGACAAGCAGCTCCAAGGAGCAGTCATTTAAGGTGTCAAGAAACTGCATTTACACATCCTGTCCTGAGGTGACATATACAAAGTCAATATGGGGATAGCTGAGATCCTCCATTATTATTGATTTTTTCTTCTTTTTTTCTTTTAATTTTTAAAAAGCCTCTCTAATCTATCTGAGCATTTCACTATCCTGGTCAGGTGACCAGTAATATACCTCTACTGCTATATTATTATTCAAGCATGGGGTTACTAGCCATAGAAATACTATGACACAGTTTGAGCTTTTTATTTCATTTGACTCCTCTCTGCTTTCTTTCACATATACTGCCTGTTACACTGGTTCTTCTGTGCTCCATTGATTATCTTTATTGCACTAAGTTTTGTGATGCCTATTACATCAATATCTTCATTTAATAAGAGGCACTTTAGTTCATCCATCCTAGCATTTAATTTCTAGCATGTGTATACAAGCAATTCAAAAAATGGCTGAGGACCATCATATGATGTAAAGTTTAGCACACAAGCTGTAATATGCTTCCAATCATCCCTCCAAAAATACTAAACATTGAAAATATATTCCATAAATAAATAACCACAACACCCTCTCTATATATTATTCATAGAAAAAATAAACACACAATAAAAACAACCCACTATATGCAGCATCATCTTGTTCAAAACCTGGGGACATGGGCTAACAACTCTCTGCATTTCTCTGTCCCTTAATCTTTCTGGAACTTTAAACATGTAAATCCACATTAAGAAATCACCATTTCCACCCCTTATTTCCTGCATTGTAGGTACAAAATAAACTCAAATGGATACCCACAGAAGAACAAGTGCAATTGCAATGGTAATCTGAGTGAAAGTCTCTTTTTGATGGATTCTATTATTTCAGGTCCAGAAGGCTCAGTTATGCTAAGTTAGTCTGATGATCTGTATAACTCAAACCGTAGAACCTCCCCTGGTAATTTTATGAATGAAGCCTATAACTTCTGTTTTGAACTTCAGTATGTCTTTTCAGAAAGACAAGCATCTTGATTTAAAGACTCCAAGTGATGATGGAGAGTACACTAGATTCCTATGTGTATTGTTCTAATGCCTTTAACTCTTATTGTTAAAAATATGCACTTTATTTCTGACCTAAATTTGTCAAGACTCAGAATCCCACAATTAGATCCAATTATGTCCTTTTCTGATAAACTGAAGAAATGTCTACTCTCAGAAATTTCATCCTTGTGTAGATTGTGATTGTCACTCAATATTCTCTTTAATAAACTAAATACATGGAGCTTCTTAAATTTCTGATTATAAGGCATATTTTCCAGACCTTGAATCATTTCTGTATCATTTTTATGAACCCTTTCCAATTTTTTGGCATTATTTTTGAAGTGTGGGGACCCCAGCTAACACCGTATTCTAATAATGGCATCACTAATGTTATGTATGTAGACTTCACTGCTTTTACTTGATAGCTCCCTGTTTATGCATCCATGAATTATTTTTCTATCTTACAGCATCACATGGGGACCTTAGATTCTCTTGATTCTCCTCCATTTTCTCTAAGTCCTTTTCAATGTCCCTCCACTCTGAACCTCTGTTTCCCATCTTTGCTTTTAGAGGTGTGACATTGCATTTGGATATGTCAGAAGGCATTTTCTCAAATGAGCCCACCTATCAAGGGACCCAGACTGATCTGTAAGATTGACCTGTTCCATTGTTACTTATCACTCCACCAATGAGTGTCTGCAAATATTGCCTGTGTTTTATATTTCCTTCTGGAAAGATATGAATAGCAGTCATCTGAGAATAGATCCCTGCATAAGCCCATTATAAACATGCCTTAGGATGATGTTTCTCCATTTACAATTTTAGCAAGATCAGTTAACCAGTTTTAGAGAGAGAAGGTAAAATGTGGTCACTTCTATTGAACCAACTTCTGTTGCTAGAAGGCACAAGCTTTTGAACTATAGAGCAATTCCTCAAGTAAGTGATGTTTGAAAGCTTGTCCCTTCCACCAACAGAAAATGGCCCAATAAAAGACAGATCCTCACCTACTTTCTCTCTCTCTCATATCCTGGAATGAATATGGTTAACTGGCTGCTCCCTTGATCTGCTCTGGCATGCTGCTGTGACACCCTAGATCTCCATTCCTGAACCCCAATTCACCTTGCTCTGCCAGGTGAGCACTCACTTATGAGTCAGTCCACACCAGCTGCCTAAGTGTGATCATTCCCAGGAAGTGAGTGCATTCCCTCTGGCCACTACGGCAATGATCCCCTAGCAAGCACTCCAGCTGCAGATACCACAATGGGAACATCTGTGTTACAGGGATTGGGAGCCTCTCCCATTCACCATAGTCTCACATACATCCATTTAACATTGAAATGGATTGTGCTCATCCTCCCGCATGCACACCCTTTAAAGTCCACACAGCTTCAGCTAAAACAAATACTAGTTTATTGATTAGGATATGGTTTTAAGTGAGTATATAGCAAATCAATGCACAAGCATTTTGTAGATGAGTCAGGAGTTACCATGAGAAACTAAAAGATATAACATGCATACTAAACTAATAACACTATTTCAGATATGCTCATCTCACCAACCAAGTCTAGCTATGATGATTTTGTAGCTGTACTCTGCTTATTTCTAGACAGGTCCAATTCTTCTTGTAGATGTTTCAAGATGGAGTGTCCATGGCAAAAAGCCTCAAGCCATTCAAAGCATCTCCTTGTTTCCAAAAAACCGCTCCACCTCTCCCTTTCTGCGCTGCTGTGTGATTCTCTTTACTTCTACCTGATCCAGGGAGGGTATTTGCATTGCATTGCCTTTCTCATGTAATTTTCCCACATCTGTGCTAGAGATATTCCTGAGGGTCTGTGCTGTGTAAAATGCTTTACATATGTACATATATATGATGCTGCAGGAGACATACCATAGTAACCCTGTAGAATATGTTATGAACATTCATAAATGAAACTTGCATGGCATAACAGGAATCAAATCATACAATTACATTGCAAAAGTCAACAGGAAAGTCACACAGATCATAACCTGGGGTGCATGGACGTGCATCCCATGACACGACTACAACTGTACTTCAAATAAGCCATAGTTAATTAATTTAACATGGGCCACAATGTTGTTTGTGCAGTGCTACTGTTTCACCAGAAAATCATGCAGGTCTGAGTCAAATGCCTTAGTGAAGTCAAAATATAATATATCAATAAAGGTACATTTATCAACCAAACTTGTAATCATATTAAAAATAAATAAATAAATATTGCTTGGCAAGACTATTTTTCTATTAAACCATATAGATTTGCATTAATTATGTTGTAATATCTGGGTTCCCTCCTACAGCACCCTCCAGCGGCTCTCCAAAACAGGTCCACTCATACATTATCAAGGCTGCGATCTAACAGGACTACTTCATGGCTGTGTACACTTCTCTGTTCTCCTAAATGTCATTTACTTTACTTTTGATCCTGAGAATTCTGGATATTTTTAGCTCTTTATTCTTTCATTGGATCTTTCTGAGAATTGTCTACACATTGCTATAAAGTGAAAAAGGAAGCTGTCAGGCTCTTTCTGTGTGGCCACTTGTATGCACAGTTCTATATATAGGAGCAGCTTGCTCCTCCAATAATTGTCTCTAAATGGGAGGGAAAAAAATCTATTTATTCAACATTGCTTGCAGCTCTTTGTGTTATTGTGCAGTGTGTTGCATCTGTATAAAGTGTTCTTTAAGACTAGGACCGGCTAAGGTTGGCTTATAATATGTTGCATAAAGCAACTTTATCTTACCCACTACGGAAGACCTTTACATCTGATGAAGAATAATTATTCCTCAGCCAATAATGAAGCAGTTTGCTGGGCCAGAGAGAGAAACATGTCACCACCATGACCTTAATAATGCCTTGCCTTATTTTCTGTTAGGTTGTTTTCTCATTACAGAACAGCCAAAAGTAAACGGATCGAAACATCAGACAATTGGAATTTTTTTTTTTTTTGGTTGCTTAGTTTTTTTTCTCCTAGAGCATGAGAATTGCTGTGTGCTTAAAAAGGTGCATTTTCCATTGAACTATATTTAGATATAAATTATCCTCCCTCCAGATTAAGTGAATGTTCTCTCTCTCTCTCTTCCCTCTTCATTTAATTTGTTCTTCTTGATAATATTCGTTAATCTGCAGAAAAATTGTCATGCGTATTTTGCAAATCCAGTGGCTTTGTACTTGACATAACTATGCAGATTCTTGAATTTAAAAAGTGAAGACTTCTCCTTCACTTGGTCTTAAAGTTTAGTTCTTCTATGAGGTGACTCAGTAAAAAAATAAAAACTCCCAGCATCATGAGGTTCCATATTTATGTTCTTTCCATTGATATGATGGTCGATCTTTTCAATTTACAAGCAAAAAGATGTTTTTCAAACTTCCAATTCTGTAAACTCAATATAGAATTTGAGAGTCAACTTGAGTTCTTTCAGACTAATGCATCACCCAGTAAAGATTATACAATCAGAAGATGGTTAACAAGTTTGAGACATGAGAAGAAATAGAGCCCAGCTCAGTCTCCCAGAGTTGTATTTCTTCTGCAATGTTAAGAGGATTAAAATGTCATCAAGTTTATTCTAGTGAGTAAAGGGAGAAATCTGTGACTTCACATAGACAGCCGATTTTTGAAGAAGAGAAGAACATTTTCATGTAATAATCTTCAGACTAAAACCACTTTAAAATATTTTTTGTCAATCTAGAATATTTCTGGAAGTTGCACATTTTATACGTTTATGGCCTGGAAAATGACTTTGGAAAATTTTTACAGCATAAAGTGAGTTTTAATTGAAATCTTGATGTTTACCACTTGTAGTATGTATGTTTTCTGCTGTATTCTGCCCCATTGTAAAGATACAAAGACATGTAAATACCCTGATACAATAGTGGAATAAAATTCCATTGATTTTTAGTGAGGACAGGATTTCTCCATAGGATTTTAATGGAGAGCGTTACAGACATAATTATACACAAAATAAATACGTATCCATGAAGAGAGAACTGTTACATGTATAAGCACCATCTTCCATTTATACTCTACTGAGAGTTGTGTTACTATCACAAGCTATTATTTTAAGTGAACAGGCTTTCCTAGATGTGCTTGAAAAAACAAGGGGCTCAGTAGAGAAGCAGAAATCTAGGTGTTCAGCACTCAGTGGTATGTCTACACTTGGGTGCCACCTAATGTTGACATTGACGAGTCTCGACCCTAGTCTATACTTTCAGGGCTTCTTGGCAGCAGTTGATGGCAGATATGCAAGGCGTATAAAATACTTTGCACACCTGCTAATGACTTTCTAAGCCATCAAGACGCAGTAGGGGAAGCCGACCTTAAATGCCCTGAGGTTGGCTTTCACCAACTTCAGATCCAAGGCTGGAGTTTCTGAAGGAATTTCCAGAGTGGAGCGGCCAGTTCACCTCACTGCTGAATTGTGCCCAGAAGATTGCGCTGATGGCTGCAATTTTGCTACCATCACTGGAGACATACCCTCAGTAATAAAACGAAGGGAATGGCCACATCTCACTCCACACTCTGGTGTCTTGCGTCCCCACTACTGGCTGTCACTCCCAGTTTAGAAGCATTGCATTGTGGGTAGGTGTCCCACTGTGCAACCAAGTGCTAAGGCTTGTGGGAAGTCAGCTGTCCTCCCATGACACAATGCCCCCTCCCCTCCCCTTTTCACAGAGAAATGGAAAATGCTTTTCCTGCTGTGTACCTCTGCTGCAGGGATGGAGCTGGCTCAGCTTCTCTGCAGTGTTACTGAAAGTGTTTAAAATACCTCTAGGCTTTTTCTACAGCAGGGGTGTCAAAGTTCCAAACTGGGGGTCATATCTTGCCCACCAAGGGCTCTTATTCAGCCCTGGAGCTGCTGCCTGTTCCAGTGATTTAACTTCACAGTCTGCCTCTGCTGCCTGGAGCTGAGATCTGCCAGTAGCAGTGAGAGAAGAGCTGCCAGCCCCTGCTGCTGCATCACCTAGCCAAGGCAGAGAAAATTTTGACCCCCCCCTCTCTGGCCAAGGAAGCATGGTCTGCACTGCAGATTGCAATACGTAGCTGCCCCAATGGGGAGAGAAAGAGCTGGGGTGGCAGCAGGTGCAGGGCCCTGGGTGGGGGCAGAGCCACGCCCCCCAGCCATCAGTGCACAGCTCCATCAACTGTTGTGCTGCTGAGGTGACCAGCCAGAAAATGGAGTTCAAACCTTTCTCGGTCTGCAAGCAGGGAAAGCACTTCCTGGTGATGTGGCAAAGGATCAGCGTATCAGCAAAGAGAGACTTGAAAGAACATGGAATTGTGGGACAGATCCCAGAGCCAATTAAAGTCTCATTCAGTGCACATTCATGTAAACCCACATTCTCAAGGTCGAACTGAATGCTATGCCTCCTTTGGGGGTGAAGTTATAATGCTGATTTCCAGCACCACTTAATGTGCATTCTCACTCACATGAGTGTGTAAGCACACAGCCAAAGGGCGAGGTAACAGCTGAAAAGGGTGACCTGAGCCCTCAGGATAGCCTGCGCTTCTCAGTCAGAAGGAGCAGCCTGCTGTGTCTTGTATGTTAGGACTCTGGATTCTAAAAAATAAAGTAGTTAGAGTACTGTGGTAGGTGCAATGTATGGTTTTTATCTATCTTCTCTGTCTATATGGTGTGAATATAACAGTATTGACCTTAAAGACAGTATGTGGTTAGACATTGAGCAATTATTTGAACATGTAGGGGTATCAATCACGCCATGGTTGCTTAGTACAAAACAATGTTAAGTACTTTCAAGGTAGCAGAGCTAACTTATCACAGCTATAGAAGAGTATGCTGTAATCGGGCATGGTAGATGATAACAAATGTTGCTAGCTTATTTTCTGTTGCAGAAAGTTTTCTGTTTTCTGTTTCTGTTAACTGAGTATGTCTGAAATGGAGAAACATGACTTCATTTTCAGATAGTAGGTTATTCATGCAGTTAGAAAAATATGTTTTTACTTATAAACTTATCAAATGTAAATGGTTAATGTGAACTTGTTCCTGCAATTTTTCTCATGCACCTAGTCCTTATTTGCCCTTCGGCTTTAAACTCTCCAATGCTTTTTGTATTTTAAGATTTCTCTTTGGAATTTTTTACAAATGTATGCTAAGTTTATGATACTTTGGAACTATTCAGGGTGAACTATCAAGAACAAATTCATTATTGGAATAGTTGCATCTGTACGTTTGACTGCAAACTGAAAAAAAGAATGCATATCTTTGAAATACACTGTAGTCTTTTATGATGGTATCTTTAAAATATTGTATAATTTGCCTTTTAGCAGTCCCTTTAAACAACTTGACAAACCTATCAAAATTTGCATAATTTGTTTATCATCTAGGAAAGGCAGTACAACTCCACCAAAGAAAAACATCTCTTGCAAATAACACTCAATTTCATTATTGACAGATGTGATTTTTTTTTCTTTTATGCAGTTCTCAAAATACAGCAATTCTGACCAGTTATCTGGTTGTGGGGAGGGTGATAATCTGCATTAAATCAAGTTACCCTGGAATATAAGTGCCTGAGTACACCCAATGCAGTTTGTTACAAACACTAACTCTTCATTTATCGTCAATTCTGGAACCCTCTTTCAAAGTGTGCCAAGTTTGATGCAAATTGAATGAATTAGGTCTACTGTTCATATGCCTGAAATACTGCCAGACTACTTTGGGAGTCCTCAACAGCTATCCCACACTGCTTTCCAGGTGTCCATTACTGACCTGTTTATCTACATGCCCTTCCTTCCCTGCTCATGTCACATTGGCCACATTTCTCCTACTGTTTAAAAACTGGCACAGGGCCAAAATTTGCCTATTTGCTGGTGGGTATGAATAATTCAGCATTGCTGCATTATTGGTTCACAGGCCTTACCACATGCCTTGTGCAGCTTCTTGGAGCCATGCTGAGACCCTGTTTTCATCAAAATTTCTGCAGTAGTAATGGTGCCCTATGCAGAAGTGATCAGCTGCCAGAATAAAGACCTTTTTTCATAGACATTCCTAGGTTGATGGCCACAGAAGAAGATAAGTACTAGGGCAGACCAGTGTCAATTAAGTAGCAAACTGCTCAGGAAAATATACATTAAAATGAAGGGATGGCTTTAAATGGTTTTGTAGTGGACATATAATCTATCCATTGTTGAGGAATGGGCAGGATTTTATGAAATTACACCACTACTGAATTGTGGATCCTACAGCTTTCCTTCCCTTCCCCTGAGGTCAAGCAGCTAGACTCATCAGAGAAGGAAGCAAGGAGAGCTATGAAGAGCTTTTCCGGAGAAGTCAGGATTTCTTCAAGAGTCCAGACTCAGACAATGGTCATTGGCCACCCCAATTCCATCCATATGGGAGGGAGCTAGAATTCCAGCCAGAAATTCATACTGGACCTGAGGAGATGGACCATATGGAGCAAACTTTAACATGGAAATGTCTCTTTTTACAATTTATTAGTATGCAACAGTGCTGTATTAGCTTCTGCACTGCACAGCTAGGGCCATTTTTAGTAAATGTGAGTTTTCTGACTCGCTAAACCCTACCTCTTTCCCTCTTCCAACAGTATCCATTTAGCCTTTCAGCACACATGTTCAAAATGGTGGCTTCTCCATCCTGGAAGTCAGTATCTGTCACATGATAAAGACCTGACTAGAGACCTCTTTTAACTCCATGCTACAGAAGATGCATACCCATCTCCCTATTTGCCTTTCTCTTCCTTGCATCTATCCTAACCTACAAAGCTGCAGAGCCAAACTAGAAACATAATTTACAATCTCCACCACACTCTCCACCTCCAAGACACAATGGCAAACCTGAACAGCATACATAGTGCAGAGGTAAAAATCCTAATCAAAGCCTTCCTTGAGCACACACAACTGATCATTTCTGAGGTTTTCCCTAAGAATGGGTAAAATCTCAGGAAGGGAAAATCAGAAAATATTTCTATATGTATGTCATACCCTCCCTGGGCTATGAATAGTAACCACTTGTGTGTATTGGATGGGGTGGAGGGGGCATCCTACACCCAGCTATAGCATCTGCAGCAGCCAGACTGTCAATGATATGGCCTTTATCAACAGCTGACTAACCTGACAGGAACAAACTGAAAACTGAATGCGTGGGAGCCTAGCTCTTTTGAGATGTCTAATACCCCTAGAAAGTTTGAACACTGACCCACAACACAAGATGGCCCAAGAACAAGAAGAGGCAGGACCTGTGACTTGCATGAGAATGGCAGCCTTCCACTGCACTGTGTCACTTTTTTCATTTTGTTTTATTATTGTTCCAATTAAAATTTTATTTCCGGTTTCTACTAAATAAATTGCTTAATATAAACTGCTAAAAATAAATTTCTAAAGAGTCATCAATGCATTTTACACAGAAAATCCATACATTTGCATGTCATAAATTTTTACAAAGGCATCATGCCACAGACAAGACAAAATGATTATTCCAGGAGTCTATTGCTACCACCCATAAAAGAGACTGTACTGCTGACAATCCAATCTTCCCACTCAGCCCTAGCAGTTGGCTGTACAGAGGCACATTTTCAGACCTCAGACTCGCATTAAGAGCAATAAGTGTCGTAATAACATGCCCCTTGCTGTCTCCATCTTCTAGTGGACACCTTACTGGCCGCTTGCACAGCTGACCAAATTTTTGCACTTCAGCCTCCCACCCTCCCAAGGTTTTTCTCCCTTACTTTCACAATTATAGTGCTAAATACAACCTGTAGCTTTCATCTTAGGCAAGGTTCTTGTTTCTGCAGCTTCCATCCTATTCCAGAAACAGCAACACCACCCTTTCAAACAGCCAAATTCACATTCCACTGTCATTCTGCAAATACTGAAGCTGTAGTTTAACAGTTCCTTTCTTCTATCCAAGTGGCTTGTGAATGGCTTCATTAACAAGGGAGGAAGAGGATAAGCCAGGTCTCCCTGGTTAACCAGGTCAATCCTAATACCTTTAATTCCCACAGTGATCCTGTGGCCAACTTGTCATTTATTCATTACAATACACAAAGCCAAGTTCTGAAAGCTCCTAGCATCATGGACCCTTGCCAGCCACCTTGCATTTATATTTGTAAATCTGCCATGGTGATCAACCAGACCTTGGAGTGTCATGGAGAAATACCCCTTTCTCTTTGTAAACTCTGAGCCTGGGTGAATGGGTGACCAATACTCATGTGGGTCCCATTAAGCGGCTCAAATAAAGTTTGAGAACCCCATGGAAGCAAAAACTATCTGAAAGCAACAGAACAAGCTTTACAACGTGGTTCAACAGTACCTTTTTGATGGCACTACACAGCTTCATGACAAAGGCCCCAGCAGTTGATATCCCTATGCTGAACTTTTGGATACGGATTGGTAGCATTCTGGGGTGGTCAGCTTCTATGGTAATTTCCAAAGGGGTAGCTGTGTTAGTCTAGATCAGCAAAACGAAAAAGGAGTCCTGTGGGATTTTCTCCCATGAAAGCTCATGCGATAAATAAATCTGTTAGTCTTTAAGTGCCACAAGACTCCTTGCTTTTTTGCTTTACTAGACTAACATGGCTGCCCCTTTGGAACTAAGCAAGGAGTCCTGTGGTGCTTTTAAAGGCTAACAAAGTATTTGCCTAGATCGCAATGGCAACCTTTTACTCAACGGGTATGGGGCACTTGCATGTTCATACTCTGCTGCTACAAAGTCTGGGACTAGTCCAGCACATACTTCAAAATGGTTGCTTCCACCATCTTAAAAGTCTCTTGTCAATGCTGGTCATCTCAGCTTTGCAGAACTATCCTTTCCCACCAGCTGATGCAGGTTTCTAGAGAAACAGTATTCTGTTTTGTGAAAATGCTCCAAGACAAGCATCTGTGGTAGCAGTTGCTCAGTTACATTGTCCTCTTCTTTATTCTTGTCCTCCTTCCTCTGCTACTGCTGGAGCAACTGCTTGAGCAGCAACGTTGTTTGGCAGTGCAGTTAGCAAAGTCCAAAACTGCAGCCACTGGCTTTCAGAGTTGAAATACAGCCTAAGCAGTTTCTATGTATTCATAGTTGCCAGCATAGTGGCTCTGAACATTGTTGATTCCTTGCTGGTCAACAGCCAGTCATAAGTGACACTACACCACCCAAAAGGAGAGGAAGCAAAGGACAAATAGACCACAAACATCAGATTTTTTTTTTTAATTGCACTACCTCCCTTAGACCCGTAAGTCCTCTGCTCTGCAGTAAAGCAAAAGAGCATGGAATAGCCCCCGGGAATGCCACAGATTTAGCATGCAGCAAGCCCCCTACAACGATGCAGACTGAAAGGCTATGCCTACATTGGCAAATTAGTCCTGACTAAGGAAGCTTAGTCCAGACTAATTTAGCCCATGAGTATACTAAGAAATTTCTTAGTTCGGTATAGGAAAAGCTTAGTCCGAACTAGTAAGGCCTGACACTAGTCCAGACTTCCGTGCTTAGTTCGAACCTTAGTTCGAACTAGGTGCAGGCAAGACCCGGACTATGGCTCATTTTGAACTTAAGAAGTTTGAACAAAGCCATTTGTTCAAATTAACCACACATTCTAGTTCAAACTAAGCATTAGTTCAAACTAGAATGCACAGTTAGTTTGAACTAAAAAGTCCACGGTTAGCTCGAACAAGCCCGAGGTTAGTTTGGACTAACCTTGAACTTCGTAGTTCGGACTAGCAAGTCCAAACTAATTTGCCCTGATGTAGACATGGCCAAAGAGGGCACTGCCTGTCTTCCATTCTTGTTGTGCATTAACTGCTTCATTGCTTTATAGCATTCAGGTCATGCTGTTGGTCTTACTTTAAAAACATTATTCTTTGGCTTTTGCGTTTTTGTTAGAAGATTAGTTCTAAATTGAAAGCAATATCATCTGTATGTTCTGTGTTCTATGATTTTTTTAAGGTGAAATTAACTACATGGAGTCAGAGTTGTGATGCCTTTTCCCATGAGCTGGAAAAACTAACCCACCCCCCCCTTAAATGAGTGGATGTTGGACAATCTCCATTAATATGTAAAAGTCTCCCTCTGTGGCTCTTTCTGCAGGAGATGATAATTCAGCCCCAAAATATCACTCATTATATGCCATTTTTTATGTTGAACCTCTCACGCAAAGTATGTTCAGAAGTGTTTGATAAAGTGAAATATTATGGAGTCTTGGATACACTGAATATGTTTCAAAATCTTTCCCCCTGATGGAGGAACACCACCAAGCTAAATGTATTACAAGTTCTGTTTATGAAAATTTGTAGCTTTTTTTAAAAAAAGCAGTTGTGCTTCATCAGGTTTAATATGAAGAACCAACTACCTTCTATATAGTTATAATCTACTGAGTGAGGGATTGGAGAATAAATTCCTGCAGCATCCGCTATAATTTAGCTTTAAGCCAGCTGGAAGCAGGACTGACCTTTATTAAGATACATGGTGTAATGTTATTGCAGCCCTGGCTTTTTAAACTCTTGTCAAGAACTGCTCCATTATCTTTAAAATGCAGGTATAGTAGAGCAGAATCTCAGTAATTGCTGCTTCATAAACAAAATATTGCATAGTCTAAACAAGAAGAGGTGGATCTCTTATCTTCACCTCTCAGTAAAAAGATTAATAGCAAAAAAGAGCGAGGTTTCGTCAACTGATACAGAGTAAGGATAGCCCTGTGGTTAAGAATCTTGATCACGAATCAAGAGTCTTGAGGCCCAATTTTCTGTTGCCCTACATTCTGCGCAAATTCTACCAGCTCAGAATTGTACCACTGAAATCCACTTTATACTCAGTCTGCATGGCTATAAATAATTAAACAATGTGCCAGGCAATGGAGAATCCATCCACTGATTCAGTTTCCAGTTGTGTCACAGACTTCTTGTATAACCCTGATCAAGACATGTAATTTCTCTCTACCTTTTTCCTTTTGTCTAAAATGAGCATAATTCATACTGATACTTTCCTCAGCAGTGGGCTTAGAAAGCACTTGGGGTATTGCACACTGGAGGCTCTGTTTAGCTGATTTAACAAAGTCAACTTTAAGTCTACCTTTTTAAGGTGACTTAGACTGGGGATCAGCAATGCAGGCTCATTGAGCCACCTGTGGCTTCCTAACCATCGGTTTCTGGCTCCCTGATATCCTCTTCCAGGTATGCTCTAGGGACTCCTGGCTGGCCTCAGCATTGGGTCTGAACAAGGGTCTCTTGGCTGGCACAGGCCCCCACTTTAGGGGCACCCTCCCACCAGAATGGCATGAGCCAGAAGCAACCCAGTGGCCATGCCACAGCCTCTAGCACTGGCAGGGGTGTGTGTGTGTGGGAGGCACACACTCCCTCCATCCCCTCCTCCCTCCCCTGGTGGGGCAGGTCAGCGCTGCCCCACATTTCCCCAGCCATCCGTCCCTTCCAAGAGTGGCCAGAGGAGAGCTGCAGCTTGTGGAGGAATGGCCCACTCTGTGGAGTTCAGGCTGCTTTGACCCAGCCACCCCAGGCCTGAACAGAGGCCGCCTTTCCCCCAGGCCCTGGATCAGGCCTGTTCAGCCCTGGGATAGCCGGGTCGAAGTGGCCTGAACTCTGCAGAGCAGGTCATTCCAGGGCCCTGCCTCCACAAGCTACAGGTCTCTGCTGGCCACTCTTGGGAGAGGCAGGCAATTGGGGGTAGGTGGGGCAGCGCTTCTCCACCCCGCCAATGGAGGGAGGGACAGAAGGAGTGCATGCTGCTCACACACCCCCTGCGAGCACTAGGGGGTGCCACAGCATGGCTGCTGAGCCAGCTTGGGCTCATGAGGTTGCGGTGGAGGGGGGAATGGCTCTTCTGTTTTGCTGGGTTGCCAACCCCTGACTTAGACCATCCACGTTCAAAACTCCTGTAGACTGCTGACATCCACACTGGCAGCTGCTAGGTCAACTTAACACTTAAGTTGACTTAAATGCTAATCCCCGTCTATACTGACTAATGTTGACTTAATAAGATCGACTTAACTGTTAGTAATATTAATAATAAGAAGAACGACTTAAGTGTTATTAAGTCAACCTAAGGAAACACTTAAGTTGACTAAATAAATTCCCAGTGTGGACAGTGCTTTCCTTAGGTCGACTTAAGGAAGGTTAAGTTGACCTAAGGCTCCAGTGTAAACATACCCTTAGTGACTCTGATCTAAAAGGAGATACAAAAATGCAAATTAATACAATTTAACCTCCTCCTCTCTGAATCTTGCCTAATGGTTATGGTTGTTAATGGCCTATGGTTGTTAATAACACACTGGAATGATAAGCTTCCACCAGTCCACATCTGTAAATTTGTTTTGCACCTTCACCCACGTCTGTGCCTTCACCTTTATTTTTCTGTGCCTTGCACTTTTTATTTCTCTTCAATAATCTTTTGTGACTACTTTACTGTGTTATGCCTTGAAATTGTTATCAAACTTTGTTTTTTATTTGTTTTTAGTAGATTTTGATAACCTGTTGAAACCTGCGGGTGAAAACTGTAGTTTTGTGTATTATCCCTACATTGTACAAACATTTGCGAAGAGATTAGAGGAAGACATTAGCTTTCCGGGTGTCACTCAGACTCTAACATAAGGTATGTAATTTGATCCCAACACATAATGCAGTTAGCACATGCAGCAGCAAGAAGCAAGCAAAATTTGGCTTTTTGGTCAATAGTAGCAGAGTTTAAGTGAACTGGTTACGGGAGCAGGCATATATTTAGACAGCAAAGACCCCTAAAGCATGGCAGGGGTTTTTTTTGTTTTGTTTTTTAAGAAACAGTTTAAGAAAGAAAGAGACTGAAGTGAAATAATAATTCAATAAGAAATGAGTCATTTAAGTTTCACAAAGTAGGAGCTAGTCATAGGGCTCACTTAGCTATTCAGGGGATATGGGTACAGCCCCGTGCGCATGCAAATAAGTGCATCCTCATCTGATCTGCATCTGCAAGAAATGGTCCGCAGATATCCACATATTTGTAGGGCTCTAGTTCTGTGTGGATAAAACTATGTGGACCTGTATCCGATCTGCATCCACAAGGAATGGTCTGTGGGTATCTGCATTGTGTCCGTGGACCTAATGTGAATGTCTGTGGATTTGCAGGACTCTAGATATGTGTTTAGACAATTGAAAGACTCAAAGGTATGTGTATTGGTTCACTGAACCTTTCTGTAAGAAGGAATTAGACACTTGTCTGGAAAACTTGTCTTGTGTTAATGAGGATTGTAATGTGACTGGTGCCCAGTCGGGTGCATCGGTGGCAGAACACCCCGTAAGTTGCCTCTGTCCCTCCGACAGGGTGAGGCAAAACACCCAGAGTCAATTGCCTCCAGCCCTCAGGCAGGGCGAGGCAGAACACCCAGAGTCAATAGCCTCCAGCCCTCAGGCAGGGCGAGGCCGAAAACCCAGAGTCAGTAGCCTCCGGCCCTCAGGCACAGCAAGGCAAAGCACCCAGAGTCGATAGCCTCCAGCCCTGAGGCAGGGCAGGGCAGAACCCCCAGAGTCAGTTGCAGCCAACAAAGGATGGATCAGTCTTTGGGGACCAAAGAGGGGGAGGAGGAGGATGCAGGCCCACTCACTCCACTGCATCCCAGGCCAGGGCCTTATCCAGAGGCATTTCAGTGGGGATCCAGCCAAAACAAGCTGACCACAATGCAGCTGGGTTCTCCCCTGCTGTAGCTGCGCTACATCGTCCCATCCTTCTTGGGATTACCTGGGTTCTGTAGCCTCCCTCATCATCTGAGTAAATGGCCAGAGGGATCCCTGTCAGGCTTTTGCTGTCCATGGGTGGCAAGTCTAGTAACCCCTCCAGGACACCTGCCAGCACAGCTCCTCTAAGTTGCAGGGCAGAGGTGTCTCTGGCCTAGGGAGGGACCCGGGCACGGGCCCAGGCCCCGCCCCCAGCCTGCAGGCCCTGCCCCTGGCTGGGGACAGGGCCAGAAGTCGCCACGCCACTGCGGGCAGCTAGGCCCCGCATCCGCGGCCGGGGATGGGGTTGGAAGCAGCTGCGGGTAGCCGGGCCCCACATCCCCAGCTGGGGATGGGGCCGCAAGTGGCTGTGGGTGGCTGGGTCCCGCATCCCCAGCTGGGGACGGGGCTGCTGCCACCACCACGGGCGGCCAGCCCTGGATTCCCTGCTGCTGCTGCGGGCGACCAGGCCCCGGATCCGGGGCACTGGCCCTGGGATTCAGGGTATGTGCCCCGGGTGCCCAGTGCCAGCGACACCTCTGTCACAGGGGCCAGATGCCACTGGGCATGCTATGTCATTGGTGGAGGGCAGCTCCTCCAGATCACAGGGGCCGTTTGTCTCTGGTCCCCCACTCTGGTCCTCCAACTCCTCCCTGGAAGGCAGCACCTCCAGGCCCTCCCCTGGTGGGAAACATAGATAGGGTTTTGCCTGCTGGTCTCCCTGGGGCTCTTCAGCTACTGCCAAGGGAGGCTTAGGCCTTTCTGGAGGATGGAGCTTAGGTGGCCACTCAGTCCGTCTCTGAGATGGTTTCCCCTGTGGGTCTCTGGTCAGCCTTTTATGCTGTCCTCTTTCTCTTTGGCTCCACCCTTGCATTCCCCAGCCTGGTCCCGTGCAGGGGTCCCTTCTGGCCAGCAGCAAAAGTGGGGGAGGCCTCCCGTACCCCCCTGCCCAGAGGACAACCATCTTGCCCTGCTACAAGGATAGATGCAGGTTCTGCAGGAACAAATGTAAGAATGTGGAAGAAAATATAATAATAAATAGCCCAAAAAAGAATGACCAAAGTTCCATCTAGCCCAGTATCTTTTCTTCTGACAGTGGTCAATGCCACGTACCTCAGAGCGAATGAACAGGACAGACAGTCATCAAGTGACCCACCCCATGTCGTTCACTCCCAGCTTCTGGTAGTCAGAGGCTAAGGACATCCAGAGCATAGGATTACATTCCTGACCATCTTAGCTAATAGCCATTGATGGATCTATCTTCCATCAACTTATCTAATTCTTTTTTTCACTCTCATTGTAGTTTTGGTCTTCACAGAATCCCCTATCAATGAATTCCATAGGTTGACTGTGCATTGTATGAAGAAAAACTTCCTTTTGTTTGTTTTTAAATCTGCTGCCTATTAAGTTCATTTGGGGGCCCCTGATTGTTCTGTTAGGTGATGAACTAAATAATGGTTCTTTATTCACTTTCTCCAATCATTCATTATTTCAAAGACCTCTGTTATATTCTCTTTTAGTAATCTCTTTTCCAAACTGAAAAACCACAATCTTTTTAATCGCTCCTTTTATGGAAGCTGCTCCATATCTTCTATCATTTTTGCTGCCCTTCCCTGTACGTTTTCCAATTCTTGTATTATTTAGGGTGACCAGAACTGCACCTAATTTTCAAAGGTGTGTGCATACCAGGGACGTATATAGTGACATTATAATATTTTTTTTCTTATCATCTAGCCTTTTCCTAATGGTGTCTCATATTCTGTCAGATTTTTTTCACTGCTCAGGACATTGGGTGGATGTTTTCAGAGGACTATCCACATTGGGTATGTCTACACTGGGTATTTAAGTCGACTTAAACAAAGCCCTGTCTACACTGCAGGGCAATAAAGTCGACTTTAGCGTTAGTTAAAGTCAACTTTATAATTTCTATTTATAAAGTCAACTTCACAGTTAAATCAACTTTATAAAGTTGACTTAAGGCAATGCGGAGGGGGAGTTGCCTTAAGTCAACTTTACTGGCCTCCCAACCACAGAAAACATGGAGATGGGGGCTGGTTAGAAGGCACAACACAGCTGGGAGCATTCCCAGTTGTGTGCAACCCAGCCGAACTCCCTGTGTTCCCCGATTAATCTGGCATGTCCCCCATTCTGAGCCGGACTGGGCATCACAGCCTGACCAGGCATTTCCCCAGTTCTCAGCCCGACTCCAGCATCCCCCGTCCATCGCAGCTGGACCTCAGGATTTCAGCCTGACCCGGCACCTGAGTGCGACCTGGCTTCTCTCCCCGCAGCTCAGCGCAACCCGGCATCTCTCCCCGCAGCTTAGCCTTACACAGCATCTGAGTGTGACCCCCCAGTATCTCCCCCATTCTCAGCCCTGCTCTGCCTGTCTCGCTCCTTCTTTGCCCAAACCCATCTGTCTCCCCTTGCCCTTCTCTGCCCAATCCTCGGTGTCCTCCCCTTCTCTGCCCAAACCCCTCTGTCTCTCCCTTGCTCTTTTCAGACTGACCCTGCCTGTCTCTCCCCCTCTCCAACCAACCCTGTGTGTCTCCCCTTCTCAGAGGACCTCCCCCCCCATATTGTTGTAAAAAAATACCAAGTCCGGCGGCACTGTTTAAAACTAACAAATTTATTTATTGGATGAGCGTTCATGGGAGAAAAATCCCACTTCATCAGACAGTTTGAAGATGGGGGAATTTACAGAATGGTAGGAAATAAATGCAGGGGAGTGTAAAATATAGGATCAGGTCACATTCTAACAGCAAATCAAAGCAGTTGTTAAGATTCAAACAGTGGGAAACAGCACATGGAAAGAAAGAAAGGAAGTTGCTATAGCTTTTAGATTAGATTGTGTAAAAGCAGGATTAAATCCTGACTATGGATTTTTTTTCCCCATTATAACAGGTGATTTGACTTCACCTTCCTCTATGTGCTGTTTCCCAGTGTTTGAGTCTTAACAACTGCTGCACCCTGCCCCTGCGCTGGCAGTTGCCCTGAAGCACCTGGTCCAGAGCCAGAGGAGTCTGGGCAACACAGGGAGGGTGTGGAGTGCTGTGCTGGCACATTGCTGGGCTACGTCAGACTCTGTGACCTCCCTATTGCCACACACAGTATGACGGGTGGTGTGGTCACTCATTTCTTGTAGTAAAGGAGTGGCTGGAAGAGAGGGGCACTTCTGCTGTGGCGCACTGTGGGCCAGGTACCCACAATGCACCACTCCTAGGGCAACCTAACAGCTGCCGGTGTGAATGTGGGCATTCTCCTGGCATTTGGAGTGTGGATGTGCTATACCAGCTTAATAAAGTCTACTTTAAGCAGACTTTATTAAGCCGACTTAACCAATCCCTGTAGTGTAGACGTAGCCAATGATTCCAAGATCTTTTTTAGATCCCACCATTTTGTATGTATAGCTGGGATTATGTTTTCCAGAGTGCATTACTTTGCATTTATCAACGATGAATTTCCTCTGCCATTTTGTTGCCATCACCAGTTATGTGAGATCCCTTTGTAATTCTTTGCAGTCTGCTTTGGACTTAAGGATCTTGAGTAATCTTACATTATCTGTGAATGTTTGCCAATTCCCTGTTTACTGCTTTATCCAGATCATTTATGAATATGTTGAAAAGCACTAGTTTTAGTACTGATCTCTGAGGCAGTGGTTTTCAACCAGTGTGCTGTGAGAACTGTCCATGTGTGCTGTGAAATTTTGTACATAAGTAATGAAAATCAATGTAAAACAAACATTGTTCCATCTTAAATAATATTTTAGCCAACCAAAATTACAATTCTTAAAACCCATGAAGATTAATCATCAAATTAAAAATAAGGTTTTGGTCTTGTGTTTCTAAAATGTGAACATGCTAAATACAGGTGGCTAAAGGGCAAAATTGAAATGACGTGTATTTTTTTCTGGTAGATTTGAAACATTAATGCATTTCATCCTTCTTTAGCTTGTGGTATGCACTGTATTGCAAACCTCTCTAGTAAGATGGCAACCCCTGTAAATGTAAGTAAATGTGACATTTATGAACAATCAATTCAGCTGAAAAAAGTGAGTGTGCTGTGGAATTGTTTTTCTCACTGAAGTGCGCTGTGTTAATGAAAAGATTAGGAACCTCTGTTCTGGGGGACACCTTTACTTACTTTTGTGCATTCTGAAAATTGCCCATTGACTCCTAACCTTTGTTTCCTGTCTCTTAACCAGTCTATGATCCATAAGAGGACCTGCCCTCTTCTCCCATGACTACTTCGCTTAAGAGCCTTTGGAAAAAGGCAAGGAAAAAAAGCGTTCAAAGTTCTGAATTCCAGCAATTTGCAGTTCAGCTAAGGGAGGGTAGGATTTGTGAGTTATCCTCCTGTGGAAAGAATAGTAATAACATAGGTTTCCTGATCTAGATCTGAGAGTCAGCAGGTAATCCCACATCCTTCAGGGTTGGAGCCAAAAGGAGAACAGCAGCAAGTTGAAATATATGCAAACAGACACTAAAAACAGGTGGTAAAGGAACCAGTTTTTCCAGATTGAATCTTCTCCTTCCAAAGCCTCATGCCAAAAATGCTTGTTAAAACCATCATTTCATCCCAACATTATAAAATATACTTTATGATCTCAAACCTGATTTATGTAATTCAAGAACTATCAAAAAGGGCAAGTTGGAAAAGCAGGAATTCTTTTTTACAAAATATATGAAACAAAGCAAGATATTTTTATCAGCTTTTAACATTTTCCTGAAATTTTCTAAATTTTGAAAAAAGTGATTGGAAGTAAAATTTTCAATCTGAGTTGCTGTGAAAGGAAAAAAAATGTCCATTTTGAATTAGATTGAAACTAAACATTTTTTGTGTTGAGTGTTTGGTTTCTGGGTTATTGGTGAGTATTTTTTGTTTGCTTCCTTGTTTGTTTGTATTTTTCTCCTCCTTTTTATAGAGTATAGAAGAAAGAGAGAAAGCAAAATCAAAAAACAAATAATAAAAAAAGAACAGAACACAAACACAGCAATACTTACATTTTTTGCATAATTATTTTATTGTCCAAATATACTTTTTTGTTGGATAACTTTTTTGATGTCAAGATTTTGACCAACCCTACTAAAAAGTCTAACCATGATTTATGGTCTCAAATGTCTCTTGCATTAATCACATACTGTTATATGATCGTAATACGTATCTTCTAACAGTTATCTACACCTCAGGCTTAGATGACCACAAAGTTATAGATGCTGTAAATACTGATACCACTCAAAAACTGAAACTAGTACAGAATGTGACTGCCAAGCATATTAGACTGGGTGACTCACCATGAGTATTTAACAGTTAGTCTAAAGTAAAGTGAAGGGATTGGTTTTAATCTGTAAAACTCTACATGGTTTGAGACATTCCTGCATGAGATGCTCTCTCCCTTCAAGTAATACTGATACAGGCGCCCTTAAGTGGAGTCACTCAAGCAAGTACCTCCTTGGTTTAAACAAGAGGAAGCTCCTGGGATGGTGGGACTGGGAGGCCTTCTGCTTTCAAACTTTTTTTTTTCCCCATTTGGTCCACCAGAATCTAGATTTGTTAACCTTCTTGAGCTGTTATAAAGCCCTGCTTCTTCCCTCACCATTTTTCCCCATTCCCCTTTGACATTTGAGGAGGTAGTGGATTGAGAAATATAGACTGAAATGTAGAGATAGTGCAGTTCACTTGTTGCTGTTGCTACCAACAGTAAACTTAATAGCTAAAAAGTGTATAGTAATCTGCCTCTTTAAGAACTAAGAGGCTTGTCCATCCTGATTGATGAGAATGCTCAGCTTGGAAAGGGTCAGGTGACATGGATAAACAGCTGAGAATTCAAAAGACAAGTTGACTCCTGTAACTGGTTCTGATGTCTGTATTGGTCAGGAAACTAGATTTGTTTTGTGAGTTTTGTTGTTTAAATTAATAAATTCTTTTCTGAGGTTAGGGCCTGAAAGAGATATGAATCTGATGTACAGTCCGTCCTTAGCTAGGGAAACAGGCCAGCAGCTTTAACTGGTAGGATACTTTTGTGAATAGGCTCATTGCCATGTGAATTGTTTCATAATTTTTGTAACCATGCCTATACAAATATATATCTATATATCTATATATATATATATCTATATATATATATTTTTTTTAGAAATTAACTGCATGAATGTACATTGTGCAATAACTGAATTCCTCCTTCTCCCCAGTGTCTGACATTTGATGATTCAGAAGACTTAACATGACCAATAATCAGTCCATAAATTAAATAAAATACATTCATAATTACTTAATGAAGTCTTTTTAATTTCCTATCACAATGAATTTGTTTCTTTTAAAAAATGTATTATGCTAGAAGTTAGAGAAAGGAAGGGTCTTTATTAGGCAAATGTATCTATTCCCTGGGGGCTAGTGATGGATTGTTTCTTATGTTACAATTTAATGCTTTCCCCACAGCTCTGCCAAAATCAGTTAAGTAGTTTCTCAAATTTCTGTTTATAAAACAAATTATGCCTTTATGTATAATAAGTGAAGTCCCTTATCCTGCAGACCTCACTCACAACTGTCTAGTGAGATTTGATCCTAAAGGATGACCAAAATATGCCTCCACCCCCCGCTCCCCGCCCGTTTATCTGTACTGAAAGACAATCATAAGTAATTCTAAGGGAGGCAAATACAGGCCCAGTGTAAGCCCCTTGACTTCAATTGAGTAGTTTCAGTTTATCCCCAGGATGACTACCATCCAATGAGCTTACACATATTTTAATTTTACTGTTATATTTTGATATCATTTGGGAAAGGATATTTTTCTGAAACTATTTTCATGTGGGATTTTCAGCAACATCTAATGTGTTTGTTTGACTTCGTAAAGACTTAGATTCCTGAAGCCTGTGAAGTAGTGAGTTATAACCCCAGTAACTTAAAGAGAAACAAAGCTGGAAAGACCAGTAATTCTAACACCAGCTGTGGAAAAAACTTGAAAATTATCTTAACTGGTTTGGTATCAATACACCTGGAAAAGCAATGTTTAATTAAGGACACACTGTATGGATTTAGGCAGTGGAGTTTGAGTAACCTGAGGAAAATCTTGGCATTACTGCCATAAGAGTAGATAAGAGACATTCAAAATAGGCACCTTGTATAGATTTTCAGAGTATTTGACAAGGTTCCAAGTCAGATTAAAGCTAAGGCAGAGGCATATAAAAGGTGGTAAAACAGAGAGCTAAATAGAAAATTGCTTAATAGCAGAGGATAGTGAGAGTGGGGACAGGATGAGAGACTCATGCCAACAGAAAATTGAGTGGTGTTTCTTAGGATATGTCTAGAAGGGGATAAAAGCCCCAGTACATGCCCATGGAAAGACTGCAGCTCACTGGTTCAACTTATTTGGGCTAAAAAATGCCATGTAGATATTCAGGCTTGCACTGGAGCTGTTGGTTTTTTATTCCTATGTAGACACATCCTTAGTGTCAAGGCAGATATCTTTCATGATACTTATTTAAAAAAAAGATGGATTATTTATGGACTTTACCTGATAAGTTTATCTGAAGCAATCAGCCTTCTGTATAGATAAAGGGTTCCATGAATAAACCTTATTATAAATAAAGGACTGGGCTGATACAGCGCAGCTAACCAAATATGCTCCTCAACATAATGCATGGAGTAGCAGTACTGTTAGTAAGGCCATACTGAGACCATCAATTAAATCTCCTTAGCATGAAAAGTAATTCATTGATCCAATACTCAGTAGACAAGGAGTCTGCTAGCACTTTAAAGACTAAAAAAAATCATTTATTGCATGAGCACTCATGAGAGAAAATCCCACTTCATCCCATTCTATAAGTTTCCCATTTTCAAGCATCTTTTAAGCGCCACCAGACTCCTTGTGGATCTTTCTTTCTTTCTTTCTTTCTTTCCTGAACTAGATTAACACAGCTACCTCTTTGGAACAAATCCTCAAGATCTTTCCTTTTCACTCAGCTGATACCTTCTTAGCACTTAAAAGCAGTAGAAAATTTAAGGGGAATTCAATAATCGCTGTTCCCACCAGTGGGGAGTACTCTATATCAGTTGGATAAGCTGGGAGGCACAAAGGCATCCTACACACATCATCTGTTCAAGTTCTCAACTATATTGTTTCTTCTGATTGTTATTCTGATGAATACCTGGACTAACCATAGATATCTTGGTGCAGCCACTCTGAGTAGATAGCTGGACCTGAAATATGAATAAAATTGGCAGCAGGTTCTTTTACAATTGACTGACAATATTTGCTCTGAATGCGTTTCTCTCTCTCTGACTCCCTAATTCATTCAGAACAATGTCAGGCCCACCAAGGCTAGCCATGACTTTCTGGCTGGCATCAGTATCCCACAACAGTAAGTTTTAGCTTTGAAGAAATGGTCTGCGTGATGAAAGTCAATAGGTTCAAATTAGGGATTTCTCGGCATGTAAGTCAGATGGGAACTAACTGCCTCTGTCATTAATTGTCACTTCAAATTCCTGCCCTGGGGAACATCCATTTTTGATGATTTAATCAATGTCTCCATCAGGACAGTGTAATGTCAGCAGTTCTGAACAGAGTACTTTGTACAAAAGGTAACCTTCACTCATTCTGTACTCCTTATGCTCTGTATTCTGCAGAGGCAGGTAATTCTTACCAGACTGAAGCCAAGAAGAAGTCACCCCAGATCTCTTGATTCCCATCCCAGTGCCCAGACTGTAGACTCTTCTTAGAATCATAGAATCATAGGGTTGGAAGGGACCCCATGAGGTCAGCTAGTCCAACCCCCTGCCAAAAAAAGCAGGACCACTCCCACTAGATTATCCCAGCCAGGGTTTTGTCCAGCTGGGCCTTAAACATCTCCAAAAATGGAGATTCCACCACCTCCCTAGATAGCTTATTCCAATGCTTCACCACTTGCCTAGTAAGAAAGTTTTTCCTAATATCCAGTTTTGGACCTCCCCTGCTGTAACTTGAAACCGTTGCTCCTTGTTCTATCCCCTGTTACTACTGAGAAAAGCTGAGCTCCATCCTCCTTGGAGCATCCCTTCAAGTAGCTGAAGGTTGCTATCAAATCCCCCCTCAGTCTTCTCTTCTGCAGGCTAAATCAGCCTAGTTCCTTCAGTCTTTCTTCACAGGCCTTGTGCTCCACCCCTTTGATCATTTTTGTTGCCCTCCACTGGACTCTTTCTAATTTGTCCCTGTCCTTTTTGTAGTGCAGAGCCCAAAACTGGACACAGTATTCCAGATGTGGCCGCCTCAGTGCAGAATAGAGAGGAACGATCACATCCCTTGATCTGCCGGCAACGCTTCTTCTGATGCAGCCCAGTATGCCATTGGCCTTTTTGGCAGCAAGAGCACACTGCTGACTCATATCCAGCTTCCCATCCACCATGACTCCCAGGTCCTTTTCTCCAGTGCTGCTACTTAGCTGATCACTCCCCAGCCTGTAGCAGTAGATGGGGTTTTTCCATCCCAAGTGCAGGATTTTGCACTTGTCCTTGTTGAACCTCATGAGATTTCTATTGGTCCACTGCTCCAATTTGTCAAGGTCTCCCTGAATCCTGTCCCTGCCCTCCAGGGTGTCTATCATTCCCCACAGCTTGGTGTCACCGCAAACTTACTAAGTGTGCAATCTATCCCATCATCCAGATAATTAATGAAAATGTTGAACAGAACTGGTCCTGGGACCGAGCCCTGGGGCACACCACTCGTTATTGGTTGCCAACTTGACATGAAGCCACTGATTCCTACATGCTGAAACCGTTGATCTAGCCAGTTTTCTATCCACCTTACAGTCCACGCATCCAACCCATACTTCCTTAATTTGCCAATGAGAATGCTGTGGGAAACTGTATCAAAAGCCTTGCTAAAATTGAGGTATATCACATCAATGGCTCTTCCCGCATGCAGAAATCCAGTCATGTCATCATAGATGGCGATGGGGTTAGTCAGGCACAATTTACCCTTGGTGAATCCATGCTGACTGTTCCTGATTACTCTATTTTCCTCCAAGTGTTTCAGGATGGATTCTTTGAGAACTTGCTCCAGGATTTTTCCAGGGATTGAGGTGAGGCTGACAGGTCTGTAATTCCCTGGATCCTCCTTTTTGCCTTTCTTGAAGATAGGCACTATATTTGCTTTTTTCCAGTCCTCTGGCACCTCCCCCATTCACCATGAGTTTTCAGAGATAATGGCCAACGGTACTGCTATCTCATCAGCCAGCTCCCTCAACACCCTCAGATGCAGTTCATCTGGCCCCATGGACTTGTGCACATCTAGCTTCTTTAAGTAGTCCCTAACCTGACCTTCTGTCACCAAGGGCCTCTCTTCTCTCCAATCTACTGTACCTAATATAGTGGGCTGGGAGCTGACCCTGCCTGTGAAAACTGAAGTAAAAAAAGCAGTGATCACCTCAGCTTTTCCCTCATCCTCTGTCACAAGGATACCTGCCCCATTCAGTAAGGGATGGTTATTACAGTAGTTACATTGTTTTAATATTAGACATAATAGTCAAAGTTCTGTATAAGTAGAAGGAAGTTACTTTGGTTTAGCATTAAGGACTAAAACTAATTGTGTTCTTGTTAATTGTTTATATGACTGGTTGGTAGCCAACATTTTGTAAAGTGTTATTAACAGAGACAATGAAAAATGTCTCAGTCCAACATTTTTTCTGAAAAAAGTAGGACAATGTTTTAATGAAAATTTTTACAAACATTTTTTCATCAGCTTTAACTTAATTTTATAGTTGGGAGACACCACTGTGACATCTGCAGTCCCTGCAAAGATGCTGAATGCAGATGTAACCCTTCTGCCAGCGCAGGCTGGCAGGACAAGGTTTGGGTTCTATAGCTAGAGGTTTCTCAATGACACAGCACCACCAACTGGCTCGAGACCCTGCCCAGATTTCTGGGAATTCTGCACTGTCCCTGGGCACCCCAAAGGGGTAAGGCTTCCCCACTTGCAAGCACGAAACTGAGTGTTGTAAACAGAACTTTTAATAGTAGTAAAACACAATGCAGAAGGCCAAATACAGAGACAAGCACTAATCTAGAGAAAATTAGCATAGAATAAAATTCTCAACAACCCACACCACATAACAGAACACACAAACTAATGGCAAAACAGGCATGGATCTGGAGAATCAGTGCTAACTAGGCTCCCAACCAAACCTAGGGTACGTAGGGAGTGTCCTTCATGCCAGCTGTCCACTGACACCATCTACTGGTCACTCACTCCATCCTCTAGAACTGTTTCTTGGCTCCACCCACTGTCGGCTGGCTCTACCCTCTGTTCAGTCGTGTCACCCAGCTCACCGCTGGCTGCTCTCACCATCTGCTGGCTCCATGCTCCAGTCACTCACGCCACCCAGCTCACTGCTGGTTGCTCTCACTATCCACCAGCTTTACCTGTTGGTCACCCCATCACAGCTCCTCTTCAGCTCAGAGAGAGATGGACTCTCTTCCTTTAGTGAACTCAGTGATTTCAGCTCTCTTAGTTTTTAAGTACCTGCTAATAGCTACTTCCATAACAAAGAACAGGAGAAACACTAGGGGAGGAGGCAAACTGCCTCAAGCATTGCTTCAGAAGAAACAAAGAAAAACCCCTACTCCTGGTTTTTTTTTTCAACTCTTTCAGGCTGAAACATGCAGTTGCCTTTCCTATAAGCCTCTTTTTAACCAAGGGTAGTTTTTACCCCTTAACTAATCCAGACAGATTTGAAACAAACAGAGAGTAGCACTTCACACAAAGACAGTATTTCATATTTCCCCTTAGTAGAATTACAAATATTGATAGATTTGTGAGCAGACTAACCCCAAATACCATTACCCACTATGCGCTGCACCCAGTATGTTAATCGGCTATTTGTACCCTTTTGTGTTCATGCTAGTACAAAACCCATGCAGATTAGAAGCTGCCCTCAGAAGCTGTTAGGCACAGCTTCTAAGCCTTCCTTACACAAATAAATGCAAAATACTAAGGAAAACTTTCATTTTTAATTCCATGTACAAGTTTTAATCAGCAGGAGTTACAACTAGCCAGGCTTCAGATAAACCATTCATTAGTTTAGTATTGCCATGATAAGGAAACCAATTTTGATCGTTCAGACTGGCAAAAAGTGAGCACTCTGGAAAGAGCAGAGGTTAGATACTCTGTTGACTTTTTTAGAAATTCTTCACCCCACATCTGTGGGCACATTGAACCAGCCCTGTGTTGGTGCTGTCCCACTGTACAAAGGAAGCAGGACACGGAGCCCTTTGCTCCTATTTTGCTCCACAGAGACCAGCTAGAGTCAGGAACGGTGCTAGCATTTCTGGAACTCCCCTGCAAGCACATCAGATGCCAGTACAGACGAGTGACATCAGAGTGCGGTGCAACGGCACGCTCCCCATTTTGGTGCCGCTCAAATGTTGGCGCCCCCCTGCCACACTTACCTGACTTACCGCATTGTGCCAGCCCTGGCTAGAGTTGTATGAAACTTGGAGTTTCCATTCTGCTTGGAAGTCAGACACTTTGAAAAAGTCTTTGATCCAGATCAGAACGAAAACTTGAAATTTCGCCTGGAAAGAAAATTGCAAAAATGTTCATTTCAGATAAATGGAACCATTTCGGTTTGATTTCCCTTTCCTGGCCACCTTATCCCCCGTTGCAAAATGAAAGGAAGCAGTCAGCTATCTCCCACCTCTGGATATGAAGGAGCAACATACTGTGAAATGAGAAGCCTAGAATACATCTGCAATGCACACCAACTCTGGACTTTGATTCAACTCTGATCCAACCCCCCCCCACCTTCTGTTCACACGTACATCAGTCTAACTCAAGTCAGCAAACTCTCAAGACCTCTAGGACTGTGCTGGGGGATGGGTAGGAGCCCAAGCAATTTTGCAATGTGTCTGTGGTTCAAGCCAAACAGACCTCTAGTCAGAAGGACTGCAGACTGCATTATGGACCTGTGAGCATAGCTGCCAGACGTAGGTCCAGTAATTACAAACCCAGGCTTAGAATGCAGTTTGGACCTTCAGACATGGGCTTGGAAACAACTCATCCATGAGATCCTCACAGACCTGAGTTAACAATGTAGTGTAGACATACATTAGAAGTCTTGAGAGGTCTTTGCATGTCCTTCCACCCTGCCCCACACCACACAGGAGCATACGCATCTGTAGTTGATTCCTGCTGTGAATGAGGATTCTTCCATTCCCCTCAGCTTCCAAAGAATGTCTCAGCACACCACCCAGTTACTTGGGTTGCATACTTGCCACCAGGATTTGCCCATGCAAAAGAGCTATTGTTCAAAGAGACAGTGCCTCAGCTGAATATAAAACCACACTTATGGAGTCCAACCTCTGGCTACCTTTAAAGTGCAGCTAATGTATTTTTTTTTAAAAAGCTGTTGTGTCATCCTAAGAAGGTGGGTGATGTGCTTATTATGAGGAGAACAGTTATGCAGTTTCTCTTTCCTTACACCTCATTTTTCTTCTCCTGCTTCCCATACAAAATTCAGCAGGATGATTCAGTTTTCACAGTCCCCACCACTTTTAGCAGAGGATCCAGTCTATGCCTTGCACTTGTATAGGGTTAAAATTGGACCCTGATCTTGTAACTAGATCTATTGGTTGCAGGCTCCACACCTCTGCTTAACATGCAGAAGGTCCTGGGTTCAATTCGCAGGGGGTTGGACTTGATGATCTCATGAGGTCCCTTCCAGCCCTATGATTTGATTTGATTCAAAAGAAGCTGATATGAGCAGAGGGGCTTGGGTTAGCCTAGGCATTTGCAGGAGTAGAAGGTTAGAAATGTGGCTATTTTCCATCCCTCACTATAATCTTGTTATTGCTCTCATGAAGAGCTAGTCAGGAGTTGGTGGGTTTTTGTTTTGTTTTGTTTTTTATTAAACGTTTTTTATGTGAAAAATGGTGATTTGTCAAAAAGGAAACTCTCCACAAGACACGGTCAGTCTGGGTAAATCTTTCAACTTGAACTTTTTTGAAAAAGAAAATTTGCCCTTTTCTGGCACTTCTAAAATGAAAAATTCCAGGTTTCTATTTCAAAATGACTTTGTTCTGAAATTTAAGATAATTAAGCAGAAACAAAGGTTAAAGAAAGAAAAAAGGTGAGAACTAAAATGAAACCTTTTGTTTAGTCCAAACCATTTTTTTTCCAGGGTTGTAGGTTTGGGGATTTTTGTGTGAAAATTTGAAATTTCAACTTTTTGTCCTAGTTTGGACCGGTAAAAATTTTCAAACTGGGCAAAATATTCTCTGTTATAAACTATTTCCTGCCTGCCTATCTCTCTGTAGCTTTTTTTTTCCCAGAGAAAAAATATTACATTGACTCTTATTTAATGGGGGAGGGGGTTGGTGGTTTATTTTTTTTATTTTTTTTTTTTTTGGTAGTAACATGAAGTGAGTGACATTGGTATGCTTCTTGAATGCCAAAATACTAGACAGCTTCTGGAATGGGCATTTATAGTTTTCTAATTCTCAAAAATAATAACTGTTAGACTGAACAGAATTGCCTAGGATTAGCTTTCATTGAGGAGAATATGGTAATATTAACACAATTTAATAATGGAGAGACCTCAATCAGTAATAGAAGTGCTTGCAAATGCACTAAGTGTTGTGTAACTACAGAGACTGATATATATGACACAGTACTTTTCAATATGCCCCAATGCGCTCAACTTAGTGTTTACAATGAGTTGCATTCTTCCATAACACCACTGACAAGGAAGTTTGATTTACTGTGCTCAGATTTCATGAAATAGCACTTTCAAAGATGACTTCCTTATTCTCATTGAAACAAGCAGGTTTCATGTGTTCCTGTGCTAATGCAGTGGTTTGCAGATTCTGAAAAACAGCAAAAATTTCTTGATATCCAGAAAGAGGGGAGAGTGTGTGTAAACTTTTCATATGATTTAGTACAGCGTATAACAGGTGATTGGAGGCAGCATTTTAAAGAAGTTCCTCAAGTAAGACTGAGGGGCCATTGCAAACATCAACTGACAAAATTATATTGTAGCTCTTGGCAAATGGTCAAGATAAATTGTGTGTATTCTTAACAAAGAATTCATGCCAGAGAAGAGTATGTCTAATACAGAATGGAAGTGGGTGTCAGAAATGACGCAAAGATTTAAAAAAATAACTTAAGGCTTGAGGGGTTAAAGTGATAGATGCATGGCTAGAAGTTTTACTTCAAGTTGTGTCATTGATTTGCTATATGACCTTGAGCAAGTCAATCAATTTCATTTTTCTGTAAAGATGGACCCTAAAATGGTTTAGTTTTTTTCTTCAGAAAATGTTGATTTTTCCAATTGAAATTGAAAACCAAAAATGTTTAGCCCCAAACCAACCAATCTCAGCCAAATACATCTGAAAACACAATCTCTTTGCTTTTTGCCCAAATTATAATATATGTGCTGCCAAAGCAAACACAGAAATATATAACAAATGGAAAATAGATTCCTTCTGTGAAAAATATCATTTAGTCAAAAAGCCAATTTTCCATATAAATTAAATTTTGATTTAAATTGTTTTGACCTGCCTTGCTTCTGTTTGTTTCTTCATCAACCTCAAAGTCTTTTTATTTAACAGGTACAGGGTCTGAACTGATGGACCTCCCCAGCTATGTAAATAAGAGTGATAGCACTACATCATTGAGACACAGTTATTAATGGGGTGAGTGTGTTCACTGTGATCTTGGTCAACCCAGTCTGCCCTCTACTGCCCTGGGTAATAAAGCTTATCCTCATTTCTGCAAACTGAGCTTGATCAATTTATGGAGGAGATAACTATCCATATTTGGAGTCTGGAGGGAATTTTGTCTGGGGTACATTGGCTAGAGCTCTGGGGGGGGTCACTTTCCTCTGTATCGTGGGGCATTGCTCACTTACTGGTGGATTTTCAATATCTTAAAGTTTTTAAATCATGATTTGATGACTTTAATAACTGAGTGATAGGTTAGAGATTTATTGGAGGAGTGTGTAGATGAGGTTTTGTGGCTTGCATTGTGCAGGAGGTCTGACTAGATGATCACACTGGTCCTGTTTGACCTTAGAGTCTATGAGTTTAACTGGGCATGGGTAAGTAGATGGTTTGTGCAGGAACCAACTGGCTTATTTTCCTAAAAGATCTGCCACACATGATCCCCTAAAATGCCATTTCTTGCTCCCCCAGTCTCTTGATCGGCGCAAAGATATTCTGCCAGCATCTCTATTTCATCTCAGGTTTGCTTTTCCTTCAATCTTAAAACTTCTTTTTCACTTGTCCTCCTCCTGATGTCTGAGCTCTATTTCAGGCACTGACCTGCCTTCCTGGTGTGTTCCTTGTGCACTAGCAACAGCAGGACAGCCCTGGTTCTCCATCCTTTGACCCTCAAAATCTGCAGGCTTTGGCTCAGGTACAGTAATCTCCCGGGTATTTTTTCTTCCCTTACTGAGATTAAGGTGGGTTCAGGGCTTCCTAACAAAGAGAAAAGAGATTTTAGGAATGTCTGTAATTCCCATTATGGTTCTGTCATTTTTCTACCTAAATAAAAAAATTGCAACTTTTAGCTCAAATGCCATTCTTTTCATTGCCTTGCTATGCTACTACTGTGTCTGCTCATTATAAACTTGGTTCAGTCATATTCTCCAGAAATAAACAGTGAGTTACCACAACTTAAACAAGTGATTTTTTTTAAGTGGGGGCAGTCCAGTGCAACAGTTATATTGATGATAATTTCAAATGCTCTTAGATGATACACAGGCATTGAAAATTCCACTGTGGGAGAAAGCAATTAATCCATGCTTTGGGGCAGAAATCTACAGCTTGTGCAAGTGAAATCCTTCCATGTCTAATATCAGATAAAGTTATAAATGACTAGAGGGGTATGTGACTTACAGGGGAGTCTGCACAGAAATCTGATGATCATACCCGAAGTTAAACCACTAAATGCCTAGCTTCATGTTCTGTCCTCTCTTCAGTTAAAAGGAAAGGAATTTACCTTTATTTACTGAAAGGTACCAGCACACCCATTAATTTGTTATATTAGTTTTGTAACAGTCAGTCCCTCTGACACTCTTACCTCTTACTGATCATAAGATAAATTCAGGAGAGAAACCAGTCTACCCCCATGGAATCAGTGAATACTTGCCCAAAGATATGAAGGCACCATTTAAAGTGAGGTCACAGCAACACCCTGGTTTGGTCATGCTATCTCTCCATCATGATGAAGGAGCAGCCACGGCAAATTTGAGGGAGTGAGATTGAGACATGGCATTGCGTTACAGTACCACTCACATGTGGCCTTTCCAGAAATTTGTTAGGCCATGGTCTGGATGGCATGTCCTTTGACTCTGCAACCTATGCCTGTGATCTCCATGGGGAAGCTAACTATGTGTTCCCAGTAGCCACGGCTCACTGCCAACTGTGGTTCTGATCCTGCATTGAACTGTACTTGAGGGACCTTCTGTACTCAAATGAGGTCCCACTGAAGTCAGTGGAGTTTCTCCAACAGAGAATGTATCCATCCTTGGGTAATTTACTAACACAGGACTTGTATACACAAGCAAGTTGCAACAGTTTAAATTAAATCATTTTTTAAATCAATTTAGTTAAATTGATTTAACAGCTGTGGGCCCACTCTCTTATATCGGTTTGAATGTCTTATTTTGATTTTGCTTCAGCTGAGTTGTAACTGATTGAGTTAAATCCCAAATAAGGCTATTTCAGACCAAAAGAACTGTCCAAACAGCATTTTGCACCAGTTTCTCTAAAGCTGTTTTCATTTACAACTTTAGTTGAATTTGTGCAACTTGCTCATGTAAACGAAATGAAGGATACAATGGGCCTGATTCTCCACTGCATTGGGTAGTCATTTACTCTGGGGTTAAGAAGGTGCAATTGATGCCATTCTGATTTGTTTGTGTTTTGTATTCACTTTGCAAAGGCATAAATTACCATGCCAAAAAAAAAAAAAAAATCAGTCACAACAAGTTTAGATAAGGCAAAAGAAAACAGTCACTGGATATGTTAAGTCAGATAAATTATTACTTCTTGCAACTCTGGTGTTTGATTTAAAAACAACACATTTGCTGAGATACTTTCCCTATCCTTAATAATTTTCCCTTCCCTTCTCATCAAAAGTTTCCTTTGAATGTTGGATTAAAGACCTTTGGAGTCATTCATTACAGAGAGCAAGCCCAAAGAGAGTTGTCTGATCAATGGTATCTCTGCCAATCAAATACCATTATGTATCTTCATCAGGTTGCTGATTACTTCAAAAATCTGCAAGGCAAAGAGATCATCAGCACTCTATAATGTACAGATGAACTCAATCATGCCATCTTTGTTAAGCTGCTTTTTATTATCAAGACTACTGGCATTGCTACAATAGTTAAGAGACTGTCAGGTTTTCACTATAAACCCTATATTAAAAGGGTTTATTTCTTGGCTATTTACCTTGTGTTTCAGCTTGTGGCAGTCCATTGTTTCTGTTAGTGTTCCAGTGGATGGTATTGCACAACAATTTTACATTTAGGTCCTTATTTAGTGAGTAGCAAAAGAAAATAAATGATTTTTCTTGCAGAGGGGTTGTTTATAGAATTTTTTTTTTCCATAAATGAATCTGTATAACCTGCTAATGTGATAATAGGAGAGGTCTATGACTTTCATCTGTATTACTGTGGAGATAATTATGTAGTGCTTTCCTTAGAACCTGCTCACAGATTGCTGCTATTGCAAAATGCACAGCATGACTTCTCAGTGGCCTTCTACTATAAGTTGGAGACAACTCTCAACTGAACTGGGTGCCTGTGATCCAGCACACGTTCCAGCATTTTAGACTTTTGACCTGTGCTATATAAGGCATTAAGTGTTACCTGAGGGACTGTCTGTTGTCCTGTATTCTGTACCGACAAGTATGATCACCAAGATTTTAATGCCTGGCCATACCAACTTTTGAGATAAGAGAGTCTGTGACTGGAATGCAAGCCAGAATCATTACAAAAGTCAAAGACAAGGGTCAAGCCTCTTCTATTTGCATCTTAGTTTTGAAGGGGAGTTTTGTTTATTTTGTTTGGGGGCATTGTTTTGTTAGTGGGTTGGTCTCTCTCTCTCTCTCTCTCATTCTCTCTCACTCAAGTATTACTGGGTATCCAAAAATTGAGGCAAACAAAACTACTGACAACCTGACAATTTCTGAAAATTTGAGGTCAGTAGAAAATATGGGAATTCAACCTTTATATTTGGAGTCCCAGTGCAGAACCTTTGTTCCATGAACATCCTTCCAATACTGATCCTCCCCACCTGCCCATTCAGTGCAAGAGGAAACATTTAATATGCAATTTAATATGCTGCTGAGCAAGTCTGTAACTCAGCAGCATTCCTCATCCCACTCATAGGTTTCCAGGATGGCTGGAAATGAGGACCATTGCTTTCCCCTGTATCAAGCACAGAATACTAGAGAATTATTCTTCCCAGGTAAGAAGTCACTATCTCCACTATTCAATGGGTAGAAGTATGAAGGCTACAAACTCTGCTAGTACATTTTGTACCTAGTTTCTTCTCTGTGCCTCCCTCAGGGGTTCTATATTAATGGAGCTGATATAATTAGGATACTATTCTTTACTCACCCTTCATAAACTTCTCTCCTTGGGCTGCCTCTTTTACAGTGCCACAGGTATGAATAAATGATGATTTATCAACAAGAATTTTATAATCATTGCACTGAACAGTATATACTAGATAGTCCAATCTCTTGATGTTCTCCAAAATTGTATTGATTTTGGTCAGCTTACATGCTAAAATTAATACTATGAGTTTTTTAGGGCTGTCATGGTCAGCTATAGAAAACATGATGCTCAATAATCTTCTTACTCTGCAAAAAGACTGTAGAAACATCAAAACTAGATAAGGAGTAAACCATACAGGTCTATGGTCTAATCTTTATATGTGCAAGAGTGGGCATAAAATGGCAGATGTGACATTAATGGCTAGGTTCAGTCTCCTTTAAAAATCAGGGGATATAATTCTTTAATCCTTGCCAAACTGTAAAAATTCATATGTCATTCTTTGAATTTTGGCTATCCATAGTCCATCTTCAAAGAACTAAAGATCCACTTTTCTGGTTTGGTTTTGGTTTGGTTGGTTTTATAAAGACTCTAATCACAGTAGGGAAGAAAGTTCCTCAACTGTGATACCAATAACTTCAGATATTTTCTTTTCCTTACCATTCTTTGTCCACTGCTTTCTATGAACTTAGATTCCTGCTAAACCATTGCATATTCTTATTTAACTGCATGTTGTTATATCACTATCAATATACATTTTAGGTCCTGGCTTCAAATAAATATGAAATCAAAGATTTAGAAAATGCAAGCAATGGAATCTTCTGTTTACCGTCTTTCATCGTTAATCTCAGTGGATAATATACGCCCATCAGTAACAGCATAATCATCTCCTTTCAGTTTTAAAACACTAAGGCTTCAAAAAACAAAACAAAACAAAAACCCGACAACAACAACAAAACAACAACAACAACAACAACAAAACAACAACAAAAACAAAACAAAACAAAAAACCAAACCAGCTGCATATAACATCACTCTCTCTTTTCTCAAATGATACAGCTAAAGTGATTCCCCTGCTAATAAATTCCATCTAGATAATGTAACGTGCACAGAGTTTTGAGAGGGAAGCACCATGAGTAGATATGAGAGATGTGAAATAGCAAAATGTAAGGTTATTTTGAGGTTAGGTTAAACTGCAGTTAGAAGGCTTTAGGGAATAGCTTTTAGGTTAAATTTCTAGTTTGCCTTGGCCAGTGTGCAAGGTTCAGTGGAAGGTTTTAAAATGTTGGCACCCTTGACTCCCCCACACATGGAAGTATACCTAAAAAATGCCCCTGACTTCATGGGTCTTTTCATATTTGGAAGCATTGTGATCATTTTCCAGTCCCTGAAGAGGAAGACCTTTATATGGACACTACAGAAGCATGTGCTAGTCTGTCGTATGACTGTTGATACTACAATGAACATGGCACATGCGGTATATCTGCACTGAAGCCTTAGTTTGACTTAACCTGCCTTAAGTCAACCTAAGGAACTCCCTTGCCAAATGTAGAATTTATTAGCACTTACTTAAGTTGACTTAATAACACCTGCCCTGAAAGTTGACTTAAGTGTTAAGATGACTTTACATGGCAGAAATGGTCAGGGCCCAAGTCTGGGCCCCACCCCCCATCCTGTGCTGTCCCTGGGTCCTTATCCAGCTCTGGTGGCCCAATCTGGCCCCAGCTGCCACCAGGAGACTGTTGGGAGCCTGATCCGGTCCCAAGCTGCTTGTTGCTTGTGGGTTCCCAGTCACCTAGTGGTGGCAGCAGGAGCTGGCTCTGAGCACCTTGCCACTTGCAGCAAGTGGCTCAGGGTCAGATTGGGCTCCCAGTCACCTGCTGCTGGTGGCATGTGGCTCAGGGCCGAATCGGCCTCCCAGCTACTTGCTGGCAGCGGCAGGAGCTGCATCAGGCCCCTGGAGCTGGATCGGTCCTGGGGCAGGGCAGGGAGTGGGGTATATCTACACTGGAGGCAATGTAGACATACCCTTAAGTCGACTTAACAAGGTTGACTGTAGGTCAACTTAAAGTTGACCTTCTTAAGTCTATTTAAAAGAGACCCCCAGTGTAGACATAGCCATGAGTATGTGTGCATATGGAATCTATTATCTGCTTCATTGTGTTAGCTTTCCTGGTACAGAAACATATTTAAAAAAATCTTGAGTTCTGAAGCATTGGAACACAGAATTCTTATAAAACTATGTTGCCAGCTCAGCAAATGGAATCTTTGGACTTGTATGTGGCATGTACTGGATATCAGCTTTTAGTCAAGGACCTCAAAGTGCTTCAGAAATATTAGCTGATTATAAACAATCATGTTTTCTGATACCCCACCTGTCCCTCTGCCCCAGCAAATATTAAAAACAGAGATTCCTAGGGCATATTAACCTCTCCCCAGGGTAATCTCACCTTAATGTAAGCATCTCGGCAAAGCCACCAAATCTCACCTTAGACAAATAAACCACAGTGATATTGTCACAGGGATAGCAGCTTATACCTCATGTGAGTGCCGTGAAAATAAGTGAATATCGTCCTGAAATAAAAGGTTAAGTGCTGTCTTCATTTTAATCTAGTGGTGTTCTAAGCAAGGAACATTTTTATTTCTGTGTTCCTGTGTACAGTTTTACAGTGCCCTGCTGACATAGAGGTGGAATATTTGCGTTCTCTTCTGCATTTGAGAATTGGAAAATCATTCGTTTTGAATTAGCCATAAAAGGACACTATGACCAACTGACATTAGAAAGCATAGGAAAAGATGCACTTCATTTTGGCTTGGCACTTACTGAGTTCAGCAACCCCAGGCATGCTTTTTAAAGAAGGAATGATGTACATGAGTGATGTGGGCTGGAAAAGGCTTGGGATTTCAATCATCTGTATTAAACACAGACACTTCCCATTACCCTTCGGTACTGCTAGGTGCTTGCTAATTAACTCTTGCTATATTGCCTATCTCTGGTTCATTACTTAAATTGTGTTAGTCATAGGTTCCTTCCCTGAACTCTCTCAGAACACTTCTGGGACAGCAGAGTACTGGAGTGCTGTCAGCATACATCCTACAGGATACATTCTGACTTACACTGGTCTGTGCAATCCAGTCAGCTGTGAAGAGGAGAACAAAATGTGGAAATCTTGTCGAAAGCCTCTGTGTGGTGCAGAAAACCCACCAGTCAGAAGGCAATTCACCTGTCTCTCTCCTGCTCCATAAAATAGTCTGCACAGATAGACAGAAAGTGGTGGCATAATCCCCTCTTTCCCCCTTCTTGTTTGGATTCAGTGATTAAAGATATAAAGATGATAATTTAATGCTGTTTGAAGCAATATTAAAATACCTAATGTGTTAGGTGGTCCTCAGAGGAGGGCACAATACCAGTATCATTAGTTCCAAAGGGGCAGCCCTGTGACAAAGTGGGATTTTCTCCCATCACAGCTCATGAAATGAACAAACATGATAGTCTTTAAATGCCACAGGAGTCCTTGTTTGTTTTAGCATCAATAGTGGTACAACTAAATCTCAGCTGTTCTTCCAGAATTGAGGGTGGGTTCTTGACTGAGAATGAAGGAGAGAGACCCTACTCCCCATCTTGCAAGAGATCTATAGTGTTAGGTCCTGGATTTCTTGAAGATTCTTAAATTTATTTATTGCGTGAGTTTTTGTGGGAGAAAATCCCACTTCATCAGATGCTTTGAAGATGCTTCTAAGCATCTGACAAAGTGGGATTTTCTCCCACGAAAGCTCATGCAATAAATAAAGTTGTTGGTCTTTAAGTGCCACAGGACTCCTTGGGTTTTTGTTTGTTTGTTTGTTTGTTTTTTGATGAGCAAGACTAACACGGCTACCCTTTTGAAACTTGGAGATTCTTAGATCTGGTGGCTTCCCTCTCACCCCTCCAGTCCCCCTTTTTGTTTGATCTTGCTGCTCTGCATCATAGGCAGTCTTGCAGGGGAAAATGCATTTTAATAACTGAGTTAATGTTCATTATTTCATGCACTTTTTCAATGGAGAGGAACCCCCTACATATCCCCTGTTTGAGTTGTGCCAATATTTGTCTTGAATAAAATTATTTTTTACTCTGTTGGTAGAGACTTGCTATGATGTTAGCTGGTTTCAAAGGAGGACAAGTGGGCCACAAAGGGAAATCAGCAAACATGATAGTGTAACCCTTATCCTCCAAAGGCTTAAGCATGTAGTAATTTCACATGCAGGCATTCTCACTGACTTCAGTAAAATTACAGTTAGGCACTTATATCAGTCTTTGCAGAATCAGGGCCTTACTTAATTCTGTGATGATCTCGTTTGATCCTCATTAAAGTCCTAGTTTAGTGTTTAAATCATTACATCACTTGCTTCTTGTTCAAGTGAAACAGTAAAAACTATTTTTAATCTTGTGAAATGCTGGAACTCAACTGCTGTTCAAAAACAAATGCAAGAGTCAGCTTGTGAGTTCTCTTCAGTTATTAACAACAGTGGTTAATAGTTGTGTGCAGATCACTGAAGATGGAAGGTGTGATACAAATACTAAATGGTTAGTATTTTATCATCATCATAAAGGTAAACTTAACAAAACTGTGTACATTTCAGTCCTGTAAATGCCAAAAGCTTTTTATATTCTTGAAATGCAATCGCTTTTGAGCCTAAAAAAAAAAAAAAAAAAAATCAATGATTGACTTGGATTCACTAGTTAGCTCTACCACAGACCTCGTGTGTGACCTTGTGCAAGTCACTTGGCCCCAGATCCTCAAAGGTATTTCAATTATTTCTAAGGGATTTTGATTCTTAAATCCCTTTGGGTTTTTAGCCGGCATGTATAAGTGGTGTTTACAAAGTTCAGGAAGAGAGGCCCTCTAATGAAAGTTGCCAAATATTCATTATTACAGCCAATGGCTACCCAACTCGAAAGTCAATTAAAGTATCATCTATTTTAAACTCTCCATTGTATCAGATCTGAATAGCTAGCAGAATTTTGACTTCTATGCTGGGCAACATAATTTGTCTGTCATATTTACCTGAACGATATTGTGAGAGATTTTCCCATCACTGGAACATTGATAGCTGGTTGATTGCCTTTCATTTCTTCAGATTTTAAGACTGATGATCAGACTAAAAAAGTATCACCAATAATTTGGACAAGGGTTCTTTCTTCTTTGTCACCTGGTTTTGAAAAAAGGACTGTGCTTAGATAATGGAAGATGAAAAAAGGAATATGTTTTTTTTTTTCTCCCCTGCTGTTGCAATCATTGAAAAGCAATCCCAGAGCATGACAGGTGATTAAAAATGCTTTCCTATGAGCTACTCAATCGTATCAGAACCATTGATCTGGCTTTCATTGCAGTGATATTCTAGTTTTCTGCTTGTGTCATAAAGCTTACTTTCTGCAATAGGCTATATTGCAGTGAGCATCCATTCCATAGTTTGCAGAAATTTTATGAGATATTGAAGTTGCATAATGATGCATTAAATATGTACCTTTTACAGCCTAACATGAAAGTGTTCTGATGGGACTGAATCTCTCTCAAACTATGCCAACATTATTTGTGAAAAATAAATTACCTTACAGTCAAATAGTATGTTGTGGTCTCCTATCGCATATAACAATTGCTATCAGAATAGCACATGCACACATACATAAATTTGGCAATAGTGAATAAGTGGAGGAGATCTGTGCTGATTTCTTTTGGGGGGCTTCTAGACTGCTGCTGGGAATCTCAATAACTCATTAAATATGTTTTCTTCACATTTTATGTTTCAATGAAATTTTTGTGCCATATTTGTGTTTGGGATATATACTCTATAGCTTCTTCCAGGAACTCAGTAAGTTACCTTAGAAGATAGAAGATAAATGTGCAAATTTCTTTCTGTCCTAAAGAAATACCCTCAGTTTTCTAAGAAGAAAAAATTATGAACACTTCTCCCCCAATATTATTATACAACTGAAAAAAAAGGTTGTGCTGAGGTCTCTGCTGACTCACAAAATATCTTACCTTCTGGTCCTACTAATAAAACAGCTCCCATAATATTTAAGTTTCTAGATATTTAACAGTTGAAAAGCCTTTCCCCATCATTTCAAATGCTTGTAATTGCCATGCCAGGCAGCTGATCCATCTTTCTCCATTATGTTTGTCCAATATGTTTTCAAAATATCACTTTCTTAGCATCTGGACAATGTTTTCTGACACCAGTTAATTGATTCCACTTATCATTATGTGAGGAAGAATGAATTGGTAACAATTTTGCAATTCAAATGACTGGGAAATTTTATTTTTTTTTAAATGTTTGCAAAGGGAAGGAAAATGAGAGGGAAAACACAAAATGAATGCAATGTGGTGCACTAAGAAACGTGTTGAGGTGAAACGGGTTGAGAATGCAGAAGTTAGACTTAAAGAAATGCTATTAGAAATATTGTACACTAATTCATGTGATCCTGGTATGCATGATATGAGGATAGAGAGTCTGATGATTAAAACCCAGGACTAGAAATCAATAGCTCTAGGTTCTGTAACTCTCGCCCCTATTTGCCTTGATATTTACTTTTTTAGACAAGACACACACACACACAGAGTTTCCGTGATCTTTGATTTCAATGAGCATACACTTGCTTTAAAGGCTTAGTTTGTACAACTCAAAGTTAAATGTATTATTGTCACAGAATGTTTATAAAGCAACCTAACCCTGACTTATAAAGTATACCTGTCGGACTAAAAGCAAGATAAATACACTGCTAGTACCAAACTAACCTCAACATTCCTGAGATGTCAGAACATTATGCTTCATATGAAGATACATCATCCATTATATGCAGAGTCCATTTCTACTCTGCAATTTAAAAAAATCAGCCTAATATTTATCCCTAACACCATGTTCTGACCATGTGTGGGGATTTTTTTATTATTATGTTTGTAGCATACTAAAATCTGCATTCTGCCCCTTCCTGATGTCACCAAGAGATCATCTTAGCTACACCATGTGTTTCCAGAACTATGTAGCTATTATTATGTAAATTTAATGGATGGAATAAGAAACAGTGGAGAAAAGACAGTAAAGTCATCTGGGCACTAAGTTGATATTTTAAATGACAGTTGCAGTGGTATAAAAAGTGATTTATAATTATTTTTTAAAAGTCAGTAACATCAATATTGAGTGAGCACAGCACAACAGCACAGCCAGGACAGTGTTCGGATAGTGGAATTCCAAGAGGTACTGCAGGATGGATATCCTGAGATGGTTCAGTAGATAGTACAATTCTAAACATCGAGTTACTGCTATGGGGCAAGGTGTTATTTCTGATCCTGTCTCTAGATGGGATGTAAAACAAAGGACTTGACAAGAGCGCTTCCAAAATAAAGATTTTCTAAAAACAAAATTTGTCACAAAATTTTGAAAAAATGCCATTTAAGACCATAACAACTATTTAATTTTTTTGAAATGTCAACAAAAACATTTGAAAATATTTCTCTCTCTCTAGCTATGATCATCCATTATTAAAAATCCATTGATACCTTTCAAAAGAATGAATATTATTAATCCCAGGATCCTGAACAGCTTCCACCTTGAGTAATTATACCATATAAGTAGACAAACAACGCTTGTTACACACCACCCCAGAGATGACCATATTTCAGTGATGAAGGAAGCGATCCTAAACATGACACTCTGCAAACAAGCAATTCTTATTCATTTGAGAAGTCCTATTAAAGCTAATGAGACTGCTTTTGTGAGTAAGAGTTTTGGGAATGGACTCTGTGTGGTATGGGGTAAAGGCACTAAATGCTTGTCAGTTATCACTAACAATTAAGACACTCCAGAGCGTTTTTTATTGCCCCTTTAATATATTTCTCAAGCACTGAAGATACTTGGCTTGTGGCCTTGTCCCTTGCATGTATTAATGGACAAATAAAGCACACCCTTGTATCGTACTGCCATAGCAACTTCAGCTTAAGTAATGTGTATTACCTACTTAGCGTGTTTTAATTCTGAACTTCCTTCCTACTGAAACAATTCTAAAGTGTAATCTGTTTATTTTTCATTGCAGAATTAATCTAGTAAGGACATTAGAAGACTGTAATATATCATCACATGCTAGTAGGCTTATTTGTAGGCTCTTTAAAATGTGGATTTTTTTTTTTTTTACTTAATAGGTAGTATCAGTTCCTTTCCACTTGTTATAAATGCTAATAACTACATGTAAATCCATATTTGACTCTTCATGATGTTATAAGCTATCATGTTCATCTGAGTGATGGGGACAGTTTAAAGGAATTTTTGACAAGATGAATGAATGCATATAGCATTATTCCACAGTAAGGAGCTACATGATATATGAATAGATGTGTTACAAACTTAGATCATAAGAGGCGTATTTAGTATGCAGTGGAAAATAAGCTAATGTACTTATGCAGTACCCAATCTTCAACCATAACTGCTCATATGTTTTAAATTTCAAAAATAAAAAATGCCAATCAGAAAGAAAAATAGAAAGGAAAACACCCTGAGTATGGCTAATGAAGTTATTTCCTGTGTAATTTCATCTTTAAAAAATCATCTTTATATTGTAGACACCTTGCAATGGGGAAGCACATTTTGAAACGATATAGATTTTGCACTTTAATAAATGTCCTTTCTTATGGCTATGTTTCATTTTTTACTATGAAGGTTTTCACCAATCAAAATGTTGTTGATTTTTATCTTCAGGTACTCTTCTACTCTTCAAATGTAATGACAGCCAGACTGACTGTTTGGTAAATGTATTAAAAACATCCCCTGGGAATGATATCTTATGATGCCAGCTGTGGAGACACAGAGAGATATTCAGCTATATAAACTATTACAAACAGAAGAAATTCCCTTCTTTCCTCAAGGAACCTGGGAACAAAATAGAACCTGATTTTCCCACAAGCATTCTTTATGCTTTGTCCTATGCCACCTCTTCTAAATCCAGCCAGCTTCCAGTAACCCTGAGCAACATTTTTCTTTAAAACTCACCTTTGTTGTGAGACTTACAAAATACTTGAAACGGGCAGGGGAGTTGGAGGACTGTTAGCATAGTCTCAAATGTGCCTGCCCTTGCTGCTTCCATCCTCTCTATTTGTTGCACTGGGCTTTTGGCCGTCATTTTCCAGTTGCACTGGAAGCCTGCGAGGACAGGAAATTACTTTGCATTGTGTGTGGACAGCGCTCAGCACATTGGGCCGGCTCCCTGCGTGCGAGGAGGCTGGAGGGTGGAAGGGGAACGCTGTTGGAGCGGGCGTGGGAATAAGCAGAATAAGAGGGGAAGGGAAAAGAGCGGGCCGCAGTTGGGCGAGGACGGGCGTGAAGCGGGAGGCCGCTGGGGCACGTGGGAGGGCACCGGAGTAGCAGGGAAGGGGCACGGGGCGGATTCGGAGTCAGGCGGAGCGCGGGGGCTAGAACGGCTGGGAGCCGAGCCCGGCAGGGGAGAAGCACCACGTGGCGGGAAGGGCGCGCGATGCGGGCGGCGGGGACAGAGCCGCGCTGAGGCGATCTCTGCGGGCGCGCGGCGCGGCGCTCGCGGGCGCCCCTAGAATAAAGAATCCCCGGGCCGGGGGGGGCGTGGCGGCTCCAGTGAGGTCAGCGGCGGGCGGGCCAATGAGCGCCGCGCCTGGCGGCCGGCGGCTCCGCGCGCGGCGCATTCCGCCACTGGTGCGGCCGGAGCGGGGATGTAGGCGGCTGGGCGCGGGCGGAGCCGGCTCCCAGCGGGCAGCACCTGGCGCCAGGTAAGCGCGGCGCGGCGTCCTTCCCGGGCGGGTCTCCGCTCGGTGCCTGCATCGCAGGGGGCGGCCAGTCGAAGCGTTTCCACGGCTGGGAAGCTGCGCGCCGGCTCGGCGTGGCTGGCTCTCTCCCGGCGGCAGGTCCGCGGCCGCGGGGCAGGTGTCGGGGGACTGGCCGGGCTTTGCGAAGGGCTCAGGGCTGGCAGCGGCGGATCTGCTCTCCCGCCGCCTCTTCCCACGCGAATTAAGTTGGGGAAGATTTGCGGGCGGGGTGCCTGCTGCCAAAAGCAGGAGCAACAGGGCGAGCGTTTAAAATGCGCTGCGAGGATTTACTCCGGAGAAGTGCAGTTCGCCGGGAGCAGGGAGCCGCGTTTCAGTCCAGAGGCGGGGAAAGCCGGCTGCATGAACCTGCAGCGGGCTGCGCCTCTCACCGGACCGGTGTCTTGCTGCCCTGAAGTCATCTCAGGCCGGCGAAACTCTCTCCTCTCTTGCCCCCTCAAAGCCAAGTCCTTATCGCTGCTCTCCATATATAGAAGTAGTCGTAGACCCAGAAAATACAAGCTCAAAGGCGGCTGAGAAATATTTGATCACGAAAAACTGGGGTGGCTCTTTGGGGGTGCCTCGGGGGGGTGTGGTTTTCATTTCGATGGGGTCAGGTTTTTACGTGGTGCTTTGCAACCTCATCCTGCGTCCACCTCCGTGTTCATCACTTCTTTAGACATCCAAGCCAGTGAATAATGTGCTGTGGTCTGACTTTGTTTGTATCTGTATGTTTAATCAGACATATTGTTTAGTTTGCTCAAATTGTGTTTGAACTGAACTACACTGTGAAATAGTGATATTTCCATAAGGGAAGCCAAATTCGTAGCTTTCTTTAAATAATAATAATAATAATAATAATTAATTAAAAAAAGGCTTAGTACACAAGCACGCTGGTTCCTCATTCAGTAGCAATTCTGAGTAGCAGGAAAGTGGTGTTTCAGGATCTTCTGACGTCTTGTACAGAAATCTGTCAGTTTTTCCTTTTAAAAGGAAATAAGTCTCAATATATGATCAATTACTGAAGTATTTTTGGTTACCTTGTAATTTGTGAACAACATACAATGTAGTTCTTACCGTTATTGATGTCATTCAGTAAAAACAATAGGGCTGTGCCATTGCTAGCTAGGTAACTTGAATGTTTTTGAAGAACTTAAGTTGCATTGAAATTCATCTCCCTCACTGGCTTGAATATTAAAATATTATTGAATGGAAGTAGCAAACGAACAGCATAATCTAGGCAAACTACTAATGGAAAATATTTGGTTTGCTTCCAGCTACTGAGATTTCATCAATGCAGGTAGCAACTTTTTGTGACTCCCTTTTTTTGTTATGCTTTTTGAGCTTAATGCCTTTTGGCACCGCACCCTGAAACTCAATTTTGTGTTCTTATTGGATCAGGCTTGGGCAATATTTGGCTGGTGTCTAAGCAAGTAGCTTTTAATTTTTGACGTAAGGTGTCCTAATTTGCTATAGAAAGTGTTGTAGCATGTACGTTCACAAACATGAATGTATTGTCATAGATGAACATTAAAGCAGTTCCTTCCAGAATGTTGTTTCCTTGGTATAATATAACATCCAAGTGCAATCTCTCATATGGTATGGAACTGAAATTTCACATTATTCAGCATGCAGACAACTTGTTGGAGGTTGATTTCTATATCTATATCTGTCTATATCTATATATCATCTGGCACCCGGGCCCCTAAGAGAAAACTTCTCCCCTCGGTCATGTGAGCTAGAGAAGGGAAAACCTCTTGGATCAGTGTTATTCCCAAAACTAGAATTAGTGTCAAACCCAGTTATGATCATATGCTAGCCCTTTATTTGCAGTTTTTCAATCCTGTCTGATAAAAGGTAGTTCTAGGCATCAGTAATGAAGATTCATTTACTTTGAGGTGTACTTCCCAGCAGATAAGACTTTCTGTCCATGAAAAATCTTTTCTAGTTTTAAAGGTGAAATCATAACTTTAGCAGCATTCTGGCTCCCTTTCATTACAACTAAATATTTTATTCTAGCCTCATATAAGAAACAGTGCCAGGACCAAGTTTGGGGCTTAATCCTGAAATGCTTATTCAGACAAAACTTTCAGTGATGAAAATGTCACTTAAACATTACACAGCTGAGACCTTTATATTCCAGTTGTTGCTTGTGGATATTTGCTGCCTAGCAGTGCACTTGCTGAATGGAACTGGGTAGTCATGTGGCACTTTCTCTCCTTGTTTCCAAGAGAGAAATTTTATTGGAAGACATGTTACAACCACATTGTTACTTTTCACTTAGGCAATTGCTGTAGTAGTCACAATGATGTTTGTGTGTGTGTGTCTTTTTTTTGTTTTAAATGTGAGTGGAAGTGCTCTAGAAGGCAACTTTGTTAAGGTGTGGTTGACTCTTTTTATAGAGTTTGAGAACCAATTCACTAGATCCAAAGTGAGCTCGTTGACTTTAAGACCATGACTGCTATGAAATAATGACCCATTTGCAATAAAGATGGCTTGTATTCTGAGCCTGTTACATAAGGATGAGATAAGTGATTGGAGGCAACTGATGGTGCTGGTGGCCCTAATCTACCTGTGTAAATAAACTGATGGTAGCTTTAATTATATAATCTAATTAAAGTAGTAGCTTACTGTTTTTTACTACAGCTACCAGTGATATTGGTAATAACATTTTAGCCAGTGAGTAGTTTGCAATGTGCTCATATTGTAAAATATGGCATAAATGAAAATAAGAAAATTATTCTTTGTGAAGTATACCATGCTATCACCACAGATATCCCAGACACTGCCGTGTTTGCATGAATTTCAACTAGGAAAAGTGTGGTTGGTTTGTTTGTTTGTTTTTTAACATATGATATATGCAATGCTGTTTCATAAACTTGGTGTTCATGAAAGTGACCTACTAATAGCATTGCCTGTAGCCTGTTGCTGTGCAGGTTTCTCTAAACATTTCTGCTAATGTTATTTTTAACTTGCTATGTTTGTGGCAATATTGTTTTCTGTTCTCTTCAATTAGTTGTACCAGCCTGTATGGTGGTTTTGCTGTGGACCAGTGTCCTATGAGTTGTTTAGTGAATTCAGTTGACTAGGTTTTAACCTACCCCCCCCCCAAAAAAAAAAATCAGACACTGGGAGAATGTGGTCCCATCTCTCTATATGCTGAATAATGGTGCTATGTAATAAGTTCCAGATCACAATATGCATCCTGACTATTATAGAACATAATGTGAAATATGTGGTTTTGTTATTTTTAACAGGAGTTAGGTATACTATACTTACAGGAGCATGGACTCCAGCCAGTCTGTGTTCTTTCATTTTTTCTTTCATTATTTCTTTTTAATAGGAAGAAAAAAATAAATGAATCAGTTTTAATTGCCTTTTTGAACAGTGTTGTGGATTATATATTGCGTAAGTGGAGGGTCAAACAATTTCCTTAAGCAGAAATCAGTACAACTGCTCTTTGAAAGAAGCCAGTGTGCATGAAAATGAAGAGTGGAGTTGCACCACTCATGCAATCTGAGTTTGCAGATCCATGCTCTCAGGGTGGTGACACTGGTTAGTGTAAAACAGTGGATGACCACTTTGCTTGTTTTCTGATTTAAAAATTAATGCTTTGGTGCGGGGTGGGGGGACAAAATCACTTTCAAAATCTAAAAAGAGGCACAGTATATTGTAGGAAAAATAAATGTTTAATAATTAAACTCCCTTAATTCCCAGTTTAGTTTTCCTTTAAGTAAAAATTTCAGAGCAGTCTTAACTACAGAATCACTACTGTCACTTTATATATAGCTATTTTATATGGGCACTAACTTTAATACTAACAGGAAATTGTCACTAATTGATTATTAAATCAGTTTACCACACTTCCTAATTGACTCATTAAGGACCCAGTTCTGCAAATGAAGTACCAGGAGTAGTTCCTAAAAGCAAGCATAGTGTCACTGACTGGATTAATGAGACTGTGCCTTGTAGCAAGCAATTCCTAGGCTGGGCCCTGACAGTCACATTTTTAAAGGTATTTAGAGTCTTGAAGTTATAGATAAGCACCTAATGAGATTTTTAATAGTGCTTCAACATCTAACTCCTGCTTGTTGGTCACCTTTTCAGATCTGGCCATAGATGCCTTATCCTGAATACAAGGTGTTTAGCATTATGGAAGGGATTTTTCTTCTTCTTTAAAAGCTATAGGCTTTTAAAGGGGCACAGATGTGGAAGGATAATCTCATTAAAGAGTCTCTGCTGGAGTTTCCACCACATAATTCTGGTCTGGAGGTAGGCAGCCGACCAAAAACTGTCTAATCCCGGGATCATCATTAGATGGTTATTCTGTACAGACGTCTGTCTTTCTCGGTTGTCTCTGGCATCTTGTGTGCCTCCTCCCTACTCTTGTTTCTGGCCTCATAGCTGTGGTAATCTTGCTGGGAACATTATACACTGATAAGATCTGTAGAGCTGCAGCTGTAGGGTAAATTGGTGTGCCAACATCTTGCAGTCTCCCTATGTATACATTTCTTAGCCCAGCCAGTTTCCACCCCAAACCATATAGAGAAGGTTCTGCTTGGTTCTGGCTGTGGCAGGAGAAGGTACAGTGGAAGTGGCAGTATGTTTGCTTCCAAATGAGGAGCTGAGGTGTGAAAGATATGCCAATGGGAAAAAGTGAAGGTCCTCCACTGGAGAGGTAAGGGGTATGATCTGCCTCAGGTGTTGACCTTAAAATTCTTGGAAACAAATATGTCTGCTGTATAAATGTCCAGTTTGATAATTAATTTATACATTCTCATAAGTCAATCCCAATTTCAGCACACCATTTCACACTTATGAAAACAATTATTCATTTTAAATATTTTTCCCAATTCTTATTATTATTCTGTTAAAAAAAAAAAAAAGACAGACAAACAAATGCCAGAGTCTTGTATAATTGAAGTATAGTGGGAAATATTTTTGTGGTAATGCTTTATAGTATGTTACACTAACAGTTTCAGTGTATTCAAATACTCCTATGTTCTCTTTTTGTTTTTAGGTTTCATGCATATTTATGATCAGTTTTGCAAAATAAACAGGCCCTACTAGTGTTTTGTTTTGTTTGACATTTTTGAAGAGAGGTAGGTGAGTAGAGGACAGGCCAATATGTTAGTGTTAGTATTTGTGGGTGTTAGTATTTGATTAGATGTTGCTGCTTGTTGGAAGAGGTAAACAGAACATATTGTATTTTGGTGTTGTATTTTGCAATTTTAACTAATTTGCAGGACATTCAAAACTTGTCCATGGCTTCTTTTTATTCCTTCTAAATTGCAAGTTAATAATGAATCGCTGTGATAATGTTAAATCTGGGAGTCTGTTCTGAGTTTAGATTCTTCAGCTTGGGTGGCCTTGGTTACACGTAGGACACTTGTTGAAACTTTCAGAAGTTATCCCTGCTCTCTGGGTGTTTGATGTACCCAGGTGATGTTTGAGCTTGCTTGAAGGTGCGAAAGTAATAGCTTCAGCTGCAGCCTTGCAAGCAGTTAAGCACCTGCTTAGTTTTATTCAAGTTAAGCTCATGCATAAGTGTTTGTTAGATTGCCAATACTCTCAATGACTCTAACTCTGGAAATAAAACAATCTTCATGGCTTTTGTTAAGCAACAACAAAGGGAGGGGTATGAGGATAACCTGAAGACACATTATCTATTTTTACACAGCTAAAGGGGGTGCCTATTTGAAACTGTATGGGGTGTCTGCCAAAAATTAAAAAAAAAAAGCAGAATCCTACACAGCTCTAACTCATCAATAAGTTCTCCTTAAATTTAATGAGACAGTTCGGTCTTTCTTCACTCCTGGAGAACCTGCTGAGACACAGTGGAAGACATGTTTGACTTTGCAGTTGTAATTTTTATCTTTGAGCATTAAAGCATAAACTTTCTTTTGCCAGATTGTTACTCAGTTAAATATGTTTTCTGATGAAACACAACCTTGATCCTGGAAATAGATGCCCTACCATGGACCCTGTGCACCTCAGGGTGTCTTTTTAAGTAGAAGTGTTTAGCAATTTTTTCCATGTGTCTCTGTTTAAAAATTCCATTCCCATGAAATGACTCTTTTTCCACATTGACACTGTATTTCTGTTTAATATTGGTGGCCTTTGTTTGTTTGTATAAATTACTGAAACAGCAAATAAACAAACAAAATAACCCATCCAACTATAGGCAAAATAATTCTTATTGTGTAACAGTAATGGAAATAAGACAGATGCTCAAAGAAAAACTTAAAATTTATGATGAACAGAATTTGATAAAAGGCTTCAGAAGCCTATATCTTTTAAGCATGCACAATCAATATCTTTTTCCTGCTGATGTTAAAAGCAGAGCAATAGCAAAAGAATTACTGTGTAATTTTTTCCCTGTTACAGAGTTAAGAGGCAGAAACTCTCATCATTCTGTGGAATCGATTTTTTGGATTTTACTTCCAATCCAAGATGTTAGGTTGTATTCTCTCCTTCCTGGGAATCTGGATGGGATGGTCTCTTTGCCTTTCTGCTTCTACTGCATTGAATGTGGAGCTGTAGAACATCCTTTGTGTAGTGCAGAAATGGTTGGCAGTAACTGAATCTGATTTTATGAAGTCTGCTGCCAACTCTTTTTTGCACTGGCTGGCTGCCAGCTCCCCATTCTTCTCTTCCCAATCTTAATGAAGAGGGGAAGGAGGTACTAAGGAACAGCACCCCAACTCCACTTCAGTCATGGCCTTCAAGATGAAGAAGATGCATGTGCAAGGAGTGTGGGAGGCAGAAAGGCTGAAAAAGGAGGTGAATATCTATGGGACTATTAAGGAATTGGGGATTGTGGGAATTAGGGTGGACTGAAGATATTTAGATGCTGAATGATTGTGGGAGTGAAGTGCTGGTGGAATCAAAGAGAGAGAGAGAGAGAGAGAGAGAAAACATAAAATTCAAGAGAGAACTTCCAAGGGCTAAAACTGAGAAGTCCAGTCCAAAGAATAAGGTGGAAACCAAAAGGGCATTTTGTGCTGGGGAAAGAGAGAAACTACCTCAGGAAAGAAAGACTGCTGTAGATATGAGGTGGGGAAGAGCAGGATAAGAAAGACATTGGCTGGTGAGGGAGGGAGAAAAGGGCAGATGTGTGGGAGGAAGTGAGAAAACCAGTAGTAGCTGGGGGATGAGGAGTCACTTGCGTGTGAGAGGGATAGTTTTCTTTTAATACCATCTATATCTGCAGTGAGGATGTCACACCTGATTCTCTAATAGTATTTTAGGGGCGCATAATTTAGATAAAAACGGCTTCTAGCTCTCCTGGCCAGGTCCCTAAACTTGTGGATGTTTATCAGTAGAAACAAACATTTAAAAAGAGTTGCATCTCAGTTTTATGGGGGAATGTTCACACAACATCAGAAGCCATCTGAAAGCTCTTTGCAATATTTCCCTTACAGTAGTTTACTACAGTCAGTTCAGCAACAGCAGCACTACTACATCCTAGGCCACAAAGCTCCACCCATTCCACCTGTCAGTTAAGATTAACTTCCATCCTAACAAAAAGGTGGATTCAGCCTCTCAGATCTTGAAGAAATAACCCACAAAGCCCATCTATGCATTCACAGTACATTATTAAAGGCTGCACTGAAGTGAATTGCTGACACCCATATTTTTGGGAGGCAGGAAGTGTGACATTTCATACCTATTCAGTGAATACTTGCTGACAAAACTTTTCCAGAAACACCACAAATCAAAAGAGGGAGGTTAAGGTATGTTTTATGGTTGCTGTATTCCACAGCCTTACTCAGCACTGATCTGGCTTTTGGTACAACTTTATTTGAACTACAGGATAGCAAAGCCATGTGTTCATTTTTTAACCAAGGATTGCTTCATGATCCAATGTTCACACATTGCATTTACAGGAAAAAAATGCATTTACATGGAAATATCTGATATTCTTGCTCTGAAATTATGCTGAGAAGAACTCTGTGGACCTGAAAGCATGCAACTGGGCACAAGCTCAGAGGCTGGGATGCGCATTTGGATGTGAAAGTTCTTTGTTGCACTCTTTTCAAACTAGCAATGTAGAAGCTTCTTTCTGAGATTCATATTCATTTTTGTTGCACTTGGCTTATTCGTATGAATGGCACCAAGAAAGAGGATCCCTTATGATTAGAGGATTACAGGTAAAGGAAGGGGACAGCAGCAATATGCTATTCCACAGATTTTCAAGGATCATTCCAGTGGTGCATCTTTTTGCTTCATTTATTGTACTGTTTAGGTAAATAATAATTCTCCATTGATTAGGTACACTGTGCATCATGCATGCTCACCAGCTTGTTACATATGTACTGTATGTTTAATTTAGCTATCTGAGAAGCCACAAATAATACAATGCAACAGCCAAACTATCCAGATTTCATTCAGAGAGTTTGGGCACAAGACTGTTATGACTGTGGGAATATAAACTGACCAGAAATATTTTATATTAGTGGGAGTCACTGATAAATGGAATTATGAGGAACATGTGATCATTATGGGTATGTCTACGCTTGCAAGTTAATTTGATTTAAGGAGGCTTAATTCAAATGAACTTGGTACCTGTCTAAACTAGGCTGTCATTAGTTTGAATTAAGAAATTCTTTAATTCGAGCTAATGAAAGCTTAGTTTCAATTAGTAAGACCTTCTGGTTGGTTCAAACTAAGTCCTTAGTTCGATCCTTAGTTCGAACTAAGGATGTTGTAGACTAGGATTAACCCTTAGTTCAAACTTAATAAATTTGAATTTCAGGGCAGTTAGCTTAAACTAGCAAAGTGGACTACTTTGAGCTAACGTTAACTTGAATTAGTCTGCTATGTAAGTTTGAACTAAACTCAAACTTATTAGTTCAAATTAATAAATTCAAGCTAACTTTTCCTAGCCTAGACATAGCCTATGTGTCTAACATTGTGACTGAAAGGGATATGCTTTGTTCTGGTGCTCAAAGGGAAAAGTCGTCTATTGACCCTAGACAGGTAAGTACTATAATTTTGTATTTTAACCAAGTGTTCAGTGTCAGAAGTGCATACTAGCTTTGCTTCGGAACATTTTGAAATTATTGTAAGGGTCAGTATGGAAATCCAAACTGTGTATTGAAGAAAACAGCTCATCATACATGCCATGTTGAATGTACTTGACTATAATGGTAAATAGGTACTGAAAGTCACAAAAGCCCCAAGAATACCTGCCTACATGCCTTAGTTAAAATGGTAACTACAGTGGATGTCTCCTAGGTTAGTTTCTTGGTGAGCAAAATCATTAAGTCAAAAAGACTCTTAAAAGAATAAAAAGGGAGACACCTGATGGAATGAGAGGATTGACAGATAAGGATTATAATAGCTTGAAGGCAGTAAAGAACTCTTAAAATACCAGTGTCATTCCACCGTAGTTTTGCAATATCAGGGGCTGAGCACTGCCTTGGCAAACTGAACAAGGATTCCTGTGACACTTTTAAAGACTAAAATTTATTTATCACATCAGCTTTCGTGGGAGAAAGTCCCACTTTGTCAGACAGTTTGTGGATGGGGAAACTTACAGAATGGGAGGAAAATAAACACAAGGAGGTGTAAGTCATGGGATTGGGTCACACTGTAACAGCAAATCAAAGCAGTTGTTAAGATTCAAACACTGGGAAACAGCATATAGAAGTGAAGAAACAGATGACAGAGCTAGCTGGGTACCTGTAGTCAAATACTGCAGGAGAAGCCCAAGAAAGAAAACAACAGAACACCACTAGTCATCACCTACAGCTCGCAAGTCAGACTTTTACAGCACATTATCAGGGAGCTACAGCCTATTGTACAAAATGATTCCCTCACTCTCTCCAGCCTTGGGAGACGGACCTCTCCTTGCTTGTAGACAGCCCCCAAACTTAAACAGGTACTCACCAGCAACTACAGACCTAACAACAGAATCATTAAAGCAGACCCATATCAGGGGCGTTGCTCCCCTGAAAAAAGCGTCAGGGGCCCGGGCCGTGCCCCCACCACATGGCCTCACTCCTGGGCCCAATCCAGTGCTGGGGCCTAATGTGGCTCCTTCTGCTGCTGGCCAGCAGCTGGCAGCCTGGGTGGGCCCAATCCAGCCCCAGCTGCTGCCTGCCAGTCAGTGGCAAACAGCCCAGGCTCGGCTCCTGCTCCTACTGTTTGCTGCTAGCAGATAGGCAGCAGCTGGAGCTGAATGGGGCCCACCCAGGCCACCTGTCACTGGCCAGCAGCAACAGGAGCTGGATCCAAACCTTGGTTGTGTGCTGCTGGCCAGCAGTTAGCAACTACAGCTCAATGGGGCCTGCCAGGGCCACGCACCGCTGGATCCAAGCCGGCCAGAGGCAGGTGGCCTGGGCTCAGATAAAGCTCCTGCCACTACTGGCCAGAGGCAGGTGGCCCTGGTGGGCCTGATCTGGACACACCCTCTGTGGGGGCTGGGCTTCAGCTGTGGGGGGTTGGCAGCCTCTCGGGGCCCTATGGCAGGTATACTCCTGGCACATGTTCCTGCAACTAACCACACTTCCAACTTTGCCGACATATTGACACAAAAGATACCATCACAGGAACAAATCAAACCAGCTACTCCATCAAGGGCTCATTCACCTGCTCATCACCCAATATGATTTATCCCCATCATCTGCCACAAATGACTCCGCTGCCTTATATATTGGACAAACAGGACAGTCTCTGCACTAAAGAATAAATGGGCACAAAACTGAAATCACAGCATCCAAAAACGAGTAGGTGAGTACTTCAGTCTTCCTGGTCAATCTATTGATGTTTTGATAATAGTTGTGCTCACGCAGTTGAATAACACATCAAGGTTTCAAAGAGAAACTACAGTATTGGAATGCATTTGCAAATTTGTCTCTTCAGGACAAAATAAGGATTTTGGATTTTTTTTCAAATTGGAGCAGTTGATTTGACTTTATATTCCTCTGTATGCTGTTCCTCAATGTTTGACTCTTAACAACTGCTTTGATTTGCTGTTATAGTGTGACCTGATCCTATGATTTACACTTTGTGCATTTATTTTCTTCCCATTCTGTACATTCTCCCATCTTCAAAGCATCTGACAAAGTGGGATTTTCTCCCACGAAAGCTCATGCAATAAATAACTTTGTTAGTCTTTGAAAGTGCCACAGGACTCCTTATTTGTTTTACTGAACTAGACTAACATGGCTACCCCTTTGGAATTTGGCAAATTATAAGTCTTAGATCTACCTGGGTAGGTTTATAGAGAGTTTGAATTTTGAGCTTCTCCATCTTTTTTTATTTATGATGACTATTTTATGTAAAATCTTGGATCTTAGATTATTTGTAGAATCATACATCATAGTCCAGTCTTGTTGCTGACAACAATTTTGGCCCTATGGTGAAAGCGAGACAAAGGTATCTGGCCTGGGACACACAGAGTTCCATAGGTGTCCTCTGTAGTCTAATTCTACAAAGTAAATGCGGAAAGCCAGGGGACCACAAGGAAGGTGAGGACTAGGGAAAGAAGGAAAGAATCCTGTTGTGGTAAGGAAGAAATCTACTTCACATTTTAAAAAGCCTGACCAATTACCCTCTGTAATCCTCCTTCCCCCCAAATCCCAAACCTGAATAAGAGAAGATAGCTTTCAGAAGCACAGTTTTAAGATGGTTAGCAGTGGCTAGTAGAAAATAGTGATGGTTTATGGAAAAGGAAAATAAGTGTGAATAAGAAAAATCAGCTGGGAATGATTTGTAGGCACAATAATGGAAATTGTGGCTCTGAGATAAATGGTTGGTGTGACTTTGGAAGCTGCTATTCTTCATTCTCCTTTTCCATGGTCTTTCAGTGCAATCTTCCCTATACTGTCATTTAGCAGTGGTAGTAGAGGATACATGTGGAGAAACAAAGATGAAAATGTGAAAATGAAATAGGTGAAAATGTGTTTGCATTGTGTATTGATTTGTACGCCAGTGATGTTTTGTCATGGTTTAAGATGTTTGTGTAGTTTGCATGATTTTGAGACTGCACTGTCTCTTCCCATTAAAAATAATGTGATACAATTCTTACTGGGAATTTTGGGCATGCTGAAACACTTAAGTTTAGTTATATGATATAGTTATTTAGTTGTATTCAGAATTATTGATAAGAGACTGTGGCTGAAACCTGTTTATTCCTTCTTATCTCTCTTAAAATAAATAACACTAATAAAATTTTTTATAAATACTACCTAGGCAATGTCTATAGTATAAACTTCCACTGGGATTTTTACTGATGATAATAGTTTATTGCCTGATTCTGCTCTGCTCTGATGTTCAGTGAAAAACTTGTTGATTTCAGTGGAAGGAATGACCCCATAGAATTAATGTATAATTCCGGTTCTGCAGTTCACTTTGCTGTGTGTCAAACCTCTTTGAAGGATCAAAGCCTCAGCTTGTGTTACTGGTTTATTCCTGGAACATAAAAAACACCATACCCACAATATTGCTTCTGCTTTGTTCTTTGAACAACAAAAAATCATAGAAATACTTTCTTTAGAAGTTTATGAAGTATATTTTAAGTGGCTTGAGTTATTTTTCTTTTGATCTGAATTTGAATATTAGAGACAAATGTCATTTTTGTGTTGGGTGGGAAAAAAACTTTTAAATTATAGATGAAGACAGTATCAGGTTTGCGGATCTGGGGGGAAAGAAAAACTAGATACCAACTTATTTCACCTACTATCTTCTGTTAAATAACAATTTAAACTCAAAGAAGAGATGATACAAGAATGTGTTCTAGATATGTTAGAGGCACTACCCAGATAATGTTTGGGTTTACAAAAAAATTGTCCTAACAATAATGCCTTTCATTTTTAAAATAAATATAATTTTAAACATCTGAGGTGAAGTCCTAGCTCCCATTGAAGTCAATGATAGTCCTGCCGTTAACTGCAGTGGAGTCAGAATTTCACCCGGATCTGTGTTTTACCATCATTGCTGTTTGTTCAAGCCTAAATGAAGTTTAAAAAGTAAAGCAGTCAAACCATACTGGTCAGGATCTTTGCATAATACTGCTCTTTTTTGTTGTTTTCTAATATTGCTCAGATTTTTTTTAAATAAAAATCTTGTCCTAAATCTTGTATGTGTATGTATATGTACTAGAACACTAATTCAGACTAGGTTTAGGTGAAACCTTTGGCCTCTGCATGTTTTAATAAAATATAAATTTGAGACCTAGAAATACTTGACCAATGTCCCTATAAAATGTTTTTAAATGTGTGGGAGTGTATACATATACATAAAAACAGACCTTTTAAAAAAGTCTGCATATGAATTATAGAAACTTGTTTAGTTTCCTCTATTCTTGTACTCTTAAAACCATTGAGGAGCTCAACTGTGGTTGCCCTGAAATAATTTAAGATATGACTTTAAACCAATACGGTTAAATTTGTGCAAAATGTTGTGTGGACACTCTTATTTCACTGTAAGAACTGTTCCTAATTACTTAGGTAAGGCAAAGTAACTATCTGTTTTAAAAATGAGATAGGCTTATCTATGCAATAAAGTTGCACTAGAATGACAGTTTTCTATGATCCTACTTGTAAGGAGTGACCAGCTGAGGGTCTTCTAAAGTTCACAGAGCTCTTTATTTGGGGAACTCTGGATTTCCCCTTGTGAGCTTGCAATCCCTTTCTGCCCCTGCATCTCCTTCCTTGTAAAGCCCTATGTTGTAAAATTTAGTTTGTGGCTTTATAGCCTTTTAAAACTTAGTTGAAACAAGGTTACATAAAAGTTCATGTCTGTCTCAATGAACCATGTAGGACCTGAGCCAAAAGCACATTGAAGTCAATGAAAAGACTCTCATTGATTTCTGGGAGCTTTCTGACTGCGTGTGGCTGTACTGAGATTAATGTTTACTTTTGGAAATTGCTTGGAACAGTTTTTTTTAAACTTATCTGAGGAATAAAGCAAATAATTAGTTTATTGAAATCTTTACATGAATAACACTAAGGAGACTGAACTGTATTTTTGTCATTCTAAGTAAATAAATGCTAGCAACTACAATATATGAGTTACTATCAATCCAATAATATACATAGTCTGCTGGGCCAGCCAGTTGAATCCTACAGGCGATAGCCACAAAGCATTCCTAGTTACAGATTTTGACCACAACATCATAATCTCTCTTTGCAACTTTTAATTCTGCTTCAGGCTTAGCATCAGGGAATGTCTCTTGCTTCACCATCATGAAATCCTCCTCTTCCTCTGAAAAAAAGAGTAGTTGGTAGACCTTTGTCATTATGAGATTAATTCGCTGGACAACAGTCCACTGAGAGCTATAGTTGAATTAGAGCTACACTCAAGAATTAGAGTACATGTTCCTCTTAGCACACTACTGTGATCAGTCTGGAGGTGACCTACTCTTTCTTATATTGCCTACTCATACAAGGGCCGATCCTAATAGCTGTGGCCATGCGTATCCTGTTTCTCCTTTCTCTATAGTGTAATGCAGTGTATCTGACACACTAAAGGAATCGTCTTCGCCGTTTGTAATGGATGCTCATCTGTCACAGGCACATGCACAGTCTGAAGAGAATGTGTTCCTCCTGAGGCAAGGTCCTTCCTAGTGCTCCCATGGGTAAATGTCATCCTATACACAGTGCTTCATAGAAATGGCATGAATTAATAGTATACCAGGCAAAGAACTTATTACTGCTGTGTGACAGGCCACTCTGACTTCCTGTTCTCTTCTGGAATGAAATTGTAAAACTGATGGTGGTTCATTGCAGAGTTGGTTCCTGGATGTCTTAGAGACTGCTTCTGTTTTTAAACATTAGCCACATTGAGATAAGTTGGAATGCCTGAACTGCAGAGGTCTCAACTCTATTTCCTTCCTCCTTTGCTCAGCACAACATGCTTCTGATCTCTATTCACAAAGTGAAACCTATTCAGTGAAGTGTCCTTTGAAAAGATGATTTGAGGGGGAGAGGACTTGTGATGGCATGGATTCTTCTTCTGTCTACATTTAAAATTTTGTCCATGCACTTAGGCTGCATCCACACGAGAGTTTTATTCTGAAACAGCCTTTGTTTTGAAATAAAACTTGCTATGTCTAGACAACGTTTTGCTACTTCGAAACAATGGGACTCTGTCGTTCTGAAATAATAGCAGTTATTTTGAAACCACTAAACCTCGCCTGCAATCAAAATAACCCTTGTTTCGAAAGGGTTGTTTCAAAACAATGCAGTTAGGACACTTATCTGGCACCTTTCCCATACTGCCCCTCTCCTGAAGCGAAATAGCATGTCCACACGCAGGGCATGCTATTTCGCTTCTAAAGGTTTCCCTTATTTTGAGTTTATTTTATTTTGAAATAACCAGCTATGTGTGGACATAGCCTTAGAGAAATGAGGACAAAACTGGAAAACAGAAACCTAAAATAATAGGAAGTAAAACAAAAGTATAGGCTGGAAAGGGATATAAATACGTAATATGCAGTTGGGTATTATGGATATACCCTTTTGCAACCATTATCTGGGGGGGGTCTATGACTCTGCCCATCTCCATTATATTGACAATATGGCAACTGAGGATTCTCTGTCAAAAGACAGGAGAATCTGCTTTATACTTCAGAAGGTTGATTCTGCTTATCAGCATTGATACTTCATTTCACAGAGAGTCATTTCTTAAAATGAAGCAGAAAACAAGTGTGATTATTATACCTTGCTTGGTAATTCTCTTTCCATTAAATCTGCAATGACTTTTTTATACATTTTACTTTCTTTATATTTAAAAGAAAAAACAAACAAACAAACAAAAAAAACACAAAGAAAACCAAACCTCCCTAGATTTTAACAGTAAAACATAAGTTAAAGATTCTCTTGAAGTGACATGCTGTACAATCTGTTTTGTGAAATGATAAACGGAAAACTACCTTATCTGGTTCAGTATGTTAGTCCTTGAAGTTATTGATTGATGCTATTCTGGTTACCTGTAGTTTCAAGGAAATAAACTAGACATTATATATTATAGACGATTGGCAGAGGGGGAAGAGATGTGCCCTTTCTTACTACTTTACAATAGGGAATTTTTTTTTCCTTCTGTTCCAAAGAAATCTCCCATCTAGGCACTTCAATAAGTGCCTGGATTTTTAAGAGGTCTGCTCCCATTTAGGATGCTAATTCAAAAGGTCAGATTTTATCCTTGAGAACAGCGGGAGCTGTTTGGCACTTAAGATGCACCTGTGCACTTAGTTCCTGGAAATGTTTGCACTTGAAATTCTAAGACACACTCCTTTTCTGGAGAAGTTTAGACCTTATTCCATCAAGGAAGAGGCCTTTTCCTAATTGTAGCCAAGATGATGAGGATGTATTAAAAATTTCAAAATAGCTGGTAATAGCTAGCACATTGTGCCCTTTTACTGGATAGTAAAGTTTGACAAGATCTTTTTTATTTTTGGTGAAAGGCACACAGAATGACACTGTTATTTCTTATACATTTCTAAGATGCTTCCATTCTGAGCCAGCCACTATGAGCAAAAGGCCCTTGTCACTGGGTCCTGCCTTCTTGGCCTTCTCCTTGTTTCCGCCTTGTCCCTTGGTGTGGATCTCTCTGCTTCTGTGCTCCCCTCTGACTATTGATTCTGGCTCTGACTCCTTAACATGACTTCTGGCACAAGCTCCAGCTCTTGTTGTAATGATAGGAACTTTGGTATGGGAACCAAAGTTACCCTAATGTTGTATGGAAGGAATGATGTAGTGCAGTGGTTCCCAACCTTTTCTCTGCTGTGGCACACCTTGCTAGCTTCAAATTTTTCGACGCACACCACCATTAAAAAACGCATGAACATTCAAATTAACTTAAATTACTTATGAGAATTCATAAAGCATGGCACAGTGTTTTTGGAAATGCTGTATGTGGAATAGTAGGGGTAGCAGAGCAGAGTAGGGGTGACAAGACAGGGGAGGTCAGGAGTCATGTGCAGTGGCAGGAGTGAATGTGGGGAGCAGAGCAGGGCAGGGGTGGCAAAAGAGGACAAGGGTAGCCATGTGGATAACATCACAAGGGTGGCGAGAGAGGAAGGAGAACAGGAGTGGCTTTGTGGGGGGCCAGAGGGGAGCCTGGGGAATGCAAAGGTAGGGCAGGGGAGCAGGGCACAGCACCCACTTCCCCCTTCTCCAAAGTGGCTCCCTGCCAGCCAGGGCAAATCCTCACCCCACTGCTGCTCCGTCCCACCCCAGTGGGTCCCTTCCTCCCCTCTGTCAGCCTCCTGCTGCTTGTGATGAACCCTCCCATCACTGCAGGGGCCAGAGCTAGCCCTTCAGCCCCCAGCTACACCTCTTCACACAGCCACCCATGCCCCAGCTACACCCCCCCCCCCACAGCCACTCTGCAACCCAAGTTACACACCCTCTGCTACACATTCACTCCCACCCACCTCTGCTACACACACACACTCACACCCCCCCCACCAGGGCCCTTATCTAGGCTGTTTGCAGGCTGGCTGACCCACTGGGAGGTGCTCTGTCCAGCAGAGGGCAGATTCACACACTCCCAGCCTCCCACCCCTATCTCCTGGCTGGGCTTATAGTCGAGTGGGGTTTAAGGTGGAGCCACGGGAACTCTGCGTTCCGGCAGTTCCTGCTATTTTTAGGGGGACCCCTGGAACTCCATGTTCCAGTGTCATCCTCTGTTTTAAGAGGGTGGGGCAGAAGGCTGCCTGCCTAAAAATAGGGGGCCCCAAAACTGTGTTCTCATGCATTCCCCCTTACTTTAACCCCTGCCTTTTCCCAGCCCTGCACAGCCCATGTGGCTGGGCTGAGCAGGGAGGGAACTTTAAACCCAGCCCTCGAGGATGCTTGCGGCACACCAGTGTGCTGCGGCACATTGGTTGGGAACCACTGATGTAGTGGGCCTTATCACCAGAAGCAGCTTGCTTGTACTTGGAGCTGTTCAGGTAAGTCATCATTTCTTTATCTGTATAGTTTACTGAAATGAGTTAAGTAAAGTGTTTACTTAAGAAGTCTCCAATATCTTTTTTTTATGTTACAATAGGAAGTTGGAAATGGTGTTAGAAGAAAAGAAAAAGTAAGAATAAAATAGAATAATCCTGAAACTAAAATAATAATAATAATAAAAGACAAATTAAAGGTTCCAGGAAGCTTAGTGTTTGAAGGAAGTGCATCAGAAAACAGGAGAAAGTGGAAGGAATGATTTGAGCTGTATAGCATCAAAAGTGGCACAGATAGCAAAGATGAATGGCTGCAAATGATATTATTTCTTCATTTGGCAGGTGAAGAAGCAGGAGTTGTATATAACACCTTTCAGTTTGCTGATGCAGCAAATTAAGACTTGTATTTTTTCCTTAAGAATGTATTCAAGGCATGCAGTTCACGGCAAAAATGTCACATATGAAAGGCACACATTTTTCACTGGCAGTCAGATAAAAGGGGATGTATATCAGTATGGGACTGATATAAAACTCGTAGCACAATTTTGAGAATTTTGGAAAGTGTATGACTCTTTCATTGAAGGCCTCTTAAGCTATGTCTACACAGCCAAATTAGTCCAGACTAAGTAAGCTTTGTCTGGACTAATTTAGCCCATGGCCTCACTAAGAAATTTCTAGCAAGTCCAAACTAAAATAGGAGGTGTAGACATCGCCATAATGCATGGTACTGTAACAGACTTTGTGTGAGCTAAATTGATGGAGATTATATTAACCCTTGAAAGTGCTGTGGATGGCTGCAAAACGGTCACAAATGATGGCGGAGTGAACCGGAAAAACACATGCACACATTCAGTACAAATTTGCCATTAGCAAACATTCAGACGTGGAGTCAAGGACTGGAGGGTGTCCTCCTGCTAATCAAAGTGTGTTGCAGGGCAAAACAGAGGCAAATACAGGTTGTTATAAATGTGGACATAGCTATACTGTAAGGAATTGTCCTGTGGGGAGACAAAGAATGCCTAAATATACAATTCTGAAAAGGAAAAGTCTCAGTGCAAACAGATGTTTACCCTCAAATTAGCAGATGAGGCAATCACAAGATCTGTTCTTTGGTATTGTGAGAACAGAGCCTTCCACGAACAAGTGGAATATGGATTTGCTTATTAACGGTCACACAACTGTCAGTTTGAAAACTGATACTAGGGCATAGGCCAATATGACGTCTCTAAGGTTTTATGACATTTATAAGGGCTAGACCAATTTGTTGATCAATTGTCTAGTTGATAAACTACTCAGGAGAAAAACTGCAAATATGAGGGAAATGCAACTTGGATTGCATCAAGCTAAGAAAGCATGACTGGAATTGCTGGTGGTTGAATATGACTCTTAAACCATATGAGGTTTACAGGCTGTGGCAATTTTAAACTTAATGCAAAGAATCAATAAAAAGAACTGGAAGGTGACTGGCATGTATTTTATAGGTTTGTGGTACATACCAACTGTGACTACACCATAAAGCTGAATTCCTTTATATCCTGTAATTCAAGCATTGGTGGCATTAAAGGACAAACTAGAAAAAAGAACTGCACCATACACAGAGTAAGAGTGAGTCCTAAACAGTGTGCCCGAATCTACAAAATGGTCAATTCTTTAGTAATCTAGAGAAACCAGTCGAAGATTAAATAAGAATATACATGAATTTGAGAAATGTGAATAAACAACATGAAGGAACATTATCAATTGTCTACTGGAGAAGAAATCATCAAATGAGCAAAAACTATGTTGTAGTGTCTTAGATGCCAGTATTGGATTTTGCCAAATACAGCCAGATGGCGAAAGTTCTAGAGTCTATGCATTCAACATGCCATTTGACAGGTATGGGTTCAACGGACTTTTGGCATGTGTTCAGCTTCTGAAATGTATCAAAGTAATCTAACAATCACTTAAAGGCCTGGCTGATGTTGAACATTAACTAGGAGATGTACCTGGTTTGAGGAAATACTGGGAAAGAACACAGAAGTCTCAAGAGTCCTGTGTAGGTGTTGTGAAAGTAAACTATGACTGAACAAGAGAAATTGCAAATGGCTCTGACAGAGAAAGTATTTGGGGCATCGCTTAACAATAGACCATCTAAAACCTGATAAAATGAAAATTGCTGCAGTAACTGAAATTGTCACACTGAACTGCAAGGCTGAACTGTAAAGATATCTTGGAGTGGTTATTTACCTCAGAGAAATGTCATCAATAGCAACTGCTTTAAGACGACAACTGGAAAAAGTTGAGTTTACGGGTAAGTGAGTACGAGAGGTAGCATGTGAACACTTGAAAGAATTGCTTACAAAGACAAGAACATTAATGTCAAGAACCAGTTAACTGTGTCTTCTACCAGATTAGAGCCTGTATTGCTGCAAAGGGGTCTCCTATTACTTATACCTCCAACCTCTGACAACTAGAAAAATAAATGTTGGCAAAAACATCTGTCTGTACTCTGTCATCTGTTTATCAGTGAGAGGAAAATAACTGTGGAAACAGACCACAAAATCTCTTGAGGCCATTAAAAAAAGGGGGGGGGGAGAGAAACCCCACATACCTTTGAATGGTGCTCTACCAAGCACTCGAAGTTTGCTAATGCTCAAGAAATGCCAAATGGAAGAAGTTGGATGCAGACCAGGGAAAGAGGTAGCAATTTTTGATGATTTATCTAGAGAATACTTGTTGCAAGATGAAGGAGGAAGCTGATGTTTCAATATGTATCATGAAGTCTTTTTTGCCTGTTTCAGGACACAAGTTGAAGGAGTTTCAAGCAAGTACTGCAAATCACATTGTCCTGCAAACCTTAAGATGAATTAATTTTCAATGATGGCCAGACAAGGGACCTGAACTTCCAGAGGATTTCTGTGTGTATTGGACATGTAGAAGAGAATCAAATCAAATCATAGGGCTGGAAGGAACCTCGTGAGATCATCGAGTCCAACCCCCTGGGAATTGAGCCCAGGACCTGCTGCATGTTAAGCAGAGGTACTAGCCACTGAACTAAGCATGCAAGATGAACTTCACTTATTAAAAGTAACAGAACTATAATCCTGAAAAATCTCAAAAGAGATATTGGTGATTATTCATGGGAGTCATCCAGAAGCAGAACTATATAAAAGGAGACCTCAAATGCTGATTTTTGGTCAGGAAAGTGGAATCACATTGAAAGCATGGTACAGCCTTGCAACACAGGTCAGTTTTTTAGGAATAATAATCAAAGTAACCAATGCTACTACATAGGGTCCCCAACTGACCTTAGGAGAAACTTGACATAGATATGTTTGAGCTTCAAGGTGGAAATTATCTTAGTCTGGTTGACCTATCATTGAAATTATTTAGAAGTCTGGTTGCTTCAGGACATCTCAAGTGCATCTATCTTCAGATGCTGCAAGTTTATATTTACAAAGTATGGTATACCTGGAAAACTCATTAATGATGATAGACCATAATTCTTAATTCTTCCTAGATACAGTCATGAAACCTCAAGACCATTCACACACTTGAGCAGAATGGCTAAAAGAGAAGTTACAAGTGTAAAAAGGGTTCTTAAAAATGTAGATTGGATAAACAGATCACATCTGAGCCCACTGAACTATTAGAATACACCTATGGAAGGTGTAGAATCACCTGCTCAGCTCCTCATAGCAAAACACCTAAGAACCAGATTGCTGACTTTATTGGTGTTGCAAGTCAAGCTGGTATAAGAAGACATACAACTAGCCTGAAACTGCAACAACAAAAGCAGATGTATTCCTTAGACAAAGGTGCAAAACAAAGGTTTTTATCACCAATGGAAACAGAGAGAGTGTTTTTATTCATTGACAAGGAGCATGGAAGTTGGCAGAAGTGATTGACCAACATATTGTTTCAAGCTGATTTTGTTGAAACACAGGAAGGAGAAACAGAGGGGGCTTGATAAGTATTAAAATAGCTGTGCAGGGGGGTGAATGAAATATGGAACATAAGGAAAATAAGTCAACATCCAGATCAGAAGTCCAAGCAATATGAGGCTAGACAGTTGAGTCTCAAGTGGTCCATTCAATATAAAGGAGGGGGGGGGAACCCACTGATACACCTTTTACTAACTGTAAAGTCGAAGTGCTGAGAGTACCCGGTAGATACAGAGACTACTTGTTCTAAACTCTGTAGGGTTTCATATAAAAGTTATGGGCTCTACATTAATTTGATAACATTAAGTGAGGTTGAAATTTAGTTAAAAATTCTATGTATCCAGTTATTTTTAAGGAAATGTAATAATGACAGAAACTTGGGAGAAGGAAACAATTATCCATGGTGTTGTATGGGAGGGAACCATTATACCTTATCAGCAGAACCCATTACTTGCACTTGGAGCCAGGCATGCTGTCCAGGACTGCCTATCTTCACAGTTTTAAAGAACAAGTAAAGTGTTTACGGTTACTTAAAATGGCTACAGTATCATTTAATGTATTCTAAGAGCAAGTTGGCAGCTGCTGCTACACTTGGTTTGACTTCGACTGTGACTGACTTTGACTCTCAGCTCCGATTCTTAGTTCACAGTCACTACTGGTCTGGCCTTGTATGTCCTGGACTATGGCAACTGGCTGTCATCAGCAAAGACTCTGATCAGTGTGTTTGAAATACATAGACTGCTGAAGTGTACTAGATATCCAGTAACCTGACAGGTATGTTCTACCTAGATGGAGGGGGACTGTTCAGTCGCAGACTTCATCTAATGTTGCAGATGTCACTGAAATATGCAGCCTTGTTTGTTTTTGGAAATAGTTTTACCAGCAGTGTAGATCAAAATATGTTTTCTAACTACTGGGTTTAGTTTAACAATGCTTTAAATAATAAGCTATGTACAGCATAATATGTGCATTAATTAAATTGGTGTACAAATTTAACTAGAGGGCTTGCCAACAATTTATCATATTTGTTTACTAAAATTTGTAATTCAGACATTTTAAGAACTATAAAACCCTTAAACTATATTTCTTTGAGTCACCACTCTAGCTAATGAAAATATAGTTAAATATATAACACTACATGCTTGACTAGAAATCTAAATGGTTTTCTTTGCAGATGGTTGCAAGTATCTTGGTATAGGCTTGTATGACTGTATAATTTATCTTAGTCATAATATCTTGTGTTTAAGAGAGGCAATACAAAAATATCTTCAGGTTACTGATGAGCAAATTAGTAGACCTTCACTGACTTTTGGGTAGTTATATGTACTACCACCACTGGAGGATGTGGGACTTAGTTTTACTGATAACCCCATACCATAAAAAACAATTTATTTGTTTGGGTAGCTTCTAGAGATTTGGATGCCTCTTTAATTAAATTTTGGTATATGTGCAGTGTTTTTAGTTCCATGATTTAAATAATCTCTTAACTTCATAAACATATGAAGGTAGGTCTTGTGAAAGAGTAAGCAGATGATATATCAGCTGCTCTGCATAGTTCTATAGAGGTGAAATAGGATACTCCATTCCTGCTATTCCAGTTCTGCTATAAAGACAAGAAAAAGCTACTCAAAATGCTAACTGTGGTTGCAATTTCATGGCATATTTATGTAAATACTAGGAGGATACTATCAGGCTAACTTTTTCCCCTGCTGTTTGACCAATGCATTCCTTTACTTAGCTTTATATTTATACACTGAAGTCCAACTTTTGATGTTGTAGAGTTTCTAAACTCTGGTTTTGCTGGTAGTTCTTGATTTCCTTGACCTACAGCCATTGATCTTTCTGCAATGACAGAGTCAGACGCAGTGCATAATACTGCAAATGCTTCAGTGTGACTTTATTGTATAAGGGCTTCTGTGCAGAAACCTGAGAGGAGGTCTGGATTAAGAAATTTATAAACTCCTGCTGGCAAAGCCTATAAAGAGACTTGTAAGGATTATGTTTTTATCAGTAAATGCTGGTAAATGTTGATTTCCCTGTACACACACACAGACATTAAATTATTTTTATTAATATTTACAGATAGTATTTTATTACTTTCTATAAGTAAATGTTATTAGTTTGATTTAAGAACATTTACTTTGTCTTTTTATATATGATGAAAACCATTTGTGTTTTAATGGTTAAAAATCTTTCTTTTTGTAACTCAACATGTTGTCATTAAATAATAACAGCTTGATCACCCTCCCTTCACCTATGGTTTTGCATAAATGGGGAAACTTGCATTCTTAAAAGTAGAAAAAAATGCAAAAATCTACTCTAAAAAAGAAAAACAAAACCTCCTGACAAGCCTACCTACAGATTGCATTAGCCAGCTAGCTACAGTTAATTTTACAATTTCTTCAGATATACGCTGTAGAGCAGTGGTTGTCAAACTGCAGGTTGACCCATTGATACTGGGTTGTGGCACTGTAGCTACAGCTGGGGGAGGAGTGGGGAAAGGATGCCGACTGTCCCACTGCTACCTGCAGTCCAGGGTAGATGGTGTTCTGTCAGTTTCCTGCTGCTGCTTCCACCCAGCGGTAGCAGCCATGGGAAATGTATGACCATGTTGGGTGATGGTCATAAATAATTTTTTTCAAATGAGTCATGAGAAAAAAAAAGTTTGACCACTGCTGTAGAGCTCTTCAATCCCCTGAAACTCTAGCCTGCCTCAGTTAAATGCGTGCTTTTGGGTGTATGGCCACAGACTTCCTTTACCATGTGGCAGCTGTTTCCAAGGGGAGATTCATAAGCAAAGCAGGTGAGATGCTACTGCCTTTCCCATAGACTTTGCCAGAGGAAGTTACTCTTAACTGGGACTGTGAGGTCACAGCATAGCACTCCAGTCACCATGCCTCTTGGCCATTGTCATTTTCTTGCACCTACTGCTGACTTCAAGACCTGACTTCCCCTCACTCACGATTGTGCCATCACAATCCCACTCCAGTCTGATTTGTCTGTTGCTGGACTCTCAGTGGAAGCTATTCTCTATTATAATCCCAGACTAAATCAAGGTTATTATGGAGAGTGGCTGGGTCAGTATCTGGAAGGGTGTGATTTCTGAATTACATGACAATAATTAATAATGCTATTTTCAGTGTTTGTAGCATAGCCAGGTGCAGTAGATTGGGCTTTGTCTTATGGTGGATTTGGTGGATAATAAAGCACTGTTGTCTCTGACTTGCATGAGTGAAAGATGCAAAATAATCTGTCTCTGTAGGAAACCTGGAAGGGGGAAAGAGACACGTCTCTATTCTATGCATGGACTGTAGGTGATGAAAAATAAATTTTTCTAATGCACAAGGACAGTTGCAGTGGAAGAGGATGTTTAGTAGAGTTAATGTGGAAGGTGAGCTGTGGTATGAATTTAGGACAGGATAATGAGTTTGTGGACCATACTGGAAAAACTAAGGGAGGTTAGGTGAGTATAATGTGGTCTCTTGCCTAGAGGTTGAGGCTGGATGAGGTTTTGGAGAAGAAATGAAAGGCAGAGTTGAGGCTGATATAGGAAACAGTAAATTTTCTACCTAACAAGTTGTTTGCTTTTCTTAACTCTGTGTTAATGGATAAGTGAAATATTCTTTCACTGTATTCTTAGGGTATATGTTAACTGACAGTTGACTGATACCTCTATCTGATTGATTGATTGATTTTTTTGGGGATTGATTGAGAGGAAGTGGAGACCTGACCGAAAATTGACTTAATAAGTCTACTTCCCCATCCCACCCACCCAAAAAAATTACACTGCATGGACAGGAGGGCATTTCTCACTGGTGCAGAGTAGTGGGGAATTTAGGAAGTTGATGGGAGATACTAAGCTACTGTATATAGCTTGTTTATCTCCCATCAACTGCCACTGAATTTTGCAATCTCTGTAAACCAGGACTTGTGCAACAGGGTAATGGGTTTCCTAGGAATCTGGAGCTATTGGTCACAGGGGGAGGGAAAACTGTGTTCTTGTTGCATGGAACTTCCCGCGCTCTTTTCACTTCCTGGTGGCAATGCAGGCATTCTCCATAGGTCCTTCCATCTACAGACTAGAGAGCTTTCTTTCCATACTCTTAAGAATTCATTCCTTTTTCTTTTGGGCAAATAACCTACCTGGTTTCAAAACCCTGTTTTCTTCAGAAGAAATTCCTCTGCTCTGTTCCTGCAGGAAGGCCCCTTTGCCAAAGAGGTACAGTGGCTCGCAGCCTCACTGAAAGAAAAATGTGGTCAAGAGGTGCTGGATCTTCTCAGCCCATTAATTCTACCTTAATTACACTACATTTTGTCTGTGGTTACTAAAAGTTACAAATGTTTTACCACATCATATATTATCCTGGAATATTTCACAGAGATGAGTTTAATTCTGCATCATTATGACTTCATGGTTGAACAACTGAGTGGTTAATGAGCATCCTTTAACCTCATTGTTTGTTTCTAAGAGGTCATAAAACATTTTGGGGGTGATTGTTAAGAAGAACATTTCCTAGGGAGCAGGTAATCATGCACAAAGAATCAGTTTATCTGAATACTGAAAAATTGCTTACAGGAGATACTTAAGAAATTTTCTATTTAGTTTATTTGAGAAAAGGTTAAGAGATGGCTTGCTATATAAGGAGAAGATACTGAGTGGAAGGCTCTTAAGTTTAACAAACAAAAGAGTAAATGAGCCAATGGAGATGAAAACTGAATCTAGTCAAATTCAGACTAAAAATCGGGCACAATATTTTTATCTGTGAGGATAATTAGTAATTGGAACAGCATATCTAGGGAAATAGTGGACATGGTCACTTAAGGTCTTCAAATGAGATGTAGAGCTGATCAAAACTAGGGTTTCTTCCCCTACAGAAGATGTTGATGAAAATGTGGGTGGGAAGGGCAGAGAGAGGGAACTGAATGAAATCTTTCTCATCTAAATTTTTTATGGATGCTTATTTTCCTTTTGACAAAAATTTAAGTTGGAAGTTTTGTCACAGTGCAATGCAGTGGGGATGGTAAGCCAACTATTTCATCCTCCTTTCCTTGTCTCTCCCTCCTTATTGACAGAGGGCCATATCCCATGGTGCACTGTGTTCTTCCATTGTGAAGAGAAGGCATTGTGTCATGGGAGTTTACAGCCATGGCACATCATAGAAGATGTAGCTCAACTGAGAAGCCTATTCCAGAGAGGGGAAGAACATACAGCAACTGAAGTATGGCTCTATCAGAAATTTTGGCAGCCTTTCCAACTTAAATCTTTTTTATGTATAGGCATTTGGGATTTAGATTTGGGGGTGAGGGTGCAGGGAAATCCGTGAAAAAACAGATCCTTTGGTGAAAAAAAAATATTTAATAGAAAACCCAATTTTCCAGCAAAGTGTCAATTAAAATCTTTTGAGCAGCCCTAACTGGTTATTTTTCTGAAAGGTTGTAAACTGGATGCTGGAATCATTTTGTGAAATTCTGTGAACTGTGTTACAAAGCAAATCAAGCTAGATATTCACCATAGTTCCTTCTGCCTTTAAATTCTGTAAATATATTAAAAGACCAAGAATTATGGGTCCACATACATAATTATTCTTTGTTCTCTACAGTACTGAAATTTGAAGCATTCATGGCAAATTCACAGTTAATTTAAGATGAACAGTTTAAATTGTTTAAAAAAAAAACAAATATGTATTTTTGTGTCAGTTTATAAAACTTACAAGACCAATACTTTCAATTTTCTCATATAAGGAACAGTGCAAAGAGTTTTAAAAGTTGAGTCACTCCAGGAACACAAAAGCAAATTAAATTCTTTGGTTATGAAGTCATAGCAGAAAGGAATATAAAAGTTATAAAATACTGACAGAAGACTATATTTCTAATTATGAACACCTCTACCAGATTCCTGAAATACTAAAACATTAAAATAGAAGCCTAAACAGCAGCTGTTGTTCTCTTGTGTATTTATTTGGTATAGTGTATTTTAAAATTTCCTGTTGTACTCACCTTTATAACAATCCTTCTCTAATTCTTCATAAAAGCTTGTCAGAACTGCTGAAGAGACCTGCCATCGATGATCAGGCTAGACAGATGAATCTATGTGATAGGTGTCTTCTGGTGGCATCTCTCAGGAAACAGGTAGGAGAGTTACAGGAGGAGGTGTCGCGACTCAGGGGTATCCATGCCCTGGGAAAAATTCCTTGACGGTGTCCAAGAGGAGACATGCAAGGAGGAGGTCCCTATCCCGGTGCCAAGGGCTACTGCCACGGCTCTGGAGACGGATGGGATGCCTATGGCAGAGGGAGAACACTGGCAGCTGGTCACCTCTGGCAGCAGACGGTGCTCCACGCCTCCTCATATCCCACCCTCCATTGTGGTGAGGAACCATTATGCGGCACTAGAGACAATGCAGGAGGTAGAGGAGATGCCATGCACCCCAGAGGCTGCGGAGATCACAGCCATCTCACCTAAGAGGAAATGTAGGGTTGTGGTGATTGGGGACTCACTCCTGAGAGCAATGGAGGCACCCATCTGTCACCCTGACAAGGCCTCTAGGGAGGTATGCTGCCTGCCAGGTGCGCATATCCGAGATGTTATGGAGGGATTGTCAAAAATTATTAGGAGCAAAACATTTTGACCTGTTCATATGTGCATCAACCTTTTACCTAATTAAATGTGGAGAGATTGAGGCGGAATATAGGTAGGCTCTGGCTGAGTTTGATGACTGTGCAGATGTAAGTGGCTGGAATTCTTTGGTTCCCTTTGTTGAATGCCCAGGTGCTCTAGTGTTGGGTAACAAGGTAGCAAGTTACAATTACTTCACTGATTAGCTAACAACTTCATACATTTTACTCACTGTTTTCCCTGTCCTCTCTCTAACCTGCTTATCAGTTTCTTTTAGGTGGTATATCTTTGGGCAATGACTGTAATTTCTCTGATATGGGAGTCCATTCGCCAGATGTTTTCAAACTAGGGATTGGCAGGACCTCTCAAAGCAGAGGATTTGCAAGCCATCATCCTCCTTGCATGGCTGACAACCAGAGGCCTTCAGAGCTGTGTGGCTAGAGAGCAGCAGTCGTTGGCCTTGTGCTCTGAAGGTTGCCCCAGAAGTAAGGATGGTGTCACAAGGGAGGAGGGGTCAACAAAGCCTGAAGTATTTTCGAAGAGACTTCCAGGGCAAGAAATTGAGAATTCCTGTTCTAAGAGTTACTTGTGATGACCTCGGGGGAGATACCTGTATTACTTTTTGTCAAATATTTTGTGTGTGATTGATGATGTGTGTCTTGCTATAGAGTTAGATCAGAAGGGGTTATTAAGGGAATCAAGGAGGGAAGGTGAAACAATGAGCTAGCTCAGGAGCGTCCCAACACACAGAATGGCCAGACTAATGGTGAGGGGATTCTTCAGTCTCAATTGTGCTGAGATAGCAGTTTTGGCAGCCAGTTTTGGTAGGGCTGAGAAGAGTTCACAAAGTCATTATAGACCGACCCCAAGGCCTATAAAAGAATAATGGTTGACCAGAATTTGCCAAGAAAATGTCAATGAAAGCAAACAGGCTAGCAAGGGAATGCTGGTATAATGAGCCTACTCTGTACAGGACAGTTATTCTTCAAGACAGAGATAAAAGCTGGTTGAGTAGATTGAAAGGAATATACAAAACCTGGCAAAGAAAGATTAGAGTGACAATTAGATACTTCTATTGTTTTTGTTCTTTATTTTATGTGCTCATTATCTTTGGGAAAAGATGGTAACATGAGTGACAGAAGATATGTTTATAAAATGTGACTGCTGAGAATTATGACCAGTTATTTCACCTCCTTACCCAAGAGAATTTTCTGAATATTTGCTCTGAAAAAATCAGGGCTGTTATTGGTGTCATCTTAAACAGATTTTAAGAATTTATCCCAGTTTGGCTTATTCCTATGTACATGAGCGAGGGATCCCTTCAGTATCAACTGGCAGAAAGAACAACATACTTTTTTATCAAGCCTTATGTATTCATTGCCCCAACTCACTGTTTTATGTGATCTCATGTGCAAAGTGGTAACACTGCTCATTAATAATATTTGTGATTTATTTATGGATTCTGTATAAAGACTTACAGAAATATATTGGAAATAAGTTGTGTTTGGCATACAGTTTCTAAGCACAGCCTGGCCTAGACACGCCAGTGTTGTTTTGCAGGTTTAATGTTGTCTCCATTGTACATTAAGCAAGGTGTGACCTAGAACAGTGAAAAACACATTTAGGTAAACATTAAGGTAAACAAAGTCATTAAACAAATAAGTGGGAGGAGATGATTGCTTAACAATCTTGATAGGGGACTTGCAGCCCTTCCTGTCTCTTGAAACAGGATCTGAATATTTGGAAAAAATACAAACAGAGGCAAAAAACTATTTTTTGGTCTTCTGCCTGCGAAGACAAAGAAATCAAGCACTTTGGGCTCTGTGTTGACTCAGTAACTTGTTAGAAAACTATGTTGAATTAAAGACTATTTTAGTCTTTAAAAGCATATTTTTATATGTTCTAGTTTCTATCCCTATGCCTTCTACTTGGAGATATGGACCAGCAGCCCGGAGATTCAAGCTGTGACTGGACTATGTGAATCCATGTCAAGTGAGGTGCAGCAAGCCAGGCTTGTCACCTGAGGTGTCTAAGGGACAGTTTGCCCTCTTACTGTGACCACACCGTAGTATAAATATTTAATAACCCCAGAGAAAGAGTAAAATCACAAGGTGTTAGCTTTTATTCTGTGTCTCCTTGTCCAGTGTAGACTTTGGATTCAACTTCTTTTGTTTTTGTTTTTAGTTTTGTTTTGTTTTTTGGTTGGTTGGTTGGTTTTTGTATTTGACTGAAGAGGTGGAAGTCACAATGCAAAGTGTTATATTCCCCACACTGTTCTGCCACAAAATTCGCATTTTGTTATAGGCAAGAAGCAAGACATACTGGGGTCAATGAGTGGCAGAACAGCTGCAAAACAGGTAGTTTTGTATAGGCTGCATGTGGCACATAATGATGCTATTGGCTTGCCACTTTGGATACTAAACAGTCTGCTGTTTCAGTAGTGGCATGCTGGTATGTGAGAAATTCAATGAGCACTTTCTGTTGGTCTTATGCTGAACTGAATGAATGAGTCTGAAACGCACAAGAAGGCGGTGCCTTCTTTCTGCTCTTAATGCTTATAAAGGGGACAGAAACAATTATGTATGTGATCCTTCTCCCATCAAAGTGAGTGGCAAATAAATTACCTTGAGCAAGAACAGGCCCATTTAAAGCTGCTTTTCTGTGTTGGAATCTCCTAATGCTTGTTACTGCCAAAAAGACTGGCACAAGTGTGCCCAGCTCATCGCCATTAATTATAACTGGAGTGAAAACAATGCGCTTAGACCCAGAATAAGTGTCAGTATGTTTGTGATCTCTTTTAACATGAACAAATCTTGACCAATTCAAAAAATATTTGATTTTTTGGGTTTGGGTTGTTTTTTATTGTCCCTGGGGTTTCCTGTTGGCTTTCATTTACCAGCAAATAAAGACAGCATAAAAAACACTTAAAAACAATGAGAGTCCTGTGGCACCTTAAAGACTAACAGATTTCTTGGGGCATAAGCTTTTGTGGGCTACAACCCACTTCATCAGGTGCATGAAGTAGAAACTACAGTTGACACACACCCACACCCACACACCAAAGTAGAGGAGGCCAAGTGTTAGCAAAGTCAGTTCAGTTATGGTGGATGGGGCTCATTCACATCAGTTGATTAGAGGGAGAGAATGTGTGAACAGGGACAATTACTTTTTGTAATGTGCTAACCATTTCAAGCCCCTGTTCAGACCCAGACTGACTGTGTCAATTTTGCAAATCAGCTCCAGGTCTGCAGTTTCACTCTGAAGTCTGTCTTTGGAGGTGTTTTTTTTGAGTATGGCAACTTTCAAGTCTGCTACTGTGTGTCCAGGGAGATTGAAGTGTTCTACTGGTTTATGGTTGTTGCCTTTTTTTAACGTGCAATTTGTGTCAATTTATCCTTTTGCGTAAGGCCAGTCCGGTTTGGCCAATGTGTGGGGCAGAGAGACATTGCTGGCACATGATGGCATATACCACACTAGTGGTTGTGCAGGTGAATGAGCCCCTGATGGTGCAACTGATGTGGTTGAGACCTGTGATAGCATTACTGGAGTCGATCTGCGGGCAGAGTTGGCAACAGAGTTTGTTGCAGGGATGGGATCCTGGGTTAGCGTTCATGTTGTATGGTGTTCACTTGCTGGTGCTGCTTAGTGTTTCAGCATCTTTAGTCTGAGATCTTGGCACTTCTGAAGCATTATCATATCTTTGCAATCAGAATGGATTGGTCTAGGATAGAGCCTGTTTTCTTGTCCCATTGCAGCTCCAGTTAACTGAACAACTAACTGGCATTACAAACCCCACTTTTTGAATAATAATGAAAGTCTGCACTAAAAAAGATCTGCGGATGTAAGTGTCTATCATGGGTTTGATTTTTTTTTTTTTTCTTTTTCTTACCAGTGTGCTGTAAGCCTTAGATTGCATGCAGTAATGCTGGCGACAGAGGTGCCATTATTACCAAAGTAGCTTATTGTGTTCCTAAACCAGAATGAGCCATAATGCTATGGCTGGAACTGTAATGGTGATCAGGGAGTGTCTGCAAATTTTTAATGATCTATAGTGATGCTACATGACAGTTGAGGACAGGAAATGGAGCTTTCAGTATCCAGTTATTTCTCTGAGTTGATGCAGTTTCTGGAGCTGGAATTTTGTTGGTACACCAGGATCAATATTAATTCTCATGGCATTCTTATTAAGACCTGCACTGACAAGTAGTGAGGACTGTACCTTTACATTACAGCCAAAAGCTTCTGGCTATAAAGAGCCCCCAATACCACAAAAAGGATTTGATTCAGTGCTACCTACTGATTGCCCAGCATCACTTCCTTCAGTACCTCCATGTTGCTTGGCAGTCTCCCATCCAAATACTTGCCTAGCCTAATTCTGTGTTGACCTGAGAAATGGAAAGAGATTGCATTATGAGGTAGTCTGGTTTCCAGGAATCATATATGGAAAATTAGAAACTGGCTTCAAGCTCAATGACAAAACTAGAACAGAATCAACTTAATTATGCTTGGAGTTCTAGGCACTCTGTATGATATAAAGTTTTTAGAACGTATAGCATATATCAAGCTGGAACTAATTTTCTTGAGAGAAATAGATCTAAGAAGTTATCATATATAGATTCACATCATGTTAGTAAAGAACAACTAAAATCATATAACACATCATAAGTAGTTAAAAATAAATTTTGAAATATGCAGCAGCTTGTCTTTTTGCATAATTATACATAGTTTTATGCTTATAATGAATACTTTCATAGATTTCATTTTGGAAGTGATACATAGCCTATAGATTAGCACTGTGCAAAAAACTGAATTTTTGGCTTGCTGGCACGTCGAAAGGAGGAGGGAGGAAGAACCTTCACCTAAATAAACTTTTTTCAGAACTTTTTAATAGAAAAACTTGGAAAATTTGTTTTGGGTTGAAAGAAACATTTTTTTTAAAGAAAAAGGAAATTAGAGACTTCATTCACAAACTGCTGAAGGGTAGTGTACCATCATTAAAGATTGTTAAACATTTTCTTCCTCTGTCTGCCCTAGTTTTATCACTGTTGTCCAAAATCTAGAATATCCTGACAAAAAACAAAGAACAAAACATTTTCCTTTTTTGATAATGTGTTTCTATTGAAAATTTTCATAGGAAGAAATTGATTTTAATATATTTTTCATACTTAAAATTGAAATTAAAATGATAAATTAGCATTGGATTGGCAATCTCATCTGTCTGACCCACTGCACTGCACTGAGTCATCATTCTGGGTCCCTCATGCTCCCATCTTCCTTGAACTGATTACTTTTTCCCCAATGCCCAGTGGTCCTCAGGTAATAAAGGCTGGTCTCTCACAGAAATTAATATTGACCTGAACTGAAATGATTAAACATCTCACTGAAACTTTTCAGAATTTATAATTCTGTGCAGAAGTCAATATATTGCTATTTTGTCTTGGGTTTTTTGGAAAGAAAACAATTTTCAAATATAATCTATAGGACAGAGCCCATTTTTGTATCTGTTTTGTAGTATTCTACAGTCAAAAAAAACCTTCTACATCGTAAAGGGATAGTCTGTCATCTATGAACACAACATTTTAAAACCCTATTTTCATTCTTCCTTTTAAGACAATTTTAACGATTTTGGTCTCTGAAGGCGAGTGACTTGGGGAGGTTGACTAGTTTTTAAACTAACATTTCTACAGCAAAGAAACAAGCTGCAAAATTATTCCATTGAGTACATCAATGAGATCTTGGTATGCATTTAGGCCTGTGTAACCTTCAGAGGAGGATTTCCCAAATAGGAGAGCTCTGCTGCTTCTGAGGCTGTTGCAGAGAATGTTTCTATGGAAAGGAGGTATAACTATGTTGTTTATGTGCCTTTATGAGGCTTAGTTAATATAATTGTCCCTGAGCCATTTCAACAAGGTTGCTTAAACCCATCTATGATTTCCATTCTCAAACAGTACCAAGCATTTATCAGTAACTGCTCAGAATCTGATCCTTTAAGCAAAAACAGTTTAAACTCTATTCAGTCTTTCTATCCAAATGTTTCATGAATCAAATGAAGTACCTCAGAAACCTTCTAAAAATACCCTGAAATCTGGGGTGGAAGCAGAGGAGAAGAAACCACATGTGTGAAGAGATACAAGGTAGCTTTGTCAGCAAAGAATACTGTAAGTCAAAAGAATAAGGGTTTTTGATGTTTGTGATAGTAATCAGATCTGTTGTTGACTAAACACTGCTGGTTGATACAAAATAGATGAACACTTTTATCTGGTCTGATATGACAAGTCTTATGTTGATTGTGTTTGGCCAATAAAGGTAACTGTGTAGATATGATATATTCTTAAACTCTGTTTAGCATTTGACTTAATGCCTCATGACTTTCTGTTTAAAAAAAAATCTATAGACTGTACATTCAATTAAGAATTAATTACATGAATTAAAAATTGGCTAACTGACAGATTTCTGAGTTGTTAACGGGAAATCATCTAATGGGGGTATGTTCTAGTGGGGTTGTCTCATAGACCTGATGCTCTTCAACATGTTCATCAATAATCAGGAAGTAACTATTAAACCATTTCTGATAATCTGCAGATGACCCAAAGATTAATGAATAATGTTGAATAATGATGATGGGTAGACACAAAGCCACTTGGATCTCTTGGTAAACTGAGCCCATTCAAACAAACTCCATTTTCATTCACACATGTGTACAGTTACATACAAAGGAGCAAGGAACAAAGGCTGATGGCAGGGAGCTGAGGGGGACTGTATTCTTCTAAAAAGTAATGATTCTCCAAAGGAATTAGGAGTTATAGAGAACAAGCAACTGAACATGGGCATCCGGTCTGATGCTGCGCAAAAAACATCCCAGTGTGATACAGTATGAAATCTCTGAATGTGTAAACAAGCAAGTAGGGATACTTGAGATGATACTGCTCATCAAAATCATTCACGGCCAGAGACAATAGCTTGCAGTGAGGAACTTGAAGAGCTCGAGCTGTTATATCATCAAAAAGAAGGTTGAGAGGTGAGCTGATTGTAAGTACTAGAAAAGGAGAAAATGCTGGGTCTATAGGTTTCTTTAATCTAGCAGATAAAAGTGTTACTAGAGTTATTGGCTGGAACGTGATGCCAGTCAAATTCAAATTAGAAATTAGGCATATATTTTTAACAGAGTGATTAACCACTGGAACAAATTATGAAGAGCAGTGATGAATTCTCCATCTCCTGATGCCTTCTAATTCAACACTGGATGCCTTTTGGGAAGGTGCTTTAGTCATACAAAAGTTATTGGACTCAAGATGAGGGTAACTAGATAAAATTTAATAGCCTGTTTTGTGGAGGAGGTAAGACTAGATTTCCTAACAGTCCCTTTCAACTCTAACAATCTATGATAGTTTTAGCAAGGCAACAGTTATTATTAATTCAGATTAATTGTAAATTAGAAGAAAAAAGGCATCTAAATGTGTTGTTTTATCAAGCTTCCATCCTACTTTTATGCTGTAACACAACTTGGTTATTCAATGTCGTAAATTGTTTATATTCAAACTTTACAGTGCACTTATTTTCTGAGTCCATGAAGTATTGTTGTTTAATTGCAGATTAAATAACTATCTGTACATGTATTAGCTTTTAAAATGATGAAATTTGAATTATCTGGCAGAATGCAGTGGTGTCACTGGCACTTGGAATCTCAGCACCAGTGCCCTGGGTCCACCTCCAGGCCATTTCCTGGGCCTGAGTTGCTCCTGGCAGAATGTCTGTTCCTACTAAAAATTCCTTGACTGGTTTTGTAAGTAAGGTATCAGACTTAAAAGATTCAAGTTCTACCCAGCACTGTCACAGACTGTGTGTGACCTTAGGCAAATCACTTAATCTTTCTGTCTCATGGATTTTCATCTGTAAAATGAGAGACGCAGTAATCTCTTTCTTCCACACTTCATCTTGTATATCCAGATTTTAAGTATTTCAGGGCAGGGACTATCTTTCTAATGCCCAGCACAATGGGATGCTTCAATAATATAAATGAGAAGGGATATATTAGCCGTGTGTGTGTTTGTGTGTGTGTGAGTGTGAGTGAGAGTGTGAGAGAGAGTGCGCGCGCGGGCACGGGCGCGCATGTTTAAATTCATCAAATATTGTAAAAGCCTCTGGCTGAATATTTTGTTCCAAATGGAAATTAGTTAAAGTATTTATGGGGTTTCATTGTTGTTATTGTGGGCATGGTTTGTTTGTTTTAAACTTTTTCATTATGGCAAAGTTACAATGAAATGTTGACATACTACCATGTACATTACTTGTTCAAGATTAGAACAATGGGGGGAAGAATTTGCCTAAAGACTCTGGCTTCCTGCTAGGAAGTTCTCCTCCTCTGATTATTTTGTAAAGGGTGACCAAATTTCTAAATACCTTTTGGTTCTTCTCTTGTGTACATACTTGATGTGGATTTTTTTTTATTACTACTAGAGTTCATATTTTCCTGTGCCAGAATTTCATAGGAGAGGTCACAATTTTTAAGTAATGTGTAATACAGAGTCTAGCTGCTGCTGATGATGACAAAAAGTCATTCTGTTTAAAATGCATACCCTTTACTAGAGCATTAAGTAAGCAAGTAGTGGGATCTCTCAAAATCCAGCATTTACCCGCAATATTTTAGCCACTTGTAAGCAGGCTACTTCAATGGATCTTTAATGAGGATGCTTCAGACAAAAGGCTTTATCTACTTGTGTGTTCTAGTTTTGTGTTGGATAACTTCATTGAAATTATATTGATGTAAAACTGGAGTAGTGCAGTGTTTAGTTGGGCCATAAGTTCTCAATAGTGACCCTGAGATGGAATAAAATAATATTTAAAAAATAATCTAAAGTCTTGAAAGGATTTTTTAAAGTCGTTTTTGCTTGGTGTTTTGTTATAATGTTTAAGTATATGTTGTTGTTTTTTTCTGTTTGAATAGTTACAATAATAAAAAGAAGTATCTAACCAAGATTGTAAGTTTCCAAGACACACTTACAGGAACAAAATGACATTCTTAGTCCCATACCCCCTGACAGCCAACAGAATTTACTGGGCCTTGTCTTTCCTCTCAGGGTAGGTCTATACTGCCTGCCATTTTCAGCCACAGTCCAAGGAAGATATGCAAGTTACCTGAAATAATTTGTTTCTCTCCATCCAACATCCATGGACCTAGAATGTCCACCACGATGAGTTAAAACACTATGATAATTACTGGGGTGGTCATCAGGGATCAACTTCCTGATCAGCTGAGAGGCCACATACCTGATCAGTCAATCAAGAAGCTTGATCTGACAGCACTGATTTTGCTGCTGTCAGTGAAGGATATCCCTCATGTTTCAAACTTCCTCCGACTTTAAGCCAATCAGAATTCTCATTTCAAACTCCGCGTAGGATGGCTAAGTTGAGTATTAAACAAATAATCGTCAAGGTTCTATGTCACTTTATCAAATAAAACTTCCCTTGAATTCATTGGGAGTTTTCACTAATTAAAAACCACACGTATCATAAAGTTACATAGTTTGATTTAAAAGCCTTTCCCTTTTCAAACAAACTTGTATCTCTTGCTTGTCAGTGCTTCTCTATTTGCCCATAGAATTTTTCAGGAAAAAGCAAAGCAGATAGGGCCCAGCAGCCTAATGTAAAAACTTAAAGGGGGAAACCTCTCTCAGGCCTTTTTTAAAATATGTGATAAAGAAGTTCCCCTTTTTGTCTACCATCACCTCTAAAATTTTGTCTGATGGGCTTTATAAATCAGCTAAAGGGATTAGGAATGGCTTATTTACCTATCCCCGTCACCTATGGTCTGCCAAGACATTGACTATTCCTGTTTCAGAATACATCCTTGTCATCACTTCTTTTCTTATTTTAGTCAATTTACCCCTATTTCTCTGAGTGAACAGTCATAAGTAATTTTTAAAAATGTTAGATAAACCTTTCTCGATCATAAAAAGTAGCATCCATCCAAATGCTTTAGGGAACCTCATGCAAAAGGTTTCTTATTTGTCACCTACAGAATGGACAGTGCTGTATCATAAGAACCAATCAGTATCTGGTGCTTCTATAGACAGAAATAATACGTTTTGAGAGTTTAAACTTGATACAACCACTTGAGATCATGCAGGGCTTGCATTCCTATTTCCAGGGCCTGAAAGCTATGGAGAGAGATGGAATGTAAACTCTGCATAATCCAGCTTTCTCTTCTAATCTTACTCATTTGCCAGTCCAAACAGGTGGAAAAGCAGGTGGAAAAATGGTGGAAAAAAATTGGTTCAGAGCTCTTCATTGCTATATATGGAATGCATTCACTGCCAAATTTGCTTTGGGTTCCCTAAAACATTTGGGTGGATGCTACTTTTTATCTGAACACTTTCTAGTTCCTACAGCATATTTCTACATACAGGTGTCATTGGGAGTTGGAACTGAGTCCATCATACTCACAGAAACTGCTGAACCTCTATCAGAGAGGAAGAGTTTTTAACTTCTGCTGAGCTTGGCAGAATTCAAACTGGTAATTTACAGGTGAAAGGCTGTATAGTCATCTGGTCCCTGTAAGTACTAATATAGCATCTTTTCAGTAAAAGGCTTTATTTGTAGAAAGACATTTATTAAATAAAGCTCTGACATTCTGTCTAGCAGGTGATATAAGACAGGGTCTTCCACATAGAGGGTACACACATGAAAACTGCCATACACTGCTTATCTTGGAAGTGCTCAGTCTTGCACATCCTGCTCCTTTAACAACAGTTCCTATTAACCAACATAAAAACACTAAAAATGGATCAAGAAAACCAGTAATAATGCAACATCCAAATTCACATTTAAATACAGCATTTTCTGATTAAAAGTTGTTCCAACAGTTATTTCTGGGTCCCTCATACTAATTTTATACTTATTTATTTATTTTTCATTATTAACAAGAATCAGCTTCAGGTGCACAACCTAGACCTCTTCTACTTCAGCTCTAAGGAAAAGCATGCCAATCTCCTCTGATGAGGAGACACATGCCATTGTCCTCTGCGTGAGACAATTTGTAGAGGGAATTGAAACACATGTTGCCCCTGGCTTTACACAAGTATTTATCAGACAGCAGTGAAATGCAAGGCATTAAGAGTCTTCATTTCTATTTCTGGCTTTGGAAGCAGAGTGAGGACTAGTGGTTAGGCAGCATAGCCAGCTGTAACTACTCTGGTTAGGTTGTCTCGTGGGGACCACTATGTAGAAAGGTGAGCCTCTACAGGTTAAATTAACTTTTGCATGGAAGCAGTTGCTATCATAAAAATTGTTATATATGGTCTAGCTGCTAAAAGGTGACACTGTATTAGTGTGAATAATAGAAGCACATAATTTGCTGCATTCCTTCTGAAAGATTGTGTGGCAAGTAAATGAGATTATTGCCTTGTATTAAACATATGGGCTCTACTTCCAGCTCTGTATAAGGTCTTCATTTTCTTGTTTGTGAAACAGGTGAATGACTGATTTGATCCCCTTTAGGTAATAGCATAAAACCTTGATTTGTAGTACAGGTTGTAACATGAACGGAACTATTGATCTCAGTCAGTGGAAGATCAAGGACTAGAACTGGTTCCTGGGCTTGCAGTTTCATGCATTTTCTCAGGAACTATAAGGCCAGTGATTGGTGTGCTTTGCACTGTATTGTTTAGCTTTCCCCAAAAATCATGACAACCAGAACTTTTCACATCCTCTGAAGCCTGTCTGCAGAAGGACTCAAAACTAGTTTGCTTAGGAATCTGTGATGCTATGTCTGGTTATATGAGATTACAACAAGGACTGTGACTTCCAGACATTATTGTAATAATAATTATAGCTGAGTATTACTGCTTCTTGGCCTTGCCTCATTTGTCATCACAGAGGGGTTCTGGCTGCACTCACTTTGCCTAACGCTCAGTATTTCCAGGTTCTGCACTCTCATGAATGACCTACAACTAAAACAAACTTTACTTTCAAACTGACTATGAATTTGTTCCCTTGGATCTTGTTCATAGTCCTCACTGAACAGTTTCTCTGTACCTTCTATAGTTGACTGCTTAATAAAAAAGCCTAACAGAGGTCATGTTCTGAATTTTCTTCAAAAGAAAGAAAAATAAGAACTTTAGCTTCTATTTGAACACCTTTTCTTCCAGTTTCTTTAGAAAGCATTGCAAAAGCAAGCTTTCTCTTATGCAGAGTATTCATGGAATAGGTAGAAGTATCCCTTGATACATAATGCTGAATAATAAAAAAAATAAAAAAATAAAAAACAGTTGCTGAGCACTTCCGCCTTTATAATCACTCCATTAATGATTTGTTAATGATGGTCCTCAAGAAAATCAATGGGACATCAAGACTTCAAAGAGAAACAGCCAAAATCCAACTAATATGCAAATTAGAATGTGTGAAAGCAGGACTTAATCGTGACTATGGAGTCTTTTCACATTATAATAAATAATCTGACTTCACCCTCCCCTATGTGCTGTTTCCTAGAGTTTGAATCCTTACAAATGCTCTGATTCACTGTTGCAGTTTGACCTGATCCCATGTCTTATACTCCCTGCATTTGTTTTCATCTCATTCTGTAAGTTCCCCTCTTCAAAGCGTCTGACAAAGTGAGATTTTCTTCCACAAAAGCTCATGTGATAAATAAATCTGTTAGTCTTTAAGTGCCACAAGACTCCTTGCTTTTTTTTGCTGAATAATCAGTAACCTTCTGTAGAGATGTTGCTTATCTGAATGCAGGAGAATGATGGTAGGAGTCTAGGGCAGTGGTTCCCAACCAGTGTGCTGCAGCAACATCCAAAGTGTTTCCATGAGCATTCCCAAGAGCTGGGGTTAAAGTTCCTTCCCTGCTAAGCCCAGTCAGGTGGGCTGTGCAGGGTTGGGAAAAGGCAGGTGTGAAAGCAAGGGGGAAAGCATGGGAACACAATTCTGGGTTTCCATATTTTTAGGCAGGCAGCCTTCCGGCCCCCCCTAAAAACAGAGAAAGGTGCCGGAACACGGAGTTCCAGGGGTCCCCCTAAACATAGCAGGAACAGCTGGAATGCAGAGTTCTGGTGGCTCCACTTTAAACCCCACTCCACCTTAAGCCCAGCCAGCAGAGAGGGGTGGGAGGCTGGGAGTGTGTGAATCTCCCCCCTGCTGGGCAGAGCAGCCTCCAGCGGATCAGCCAGCCTGCAAACAGCCTAGGAAGGGCCTTTTGGGAGGGGCTTCTGTGGGTTATGTGGGGCAGAGCGGGGTGTGTGTGTGTAGCAGAGGTGGGTGGGAGTGAATTTATAGCAGAGGGCATGTAACTTGGGTTGTAGGGTGACTGTTGTGTTGGGGGGTGTAGCTGGGGGGTGGGGTGGCTGTGTGTGTGAGTGTAGCTGGGGGCTGGAGGCCTAGTTCTAGCCCCTGCAGTGATGGGAGGGTCCATCACAGGCAGCAGGAGGCTGGCGGAGGGGAGGACAGGACCCACTGCGGTGAGAGGGAGCAGCAGTGGGGTGAGGATTTGCCCTGGGTGGCAGGGAGCCACTGTGGAGAAGGGGGAAGTGGGTGCTGTGCCATGTGCCTCTACCATACCTTGCCACTCCCCCCTGCCCCCCCCCCACAAAGCCACTCTCGTTCTCCCTTCCTCTTTCCTCTCTTGCCACCCTTGTGCGGTTCCCCACATGGCTGCCCTTGTCCTCTTTTGCCACCTCTGCCCTGCTTTGCTCCCCACACTCACTCCTGCCACTGCACACAACTGCTGACCTCCCCTGTTTTACCATCCCTGCTCTGCTACCCCTACTACCCCACATAGCAGCATTTCCAAAACACTGTGCCATGGTCTGTGAATATTCATAAGTAATTTAAGTTAATTTGAATATTCATGAGTTTTTTAATGATGGTGTGCCTTGAAAAATTTGAAGGTATCAAGGTGTGCCATGGCAAAGAAAAGGTTGGTAACCACTGGTCTAGGGCTCTACAACTGAGCTGACCTTCAACCCAGACAGGCATAACAATGAAAAGAAGCACATTTGGGGTGAGGGAGGGGAAGAGAGAGCGCAGTTTGGTACAAACTGGAAAATTGCTGTTAACGAGATGAGGTTAGTTGTTGAAAGAAGAAGTTCATAGAAATATCATATATGCAAAAGTACTAGATTTGTTTTTAAATATGATGAGACATTAAATGAATGCTCCTACTTCAAATACCAGTACTGTATATATACATTTGATAATTCTAAGCAGCTGTGATTGATGCTTTTGAACAAGAATTGAATACTGAATAAATTTAATACCAATTAAATACTTGATAGTTCTGATTGCCAGGTAATGCATGCTTCCTTTCTGTGGGAGAAAACATCTTGTCTTTATGAAATGTGAAAAATTCCTTAACTACCTGAACTGAATGGGAGGAAATATGGCCCATTGATAAAGGCACAAGGCAAGGAATCATGAAAGCTGGCCTGTCCTCCCACAATCCCATAGACTTCCTGTGTGACTTTAAGTTAGTAATTTCTCTATGCATCAGTTTCTCTGTGTAAAGTATTAGGATGACACTTTCTATCTCAAAGAATATGTGACTTGGTTCATGTTTGTATTTCAAAAGCTAGCTAGGTAGTCATGCCTTCTAACTAGAATAACTGGCTTTTTTTTCTTTCCTTTTCTGGTTTCTCTTCTGGTCCAGTTGTGTTGCCAAAATAATCAAGTAAGTTCAATGAAAGATGTCCTTGTTTACATAAGAATGATCATACTGGGTCAGAAGAAGGATCTTGCTAGCTCAGTATCCTGTGTTCCAACAGTAATAACACTAGGTGCTTCAAAGTGAATGAACAGAACAGGTAATCAAGTGATTCAGCCAGTCAGCCATTCCCAACCTTTGGTAAACAACAATTCCTGCCTATACTCGGTAATAGCTATTGACAGACCTACCTACCCTCCATTAATTTATGTAGGTTTTTTTTTTTTTCCAATTCCTGTGTAGTGTCAACCTTTATAACATCCTCTGGCAAGGAGCTCCACAAGTTTAATCTGTGTTGTATGAAGAAATACTTCCTTTTGTTTGTTTTCAGCTTGCTGCTATTAGTTTCATTTGGTGACCCCATAGTATTTGTGTTATCAGAAGAAGTAAATATCACTTCCCTTTTCACTTCCTGCATACTGATCATGATTTTTATAGACTTCTATCATAACCCTTCTTAGTCCTCTCTTTTCCAAGCTATAAAGTCCCAGACACTTCCCCCCCCCTCATATGGAAGCTTCTTACTGTTTTAGTAAAACAAACGAGGAGTCCTATAGTACTTAAAGACTAACAAATATATTTATTGCATGAACTTTTGTGGGGCGAATCCTACTTCGTCAGATGCTTTGAGGGTGGGGGAACTTAAAGAATGGGAGGAAATAAATTCAGGGAAGTGTAAGTCATGGGAACAAGTCACACTGTAACAGCAAATCAAAACAATTGCAAGGATTCCACCACTGGCAAACAGCATATAGAGGAAGCAGAAGTCAAATCACCTGTTGTAATGAGAGAAAAATCCAAAATCCTTATTAAGCCCTAAAGCAATGCAATCAAATTTGCAAATAAATTCAATCTCAGCAGCTTCTCTTTGGAGCCTTGAACTAGCATTCATCTGTCTAAGCACCCCAATTAGCAACTCATCAATGGAGTGATCAGAAAGATTGAAATGCTGATTCCCTGGTTTTAGAATGTCATGATTTCTGATTTCCAAAGGGGCAGCCATGTTAGTCTAGTACAGCAAAAAACAAACAAACAAACAAAAAAAACCCAAAAAACAAAGCAAGGAGTCCTGTGCCACTTAAAGACTAACTGACATATTTTTTACTTGAGCTTTTGTGGGAGCAAATCCCACTTTGTCAGATGCTTTGAAGGTGAGGGAACTTACAGAATGGAAAGAAAATAATGCAAGGGAGTGTAAAACATGGGATCAATTCATACAGTAACAGCAAATCAGAGCAGTTGTTAAGGTTCAAACCCTGGGAAGGGTGAAGTCAAATTACATGTTATAATAGGAAAAGAAGCCATTGTCACAATTTAGTCCTGCTTTCACACAATCTAATTTGCATATTAATTCCACTTCAACTGTTTCTCCTTGGAGTCTTGATCTCCCATTGACATCCCTGAGTACGGTCATTAATGAACGTCACTAGTCACCATGCAACAACCCTCAACTCAAACCTCTACAACAGATCATTAAGGACCTACAGCCTATCCTCAAAGATGATCCCTCACTCTCTCAAGCCTTGGGAGACAGACCTTTCCTCGCCTACAGACAGCTCCCTAACCTTAAACAGATGTTCACCAGCAACTATAGACCTAACAGAAACATTAAAGCAGGTGCATACCCCTGCAGTAAATCACACTGACAAATTTGCCCACATGTTTGTGCAAAAGACAGCATCACAGGACTTAATTAAGCCAGCTACTCCATCAAGGGCTCATTCACCTGCTCATCCACTAAAGTGATTTATGCCATCGTGTGCCAGAAATGCCCCCTCACCTTATACATTGGACAGACAGGACAGTCCATATGCAAAAGAATAAACGGGCCTAAAACTGGCATCAGAAATCTCAACATGCAAAAACCCATTGCTGAGCACTCCCATCTTTCTAATCACTCTGTGGAGGACTTGTTAAAGACTGTGCTCAAGAAAGTCAATGGGACATCAAGACTTCAAAGAGGAAACAGCTGAAATGGACTTAATATGCAAATTAGATTGTGAGAGCAGGACTAAATTGTGAGTATTGCTTCTTTTCCCATTACAATGGGTAATTTGACTTCACTCTTCCCAGGGTTTGAACCTTAACAATTGCTCTGATTTGGTATTACTGTATGACTTGATCCCATGTTTTACACTCCCTTGCATTTATTTTCTTTCCATTCTGTAAGTTCCCTCATCTTCAAAGCATCTGACAAAGTGGGATTTTCTCCCACGAAAGCTCATGCGAAAAATAAATCTGTTAGTCTTTAAGTGCCACAGGACTCCTTGTGATTCCTGATGTCAGATTTGTGCCCATTTATTCTTTTGCTAAGAGACTGTCCTGTTTGCCAGAAATACCCTTCTGCCTTATATATTGCACACATGATGGCATAAATCACATTAGTGGATGAGCAAGTGAATGAGCCCTTGATGGGGTAGCTGGCTTTATGATGTCCTATAATAGTGTCTTTTGTGCAGATAGGTGGGCAAAGTTGACAGTGTGGTTGTTGCAGGGATATATGCCTGCTTTAATGGTTATGGTTTTTGGTCTGTGTTGGCTGGTAAGTATCTGCTTAGGGTTGGAGGTGTTGTCTGTAAATGACGAGAGGTCTGTCTTCTAAGGCTTGAGGGAGTGAGGGATGCTTTTGTAGAATAGGTTGTCAGTCTCTGATGATGTGCTACAGAGATCTGACTTGGGGGTTGTAGGTGATGACTAATGGCATTCTGTTGCTTTCTTTCTTGGGCTTCTCCTGTAATGGTTGACTTTGGGGTACCCTTCTGGCTCTGTCAGTCTGTTTCTTCACTTCCCCAGGTGGGTACTAGAGTTTTAAGAATGCTTGGTAAAGATCCTGAAAGTGTCTGTCTCTATCTGAGGGATCAGAGCAAATGCGGTTATATCTTAGGACTTGGCTGTAGACAATGGATCGTGTGATGTGTTTAGGATAAAAGATCAAGGGATGTAGGTAACTATACTGATCAGTAGATTTATGGTATAGAGTGGTGCTTGTATATCCATCCCTAATTTGTACTGTAGTGTCCAGAAAGTAGATCTTCTGTGTGGAGCATTACAGGCTCAATTTGATTGTGAAGTGGAAATTGTTGAAATCTCTGTGGGAATCTTCAAGGGCATTGCTATTGTGGGTCCAGATGATTAAGATGTCATCAATGTAGCATGCAATAGATCAATTTGTTAGTCTTTAAGTGCCACAGGACTCGTTGTTTCTTTTACTGAAGTAGACTAACACGGCTATTCCTTTGGAGTTTGTTTTAGTTGCCCTTCTCCCAATGTTCCCTCTAAATTTCATGGCCGTGCAGCCCCCAGCGCTGCCTGGTGCATGGAATGCTGCCGGCTGCACCTGGCTGGCAGCTGCACTCCCTGCCTGGAGAACTCCTCTGAGCCGGGAGTTTTTAAAACTCCCTCTCACAGTAAGCTCTCACTGAGCATACGCAGACTCTCTTCGCATGCTCAATGAGTGCTCCTCCAGGGGCCTGGCCGCGCTGCTCCTGCAGCCAGATAAGGGGGCCTTAACCACCCCACTTCCTACTCCTGGGGTGGGGGATGTCAGGGCCAGAGGCTGCTCCACCCACCTGCCCGCTCAGCCTCCTGGCAGTGGGGCCGAGCAGCCAGCCCAGCCTACTCCCAACCAGCTGCACCTCCCCAGTGGGTAGAGGGGGCCGGGGCTGAGCTCCAGCATGCAAGGTTGGGCCCTGGAGTGGGCCGCTTTCAAAGAGTTTGGGCCACTTCACCCCCTGCTCCTCCAGGCTATGGATCAGGCCGATTCAGGCCGGGGAGGGGGTGCTGGGGGTGAAGAAGCCCAAACTCTTTGGGAGGGGGCTGCTCCAGGGCCCCGACCCTCCATTCTGCAGCTCAGTGCTGGCCCTCTTCACCCCCTGGGGAGGCGCAGCCAGCTGGGGGTAGGCTGGGCTGGCTGCTCCGCCCCGCTGCCAGAAGACCGGGCAGGCAGTGGATCTTGTGGCCCTGGTGGTCTGTGGCACCCTGCTCCCCCATAGTGGGGAAAGTGGGGGGGGCAGGATCAGGCCCACGGGGGGGGCACACAGCAAATAACCTATGTTGCTTAGCTGCTTTCGGGCCTTAGAGGGTCCATTGCCTTCTCCGTATCTTTTCCAATGCCAATATATCTATTTTGGGATAGGATGACCAAATCTGCATGTGGCATTCAAGATGTGGGCATCAGTGTGGATTATAAAGGTGCAATATGATATTTTTTGTCTTATTATCTGTCTTTTTCCTAGTAATTTCCAAAAATGTTAGCTTATTTGACTGCCACTGCACATTAAGTGAATGTTTTCAAAGAACTATCCATAATATCTCCAAAATCATAGAATCATAGAATCATAGGGTTGGAAGGGACCCCACA
>ML681972.1:19072831-19094807 GCA_007922195.1 Podocnemis expansa | reverse complement strand
AGTCTGGGTGGGAGCCTGCTGCTAGCAGCTGGTTCATTTGTGCTGCTAGGTGTTCATGCACTGCTGTTAGTCTCTTTAGCCAGTAGGTGTGGATCATGTCTGGTCCAGGTGCTGTCCAGCTCTTCATGTTCTTGACCCACTGTTTGATGTCTGCTACTGTGATGGTGCCTGGTTCCTGTTCTGGGAGATCGCTGTGGTCTGTTCTCAGGTCCTGCAGCCACTTTGCACTGGTGTTATGAGTCTTCTCTTTCTCTCATATGGTCTTCCAGTACTGTTCAGTTTCTGCTGTTTGTGGGTCTGCTGTTATTGTGGTGTTGCACTGCAGTTGGGAGTACACCTTGGATGGTTCTTTGGAGAACAGGGCATTTATCTTTTTGACCTCTGCTTCTCTAGTGTATCTCCTTAGCCTGGTAGCCAGTGCTGTGAACCTTTGTTTAGCAGTCTCTTGGGCTTCAGATGGAGTCAGGGCCTTGTATTTTTTCAGTAGCCAAGTCTTATCCTTAATCTCTACACCCTTCTGTAGTTCCACCAGCTGACTAACTTCTCTCCGGGTTGCCTTGATCTTATCCTTCAACCACATTTTCCAGGGGGGGTATGTACTGCTGTTCTTTTTGATTGTGTAGCCAAGCATCTACAGGATTACAGAGGCTGTAGTATATACCAGTTCATTGGTTTGAGTTATGGTGGTAGTAGGAATTGTCATTAGGGCTCTATTGGCATCTTCTAGCATACTAGCTGATGGTACTTCTCCAACGAGCCTTGGTAATCGGTCTCGAGGGTTGATTGTAGCTAGTTTATCCATGAGCTTGTGCCTCATATCAGCTGCTGTGCTCTATAATGGAGAGAGTGAAGTTCCAGCTTCAGGTGGTGGCTGCACATCTAGTTGTTCTTCTGGGTCTTCTTCTTGAGTCCAGGATGTAATGTGGAGTTGGTTTTTCTCCAGTTGTGAGAGCAGCTTCCTTTTTACTATGTTGAAACATTGGGCAACTAGCTGTTTTCTCAGTTAGTGTGGATGTAGGTCTTTTGTCCATCCATAGTTCCCTCATACGTTTCATGTATCCCCTCTCATTAGGTCTACTGTTGCAGTAGCATTCCATCAATTCCAGGTTCTCTTGTCTTCTCCATGTATGGTTTGTTCCAGTAGCCCACTTATCATCAGATTTTCCTGGTTCCCCAACATCTGGCATGGACCTTGTTAATCCGGGCGACGTCCAAGCCATCATGACTCTTCTAGTTCATGTCACTCTTATATTTGAGGTAGGCAAGTGAGGCATTAGGGGGTCTTTTGCCCAAGGACCCCTACTGGGAAGGTAGATAGGTACCCAGCAGGATTTGAACCCCAGTCTCCTGTATCAAAGGGAATCGCTCTTAACCACTACAATGCTCTTAACCACTACGCTGTCCAGTCACATACACACATGTGTATATACACACACACATATTAAAGCAGTGCAAGAGGAAAAATGTAGGTTTTTAATTAAAATCCTACATTTTCCCTCTTGTACTGCTTAAATATGAGTAGATAATACTATGGTAAATGAAATAATGAATTCATGCTACTGTAGTTCTTTTGAGTAATATTGATTGCTAATTTGGCTCTGGAACCACTGATTTCTGATTACCACAAGTCTCAGGGGTTGTCCCTGGAAAGAGGAAAAAATGTAATTAGTTCTGTGTGTTGTAGATATAGGGGTCTTTTGGGATCTGGAATCAGCAGTTCAGACAAATCCATTCCCAGATGGCTATGCACTCAGAAGCTCTGTGGAAAGCTGAATCTATTCAGATTCATCAGGAAAGTCACTTGATAATTTTGGCTCCTGTATTCCTTTATTTTAGTGTCGAGCATAGCATATGGAAAAGTGATGCTATCATGAAATACTACAGGTAAAAATGCCTCTTTGCAAGTTCTAATTGAAAGAGGTGCAGAATGGGAAATTTCCCAATATTGTTCCAGAGTGATCTACAGAGCTTCCAAACAGATCTATCTGGAACTGAACCCCAGTATGCCAGGACTTCAAATTTTGGAGCAAAAGGACTACCTGTAATTAGGATTAACAGGCCTCTATTTTTAAAAATAAATTCAGTGGATATTATCATTGTTTGTTTTAAGAATTTTTTCAATTTTTATTTAAATTTTCATATTTGAGGGACATTACTGTGGGTCATACAATGAGAGTCAGACAATAGTTATTTAATGACAGATCTTGAAAGTCAAAAAGTTAATGCTTTATAACCATTAAAACACACTGTCAACATCACAAGGCAAAATGTACAGAATAAATATCCTTCAATCAAACCATCATAAGTTCTCAAGCACCAATTTTCTTATGTAAATTTTCTATAAATTTTTATTGTTGTTGATGGAAATATTTTGGGTACAGCACTTACACAAGCAGAACAGGTTTTTAGTAGTGATTTGCTTTTAAAGCATTCCCATTTTACTTCTATTTGGCCATTATTTTTTGTAGCTAGATGGCAGCCTTTTTCTTTTGCCAACTTTGATCATCACCACTTGATCTCACATCTTCCCTCCTGATCTTTCTTCAAGTGTACAGTAACAATAACAGTAACTTGAGGAAAGGGAGAAATTCATTTATGTCTTCCTGGACAGTTTCTCATCTATCCCAAAAGTCCTGCTTTGAAGACATTGTGAGGTGGAGAATACACCCCTTTCTTTAATAGTGTGGTCTGATGGGTAATCAACCTCACTGTTAAATTCTTATTTGAAATTCAGCACACATTTTTGACAGGTTTCTGCTTCCAGTCACTGGTTCTTCTTATGCCTTTCATTCCTAAATTAAGAAGCCCTTTAGTACCTGATATTTATTCCTTGTGGAGGTACTCATATACTGATAAAGTCACTCAATGTCAAAATTAAACATTTAGGGGTTTTTGGAATGTTTTAATGTTTATTTTCATCTGAAAAAAATTCTGCAAAATTCACAGGGATTCAGAAAATGCTTCACTATCATCAATTATGCTTTTTTTTCCCCCCCTAAAAAGTGTATTGGTAAAATTTTGCCAAGCTGTACTTATTACTATCTCATTTATATATCTCACGAATAGCATTCATCCATTTTGCTATAATATTATATCGATAGTTCATGTTCAGTTGCTTTTTCACTGTGATCCCTAAATCCTTTTCAGTCTCACTACTCTTCAGATCTCCAGTTCTGTAGGTCTGGCTTAAATTCTTGGAAAAAAACCAAAACCAAGACAACACCCTATTTTAAAACAATGTTACGTTTGTAAATTGAACCCTCAAAAGTTAGGAAATGCAACCTTAGTTCAGTCTCCTTGTATATATTCTTTGATACAGTCTTTAATTATATTATCTTGTCTTTGGCTGTCCATTGTAGGTGACGATGACTGTGGAGGAAAGAAATTTACTTGTTAGCTTAGTGATGAGAAGCAAGCCCAAAATTTGAAATAAAGTCTCTGTGACAGTTTGGACAGGAGAAATTGTAAAGCTGATTGATATCATACCATTGAAGATGGTGCTGTTCATAGGCTGCCTCTCTGTGCGCATACATTGCATGGATAGAATCATACACTACAGATCTCCATTTATATCTATGTGTGGAAATTTCTTCCCAGTTCTCAATGTTTATATTTGCTTTCTTCAATTTTCTTTTCAAAACATCCTTAAAGTGAAGCTTTTGCCTTCTTGTATCGTGTTGCCCTTCCTTGAATATACCCAAGAGGAGAATCTTTGAGAGTCAGTGATTTGGCATACAGACAAGATGACTTGTTCATCTCAGCTGCACAGCTGCTATAAGTACCTGAACACTGAGTATGCCAGCTCTTCTCAGTACCTTGGTGTTGGGAACTCAATCATGCCATTTAATTCCTAGAAGCTGCCACAGATGTCTCTGCTGCAGGCTTGTAAGCTTTTTGATGCATCTCCTATATATAGTTATTTTTTTCTAAAGAATACAGATGTGCAGTCATCACCAGACCACAATAGACCTTCATTTTGATGGTGGTTGTGATGCTGTGCTGATGCCAGAAGCATTTCAATAGCGATCACATGCTATTCTTACTTGAGACCTCTGCTTCATTCATTATCTGGACTTACTTAATTCAGCTGCAGTGTGTAGTATCTCTGCCTCATATGTTGCAGAATTTGGAAAGTGTGCACTGAATGAGGCAGAGTCTGCATGAAGAGAAAATATTGCTTTGTGATTTGGAGGAACTGAATTCCTTTGTCATGAACTAAATTCTATTCTTGTCTCATAGAGTTCCCATGTAGTGCTTGACAAGTCACGGAAACCACACTCTTCAGAGTTGGCCACTAACTCAGTTCATTTTCTGGATGTCCAATTAGAGAAACCTGTTGCTAGCTTTGTAGAAGTACTGAGCTCTCATAACTACAGGGGCAGTCAATGGGACGGTCCTTGAGTGCGAAGTACGTTGAAAAAATCAATTCCTAGACAGTTCAACTTGGACATCTAAAATCAGTCAACATGTGACAATTTGGCCTTCATACTGTTCTCAGTTCCTATCCATACATTTGGGCCTGAAGGCATCTTACTTTATACGAATGTTGTACAGTTAATTTAATGTTTATAAAACATTCAAATGCTAAGGTGATGAGTGCCACAGAAAAGTCCCCAAATAAATGAATGGTTGTGTATTCACAACAGGATTTGGAAGGTGTACAGTAAATAAGGCATGGGGCCACACAAAAAGTGTTGAGGAAAAAGAACATAAATGCTTATTCAGAGAGCACTATCCAGTCTGCTCACTGAATGAGGCAAGGTTCTTGTGGAAAAAAAAAAATGTGATCCCATAATTGCATGCTGTCTTATGGTGCATAAAAATATTAATGTACCATAGTTAGCCTTGATTCTGGCATTTCCCATCTTTTGAATGCTTGACTTTGCAACTTTAACATACATGTAAGATAGCTTTTTGGGTTTTGTCAAATTCCAAAGGGGTAGCTGTGTTAGTCTAGTTCAACAAATAAGCAAGGAGTCCTGTGACTCTTAAAGACTAACAAATTTATGTATCACATGAGCTTTCATGGGAGAAAATCACTTGGTCAAATGCATTAAAGATGGGAGAACTTACAGAATGGGAAGAAAGTAAATGTAGGGGAGTGTAAGTCATGGGATCAGGTCACACTGTAACAGCAATCAAAGTAGTTGTTAAGATTTAAACACTGGGAAATGGGAAGGTGAGGTCAAATCACCTGTTGCAGTAGGAAATGAATCCATAATCACAATTTAATCCTGCTTTCACACAACTGAGTCTGCATTTCTTTTCCTTCCGTTCTGTAAGCTCCCCCATCTTCAAAATGTCTAAAGCGGGGTTTTCTCCCATGAAAGCTCATACAGTAAACATATTTGTTAGTCTTTAAATGCCACAGGACTCCTAGCTTTTTGAATGTGATTTATAATTATTTTGGTTTTTTTTCTGTTTTTTGTTGGAACTTATACCCTGACTCCTAGCTTCAAACCCTGTCAAATTTCACCATTCATCTACTCTTGAATTTGGAGTAGTCATAAAAGAATTGAAATTGAATCCATGTATATATTTGTTGGACTTTTTTTTTTCATTACTTTAAAAAAGTAATATAGCAATGGGAGAAAAAATGCCTAAACTCTCATATTGTTTTTTTTTTTTTTGTTTACTAGTAAAAGGATCAGTGTGTACTAGTTCATATTGGATTTTAACACACAAGTTCTGTTTATTATAACAGTTTGTTACCATAGAAGTATAAACTGAAAGGTAGCAATGATGAGTTACTGTAATATATTACATTAAATAAACTTGTCCTGTTAGCACTGCATGCAAAGCTTTGTTTACATTACAGTAAGCTGTTTTCTGCTGCATTTACAATTCTGCTGTACAAATAAATTAAGGGAGCTCATGACAGCATGATTTATTTTCTTCATACAAACTGAAAGGCGTTAATATATTTTAGCATATTTGCTTGTAGGTGGGTGATCTTTAAAGTTTCTGTATGGTCATCATCATCAACCATATCGTCTAAAAAAGAAAATAGATGAAAAGCTGTCTTATCTGCTTGTTCCCATATGTAGAAGAAGGGCAAATATTAAATGTTATATTTAGAATTCAAAGACATAGCAAACAGTGTCAAATATCCTTTATAAATATATCCCTCTTGTTAACAGAAGGTAAACTTCCATGAAATAAATGAATTTAAAGACCCAGTTTAATCGTATGCAAAGGTTTGTTTACCTATAGAGGGGTACCAAATTTTGCTGTATTACTGGAGTTACTCTGCTGAAATCTAATGAATGTATGCCTTCAGTTTTGGTAATGATTCATTAGATAAGAAGGGAGAAGGCAAGACTGTATTTTAGATCTCAGGCTAAGTTTACAGAACTGAAAAGGTATGTGAAAAATATCTCTACTTGGAAACAGAGCAAATTTTATCTATAAACAATGAGCGAAGAATATAAGAACAAGCAAAAAGTACTCCACTTAGGAAGGAACAATGAGCTGAATGATACAAAATGGAAATGACTCCCTGGCAAAGAGTACTATAAAAAGAAATCACAGGGTCTTAATGAATCAGAAGCTAAATATGAGCAACAGTGTAACACTGTTGCAAAGACAAGTATTCTGGACCTTATTAGTAGGAATGTTGTAAGCAAGACAGTAATTCTTCTGTTCTACTTGAGGCAGATTAGATTTCAGCTGAAGTATTGTGTCCAGTTCTGGATACCCCATTTCAGGAAATATGTGGACAAATTGAGGAAAGTCCAAAGAAGTGGAGCAAGAATGATTAAAGGTCTAGAAAGCATGGGTAATAAGGGAAGATAAAAAGAATCCCCCCACCACCACCCAGAGAATAGGGGACAGAAAGGGGTCATGATAACAGTTTAAGAACATAAAAGATTGTTAGGAAGGAGAGGGAGAAAAGTTGTTCTCATTAACCTCTGAGGACAGGACAAGAAGCATGGGGCTTATATAGCAGCAAGGACAGTTTAGGTTGAATGTTGATGATAATAATAATAATAATATACCTTCCTAATGGTCAGGTTAGTTAAGCACTGAATAAATTGCTTAGGGAGGTTGTGCAGATTTTTAAGAGCAGGTTAAACTCCTAATTGTCAGGGATAGTGAGTGATTCTTAGCCCTGGCATAAAAACAAGCAACTGGACTAATGACCTCTTGAGGTCTCTTTCTGTCCTGTAATATTTGATTCCATAACTGAAGTTCAAATTGCTGTTTTTACAACCTATTTTAGAAGTGCACTTTAATCATTTGAGAGGTTAACTACTTCTATGAACATACCTATTGATAATTTTTTTGTTTACTTCTGAGACTGTTTTCTTAAGAGGGGTTAAGTTGGTTATGGTCAGATATTTCATTTCTCTGTCTCTACCCTCCTTCAGTAAAATCTGCCTCACTCAAGACAGGACTGTTTCCCACATCCTTTCTTTTCATTCTCCACCTCTGCTTTCTAAGGATACACAGCACAGGGTCAAGGCAACAAAAGGATGGTTCCATGGGAGCACTGGATTCTCTTTGTGTGGGTTGGCCCATGTGGCATGATCTGACCCATTAAGAGGATGCACTGGCCAGGCCTTTAAGCCCCCAAATTTAACACAAGTGTGAAACTGTAAACTATCTGAAGAAATGTGATCCTGTGTAGGATTTCTAATTAATAGTCCACTGACAAATATTTTTGTAATGCAGCACTTAATCTGCAGTAGCCCATGCAAGTAAACAGAGCAGAACGCAAGAGTAATCCACTGTTATATTATGCATACACAGCTTTCTTTATACACTGAATTACAGTAAAAACTGAACTTCAAATCTATAACAGTCCATTATGGTTTGTCACAATGGAGTTTACTTCTATGAATTGTGTTTTCATGTCCTTTCCCTTGCTAAATTACTTGGTAACCTAGAGATTTCCTACTTATAACTTCATTTTCCAGAAGGATGAGGTATGGTATCTTAATTTTGGTGAGCAAATACCTTCTTAGAATGAGTGTGTGTCTTGCAGAAGCTAAAACCTATTCCCAGGGCATGTATGAATTTCAAAAAGTGGCTTAAAACTTGTGGAAGATAAGGGAATATGATACAGTTACCAGATAGCAAGTATGAAAAATCAGGATGGGAGAGTGGAGTAAGAGGTATGATTGTAAGACAGATCCCAAATATTAAGACTGTCCACATAAAAGCTGGACCGTTGCCATGTTGTTTGTGTGGGGAGACAACCTCCATGAGCTCTGCAAAAATGAGTTTATGGGGAGAAATTTAGTGAAATGCCCCTTATATTCTCATATTTGAAACAAACTTTTAGGTTATTCTAGAAAATCCCTTTGAAAACTTTATTTTTTAATTGTCCTTTCCTCCTTGTTCAAAATCTTTTTTATTTTTTCTATTCTGTTTCCAAAAAAAAAAAAAGTTCTTACAATTTGTACTATTTGTACGATTATATATTTCATAACACATAAACATTACTGCTAACTTTTCCTAGATCTTTTTGTAGTATATCTTCTGCTATATGCAAATAGAAACCAGGGCTGGATTTTCGTGTTTGTAGAACCTAGTCACTTTCACTCTGAAATGTTTAAAAAGAGGGGTAAACGCCAATTGAATTATGTCGTTTTGACATGATGCACTTTAAACTATTCTAATGCTAAACCACACAATTTTCCTTTTTTTTTTTTTTGCTTTTTTAATTTTTTCCTTCCTAGGCCCAAAAAATTTCGTAGGCCCTAGGCACTGTGACATGACCTCTTTCATCTGTCCACATTATGGATGTGTTTACAGTACACTCCAATATAGAGAGTGAGTGTGTGCGTGCACGCATGTGTGTTTCCTTTACCTTGACTTGTTTTAAAAGTGCGTTTTGATAAAATTTGTTACTTTGTATTATGAAACAGATTAGCTGTTTTACTAGGCTGACCTAGTATCAGACAAAGTGGGTTGTAGCGCACAAAAGCTTATGCCTGAAGAAATTTGTTAATCTTTAAGGTGCCACAGAATTTTTGTTGTTTTGCTATATACAGATGAAAACATGGATACCCCTCTGGAACCTTGGCTAGATTTGTGACCCAGTGGTAAAAGAGGGAAACTGTTTTTTCTGGCTAGTGGAATGAACACATGGATGCCTTAAAACGGGGGTATTTGTAAGTACAGTTACCCATGTGAAGTTTCATTGCTTGTATTTTGCAGTTTGCTTTGTGCTATGCCTGACCAAAGGAGTGCGATTAGTTTACACTTTATAAATAAATGACCAAAAATACTACCCCAGGCCTATGCTGACAGTTTCTTTCCCAGGGTTGGCTGCTGGTTGACAAAGATGCAACAATACTATTGTAATTTGCAGGGAGGCTGTGAGGATTAATTAGAATGTTTTCAAACATCCTCGAACCCAATAACATCTTTGAACATAGTTTCACACAAACAGTATTCTTCAATCAGAAAATTCTTCAAATGGCCTGGGATAAGGCAGAAGTCTGAAGGCAGAGATGCTAAAGGGGAGAGTAGAGGAGGGGCTTTTTCAGACCAACTCATTTCTCCCCCCTTCCAACCCACACAAAGAGGAACTCAGACAGTGTACCAAAGGGACAGCCATGTTCGTCTAGTTCAGCAAAACAAGCAGGGAGTCCTGTGGCACTTAAAGACTAACAAATTTATTTATTGCATGAACTTTTGTTGAAGAAAATCCCACTTTGTCAGATGCTTTGAATATGGGGGAACTTACAGAATGGCAGGAAAATAAATGCAGGGGAGTATAAGTCATGGGATCCAGTCATCCTGTAACAGCAAATCAAAGCAGTTGAACTTCACTGTTTGTAACGAGTAAGCCAGTCCATATCTTTATTTAAGCTCAAGTTACTGGTGTCAAATATGCTTATGAATTCTACCTCTGTAGTTTCTCTTTGAAGCTTTGATTTAATGTTAACCTGTTTAAATACTATAACAGACAAGTCTTTCACAGAGTGACGAGGGAGACTGAAGTGTTCTCCTATTGGTTTTTGAATGTTGCTATTTCAGATGTCAGATTTGTGTTCATTTATTCTTTTGCACAGACACAATCCAGGCTGTCCAATGTATAAGGCATTGTTGTCATATGATGGCATCTATCGCATTCATGAATGAGCCCTTGATGAAGTAGCTGGTTTGATTAGGTCCCATGAGGCTGTCATTAGTGTAGATATGTGGGAGAGTTAGCAATGGGGCTTGTTGCAAGGATAGGTGCCTTCCTTAGTGTTTCTATTGTGTGGTCTGCAGTTGCTGGTCTACTTAAGTTGGGGGGGAGGGTCTGTCTGTAAGCAAGGAGAAGTTTGTCTCCCAAGGCTTGAGAGCACAAGGGATTGTCTTTTAGGATAGGCTGTAGATCCTAAATGAGGTGTTGGAGAGCTTGTAAGGGTCCCTGAAGAATGAGAACAGAAGGAGGGTAATATAGGGGAACCTTGTGGTCACGAGATGGTGCTCAGTGAGTGATAGCCTTATTAGAACTGATAAAATACTGATTTAGTCCATCTGCCTTCCACTGCAGGATAGTTTCCTATTGTATATTTTCTAGAGTTTCATCCAGTCTAGTTTTAAATGTGCCAAGTGCTATGGCTTCAACCACTTACCATTGCTTCTGATTTTCTCAGTTAATAGATAGACCTTGTTGTTAGGAGTCTTTTTTTTTTTTTTTTCTTATTCTCAATTTCTTTTTTTCTCCTTTCCTAATTTTATGACATTACTCCTATTTGGGCCCATATATATCATCTTAAACAATACTTGCATGGTTGTCAGGTAGTTTTGTATTGTATTATGTTTTCCCATAGCCCTCTCTTAGCCTCCCATAGCCACTTAGTCAGGCATATTTACATTTCTTAAAATCATTTCTCATCAGAGTAAATACTTCAAGCCTGCTGCTCAGGTTTGCTGCTTCTCTCTGATCTGTGTCTGATTCTCCAACTAGTTTGGTGCTCAAAACAAACTCCACCATTTTGTGTAGGGTTAAAATATGGCCAGGTAGAGAGGTTCCAATGTAGAAAGGATATAATATGATTTTTGGGAATCATGATGTCATGTTAGGGCATATGCTGCCTAAAATTTCATTGTCTGCTTTCACTGACCTACAGCATAGCAGACTGGACAGGAATTTGCAATCTTCATCTCTTCTAGTACTACTACTTGAGAGGATTCTCCTTGGAATGCATTTAGGACCTCCAGAATCAAGGGCATGGGCAAGGCTGTGAAGTGATAGCTGCTGAAAGGTCAGGGAAGGCAATCAGTCATGGAGAACAGAGGCGTAGCTACAGGTGGGCCAGCAGGCCCATCCACCTCTTGCCTGTTGCAGTGCCCAGCAGCTGCTTGAGATTGCTGCCATGACCATGGACTAGCTCAGAGCTGGCAGCCTCTGTTACAGGTGGTGGAGCTGTAGACAGACAAGTGAGGTTGGGCTGCTCTCCTCCCATGCAGCTCTGGCCCTGCACAATTGCTGTGGCCTTTGTGCAGTAGGGGCAGGCTTTGTAATTTAGTGTTGTAAGACAGGGTTCAAAAGAACCTACGTGACAGGTCACCATGGCAACTAAAGGTTGCATGCAGATGCCTAGGGGGTCTGCTGTTTTTTATATTTATTTATTTATGTATTTATTTATTTTGGAGTCTACTGTTTCTTCTCTTTTTAGTCATTAGAGGACGGTACCTGCTGCATTTTTGCTGTGGAGCTAAGCAACCTAGGGAAAATGCAGTGGAGGAGCATCCTCTGGTAACAAAAAGAAATAAAATCACCAGCTCTTTACAGATTTGGCAACATGCTGGTGATGAGGGCAGGAGTTGTGAGAGGGGGAAATGTTCAGCAGCAAAGGGTATCCAAGTTAGGCTCCTTACTTCAAAGCTGGGTACTTAGCTGAGTGGCAATTTTGTTGACTCCTGGTTTAAGATACAGAATATTATGATGTGCATGATTTGTGTAACTTCTATATAAGGTCTAAGAGCACTTATTTAGTCTACATGAGATATTAAGCAACTCTGCAAGTGCCACCTACTTGAGTGAAGATTTTCCTCATCCAAAAGCATCTATACTTAATTTTAACATGTATGATTTAATCTTTGTTTTAAAAAGATTACCATTCTCATAGTTTACCCTTTGATGAACTGCATTCCTTTCATAACTTTGCAACTCATTTGGCTTATAAGCCAAATCTTTGAAAATGTAAGCCATCCTCTGCTTGTACTGCATGCAGACTCCTTGGAGTTCTGTCTGGGTGTAATCTCCTATGGTCTATATCTGTTGGGGGGCCACCCAAGGGGGGTACCTTAGCTTCATATCTAACTAGGGGTCAAACATCCTTTGCAGTACCCTCCCAAGCTTAACTTCTTTCTCCCACCCCCCACCTTCATTCCTGGAAACTCATATGTCCCTGTACCATGTCTCAGGGTCCACATCTGATGGTATCAGGGCCCAAACCTTCACTTCAGACATGGTGGGGTGGAAGTTCTGTAAAAGGCAGCGATGATGATCCCAGGCATAGCGGATCACCACTGCTTCAGCTACCTCCTGCTGCTTGTGGGCTCTCAATGAGCAGCTTCCAAAGCCTCACTCAGCATAGTATTTCCCTCCTAAAGAGTCCACTTATCATCCCTCAGGACAATAACAACCTGTTCCAGCTGTTCAACATCAGTTGTTAACCCTTTCAGCACAATCAGGAACAACCATCCTGACTCCCAATCTGTATAGAGATTATTGTGGGTGTAGAGCTCTATTCCTTCCTCCATCTGCTCGGCAAAGCAAGCAGGGATGAGGGGAACTTCATCACTATCCACTCCAAGCGGGGGAGCTGCCCAGTACAAATGTCTAGCCACCGAGATCCAATGGGATGAACTCCGCCAGTCTGCTTTCTGATCGGTGGCCACAACCTTGCATCATCACTTGCCGCACACCCTGCCTCAAGTGAGGGTGCCACTGAGTGTACCCTGCTCGCTGCACCAAGTGTTATACGAAGGGCCCTTCTTTCAGCAGGGTCTTGGTTACACTCAGTGAAGCCACACCTGATGCATGGACATATTGCTTTATTGCATTGATATAATAAGTCATTTAGCCTTTTAGCATTACAAAGTGTAATTACCCACAAGCAGCAAGCAGGCAGATGAGGATCAAATGCTCATGATTTTTCTGCTACGGGGCAGCCCATGACCCTCTATTGCTCGTACCTGAAGGCCTGTAGTGAGTGTTGCTCCACCATGCGAAAAGCCCTGGGCACTCCACAGGGATCAGGGTCCCAGGTGAGGCTGCTGCCTGGGTGGGCATTCTCAATTCTCATATATGTAACACACACCCATCTTACCTTCTAGGGGTGGATGCATTCTCAGAGTGGCTTTGGCAGAAAACAACCTGCTGTCTTGTAAACAATGCTTTCAAGGTTAGCTGGTTACCAGCCTACTCTGCAGCTGGAGTGCCAATTTAGCACTAGCTCAATCCTGAGCAGAACCAGTCCTTAATTAGTCTGCAGAGGGGTAACTCAACCTGTGCAGGGGTAACCAGTGGTCACCCCCAACAACACAGGAGAAAAATAGTTAACATTTAGATCAGAACACCAGTGTACTGAAATGGTATAATTTTTGCAGTCATTTATACCACTGCTATCCTGAAAAAGAGGTATTTTACGTCCCAAGCTAATGAAATTTGTACACCCTAAATGGAATGCTGGTAGGCCTAATAAAAGTTCTCAGATACTTGCAAAAGTTTAGCAAGGCTCCTCTTTCAAGTTCCCATTTTGATTACACAAATGTTATAAAACTGTAATTATAAAATAAGCTTATCTGCATGTCAAAATCCATCTTCCTGTTTGAAAGAGGACTAACTGAAATTGGTTTTGGAAAACATTTTGTCATATGTTACTTTTGAAGTGCAAAATATGCCTAGGTTTTTGGATTTAAATAACTTACAATATACAATAAGAATCACTAGCCTTTCCTTTCCTATACAGGTGCTAGACAGAGAGAACAAGAGACATAAGATGTGATTCAAAGAGGATGATAGGAGTGAAATAAGCAGAGAGGAAACAAAAGAACTGCAAACCTATCAAGGTTCTGTTAGGTTTAGAATGCCCATATGTCCCAATTGTATAGGGACAGTCCTTATATTTGGGGCTTTTTCTTACATAGATGCCCATTACCCCTCCCACTCCCATCCTGATTTTTCACACTTGCTAACTGGTCATCCTCATTAGGTGACCACTCAGTTAAGTGTAAGATTTCGTCTTTATTAACCCATCTGGAAGAGGTAGCATATTAATGACATCTTAACTGAGGTACAAGATGTTGCACATCCAAGTGAGAAAAGTCAACTTAACATTAATTAGGATTTGACCTTTTTAGTGCAATGAGTGCCAAAAGCTATATTTGATTTATTTAGCTTTTCTACCTCATAATATGACTTGTGATGCCAACTGTTTGGTCATTCAAAACAGGAGTTCTGGAATGATGTAGGTGCCAGCAATACATAAAAACTTTCACAAAATTTCCCTAGTGTTAGGCAAGGCACAAGAGAGTTTGATTGAAGTGAATATAATTTTAGCAGCTGTTCGGCCCACTGTCCATTAAATTGCACCTATACATGCTATACAATAGAATCTACAATACTGCTGAGTTCAGTAGGAGCTGAGGGAGCTCAGCACATGACAGGAGTGTTCAATACTCTACAGTATCATGAGCTAAGTCAGTCCCACACTTAGGGTTTAAATTGATTTAAATGTCTGGCTTTTTTAAGACAGATCCTGAGATGTTTTCAGCAGCTCAAAATAAACTCTTAGTGCATCTAGTGTTTTTTAGGTTCACTTCCACCTTCAGATAATGTTTCTTGTTACATTTAATGGAAACTGTGCTTGTATGTCTGGGTGTGGCTCTGTAGACCAAATGCAGTACTCAGTCATAAGAGGTGGTGGGGAAGAACTTGCTGCATGGAGGAAACATCCTTTGTAGGCTGTCTTCATTTTCTCTGTGGCTTGGAGGAAAACCCGCATAGTGGTGGATGCCCTGCTTGTAGTTTGACCCTCTTTTCTATTCAGGACCTCTCCCCATTTTGACCAATGTAACCACATGATTTTGCTGAAAAGGAGCCTCTGCAGAAGATTTGACCTCTTATATCCAGTGCTAAAGGAAAGCCTTTACAAGGTGTGTGTGTCTCAGAGGATTCTTTGTTTAATATTTGATTTGCAAGTTTCTATTTGTATACATATGCAAGTATAAAATCCGGTACAAGTATTTCTGCTTCAGAAGGTTTAGTGGTGCCAGTGTAGGAATTTAAGTCCTAAACTCCTTCAGGCAACATACTTCCCTTTCCTTTACAGGCTTCTAAAACCAGTTCCACTGGTATTCTTAATCCTGATGTAGAACTATCAATTAATTAACTATCAGGGTTAGATTATTTAGTTTTAGCTCTTGACAGAAGCAGTCAGTTGTGAATGTATGGTAATTTTTGTTTTAAAAAATACTGTTTATAAATCAGACATGGCCCCTTCTGTTCCATTACTTTTTAGGTGGACGTCCTCATTCAAAATTCAATGGCACAATATGGCCACACTGCATGTCTTCTACATTTATTTATACAAATTGCAGTTTTAGGAAGCAGGATGAAAGACATTAATTTAGTAAATTCTTTAAACTTGGGCAACTTTCTTATCAAGCAATTATCTATCTATCTATCTATCTATCTAAATTGAATGTACAACTGAATCCAGTAGTTTTTTTTCAAGAGACATTTGTTAACTACAGCATCTATTTAAAAATATAATGCTAACATTTTTCTATCATAGAGTTTTTAACTTTCCAGTTTGAAAATTAGGCTATATATTTGAACTACATATTTGTATTTTATTTTTTGTATCTGTTTTCAGAAAGTCACTTCTCACTTTTCTCCTCAAACTTGATCTTGTGAAGCAGTTTGCTCGAGTGCTTTTGCATGACTGCTAATCTAAGTGAGACATGAGTAGCTCCATACACGAAGGCTCTTGCCTTCCTATTATTTCCTATTCACCTTGCTATCGCTGAGAAGTGTGGCTGTATTTTTTTTTTTGAATGAGACTTGTAGTTAAGGGCACAGTTGAGTGCCCATTGAATTTCAATAGGATTTGGTCACCAAAATCACTTAAGGTACTTTGAAAATGCTAGGCTATGTTTGAGTGTTTTATTATTGTGGACTTGGCCCAAATTCTAACTTGTTAGCTGGTGAAGAAGTGTGGACTTCTTGGTGTCCTGACATTTGCTATTATGTAAATGTTAACACAAGTGTTTTTTTTTGTTTTGTTTTGTTTTTTTTGTTTAAGAGTGTGGTGTATAAATATTTGGCTTTTTTAATCTTATCAAACTAATTACATGTAGCATATACACCACAAAGTATTGTAAAATGGGACAAGAACTGTAGAGTGTCAGCAAATAAGAGAAGAAATGTTATTAATTTTCATGAGTACATATTTTTGTGCCAGATCAGAATATCTTAAATAAATTGCATTTGCCAGAATGCATCATTAAAAATATAGGAGCAGACTGACCAATAAGAAGACTTCCTGGAAGTGTGTCTGCATCCTCAAGATCCTTCTCAATAGCTGACAGATATACATATGTAGCCCAGCCCAAGGTGTCAGGTGATCCTGTTTCCTGTTCCTTGCTGCTTAGAGCGGTTTCTCCCCCTTTGGATTGGGTTATGAGTTTTTTTTTCTTTCTGTGATTTCTGGTTTCTCTACTGAAGATGAGTCCTCGCTCTGCCCAAAATACAAGGGCTATAATCGTTTGGAAATTGACTAATGCTACCATTTTTTTTGCAAGGTGTATGAAAACTAGTACACAAGAAATGATAAAGTATATGAACAAAAAACCCCAGGAAAAGAAATGACACACTCCAGAATAACAATATAACAATGAGGACTTTATTGGGATCTGGAGAAGAAAAGGATATGGGATAGATTGGTCTCCTGGCTCTCTGGTCTGGAGTTGCATAAAGGTCAGAGCTGTCTCTTGGATCCCTGCTGCTGTGGCCATTGGCTGTACAGGTTTGGAACTGCCTGACTTATGGTTCAAAGGTTCCCTTTGTAGGTAGGGAAAGTTAATCAGAGACTCCCTGAGTTTTTTTATTGCTTCTCTCTGAGCAAACTCAAACTAGCCTTTTTCTTCAGACTGTTTCAGAGGCAAAGGGTATGTCTACATTTGCAATAAAACACTTGCGACTGGCCCATGTCTGTTGTCTCAGGCTCACAGGGCTTTGGGCTCCAGGGCTATAAATTGACTGTATGGCCATGCTTGAGTTGCCAAAGCCCAAATGTTGACACTGCAGTTTTGTTGCCCTGTAGCCTGAGTCAAGTGGCAGAAGCCAGCTGTGGCGGTCTGTCGCAATGTCAACGTTCACTTTGTCTCTGAATCAAGCTGTACCCTGCTGCTGAGAGACTGAGCAGCCTGGCTTTTTATTGACACAGCAAACTGCTTGTCCAAATCACCTCATTCAGAAATCTCTCCAGTGGTTTGTAGTCTGTTTTATCCTCACCTCTGTTCCAAGCATGTTGGAAATGGCGCCAGAGAGCTTTGGCAGTCTCTACTGTAGACCGTAGGACCCCATAGAAGCCCAGTCCAGAGTTCCAGGAGGTGGCAACCAACAAATAAGGGCTTACATGTAGATCTGTGGATAGAAGTCCAAGCTGAGAAGGAGTTCAGGGCCCAATAGAATTTTAGCTCAAACATCTGCTTGGGGGAGGAAGGCCCATATCTTGGGAATAGTGGATTCAGAGGGACAGGAGGATAATGTTTCAGATCAGGAAGAGATTGGTTCGAGATACTCTTTTTTTTTGTTTGTTTTTTTTTCCTGTCACATTGTACCACATCCAGAGGTATGATGGATGTCTTCCCTAACAAATAGCCAGTCATTCTCCCTTATCCCAAGCCTCTGCAGTCTAATTGGATGCCACTTGTGTTTGAATGTAGCAGGCTAGCATACTGTGCTTCATTGGGTATAACAGGACTATACTAAATTCAAACACAAAGCTCATTTCTACCACACAACACAATGTGAAAATTTATTTAACAGGAAAGTGGTGTATGGTATGGTGATCATACCTGTTCATGATACTCCACATATTTCGTCAGCACAAGCCTGCCTTCTTCCCCTGAATACAAAAAATGCTGACAAAACAGCCAAGTTGGCACACACGTGAATGATTGTGTCAGCTTTATGCTGACGTCACATGTTTCACCCAGAGTTTGTCATGTACTATGACCTCAGTGTTGTGGGGGAGTGGGTGCAGAGGGCAAGATCCCCACACTGCAAGAGGGAGTCCCAATCGAGAGGCAAGAGACCAAACCACAGATTTTTGGGTTAACCACTTTTTATGTGACTTTCATTGAGATAAACAGAATTACAGAAAAGAGAAGAAAAAGAAAGGTTAAATGAGAGGTTAATATTATTCAATTACTAATGTTCCTATTACTAAAATTAAAAAAACTTGCAATTCCTATTAGATTACACTTAACAAAACTCATACAAACTGAGGTTTTAGAACTCTATTTCTTTAAGGCATTAAAAGATTTTTTTAAATACAAATTAATAACTCAATAAACAGAAAATAGAGCACAAATACCACTACAATGCCTATCCCAATCCTTGTGCCTAACCCTGAATTAAACCCCCCAGTGCCAATCCTGCTTGGTATAATTTAGCAGAGTGGGGTTTATGGGAGACAGAGATAGAGCACACAATTTGTGGGCAAAAAAACTTTGCTATTTACCACACAAACACACACACACCAAAACATCATGCATAGCCCAGGACAGCACAAACACCTTGCTTCTCCCCCTTGCTCTCCAGACACCATGGGTCAAGGCCCAGTGGGGCTAGCCATGGGCTGTTTGCGGCTAGGAGTTACAAGGGTCAGCTCGGGTGCCTGGCAGGGAATACAAGTGGATTTATTCTTTCATCACACTCTTTTACACTGCTGTTTCCCAATTTGATTGTGGCACACCAGCTTGATTCTGATTTGTGAGGTTAATAGGTTTAGAGCAGTAATAATACACATAAACACATCCCCAAAAAGGATTTTTCAATTTAAATCCCAAATTTGACCAGATTGTATTTACCACATTCGGATGTTATCTCTGGAGTGACAGACAGCAGACTTGTTTCTCTGAGAGAGAGATAGCAAGACGTGATAGAACAGCCCAGTGTTAAAACAGCTCGACCAACAGTGCAGCCTCCTGGCTCTTGCCCGTGTCCTTAAAATCCAGAGCCCCCCATGACCAGCTGCAGCAGTTGAACACCCCCTGCCACCTGCTTCAGAATGCCTGAGATCTACGGCCCACCTCCCACTCCAGGGTGAACAGGTGAAAATTGAATACTTAATAAAAGAATTCAAAAAGAAAAGGAAAAAGAAAAAGATCTGCCAAAAGAGGAGAAAAAACCCTGCAGGCTCCCTTGGTGATCAGTCAAAGGATTTAACACTCTTCCTTGTGAAGAGTGGGGAGATGCCTAGGGGGTGGCCAAATCCCCTGGCACCACGACAGGCTGCTGACCTATCGCTTCTCCAACATGCCTAGACCAGACCCCAGCTTTATAGCCGAGACCTCAAAAATTAGCATATCGCTTATTGGCATGGAAGCTTACTGACCTTGGTCAGTAGATCTTTCTCATGAGCTCATGGGCTTTCCAGGTGTGTCTGATCACTTTCCAGGGTTCAGTTTGAACTGGTCTGGGGTTACTTGCAGTTAGTTTTTTTTTTTTAAAAAAAGTGTTACTGTCTGCGGTTTTCTGACCTTGGAAGATTAATACCACATAATTATTTCTTTTCCCAGTTAGAGGCCTAACAAGCTAAATTCCATAAGCCAGGCTGGAGTTTAGCCATAGCAAAATTTAGGTGGAAAAGTCCACCTTTCACACTCAGTACTTGAAGTTTGTGCAGATATTCTGGCTAGTTCCAGCTGCTTGTGCTCAACAACAAAATGATTTTCACAGTGCCTGAGCTGACTGAGAAGCTTAGTCTTTAAAGGCACAGTACCCCATTGCTCCCGTTCTTTTTTCCTTTCTCAGAGGCCATTGCACACCAAATATGGATGCAGAAGTATGAGGAAGGAATCAATTTTTTATTTCAGTACATCTACTGTTATACCACAGCCTTCAGAATTCATATAAAAATAACTTGGATAAAAGTTTCCTTGCATTGGCTGTTTGATATCAGTATGGATGATAAATATTAAATTATTCAGCAATGTTCTCAGACAGAGAAAACCTTTTTTTTAATTTGTGGGCAACAGAAGCCACTTAGATTAATGATATTGGACCAGTTAATATACACAAGAATTTCCTGGAGCTCCTACTAGTTCTGATATTGTCTGAAATTAAAATATTTTAATACTAAGGATTTTATTTTGTTTTGTCTTTGCTTGCTGAATTTATTTGGGTTGGTGGGTTTTTTGTTTTTGGTTTGGTTTGGTTTGGGCCCTCTACAAAATATTCAACCCTGATATGGGCATGGTATTTGAAAAGTTGCCATTGTATAAAACACATGTCACTGGCACCATTCTCACTCCAGATACGTTCACATAATTCCAAAGAACCTTTTACTCCCTTGTTGGAATGAAATGTGGTTTAAATGTATAAAAATAGCAATAATGGATACAAATGGGGCAACTTCTTTAAAGTCTATGCATTTTCATCAGGGCCGAATTGGCTTAAAATCCTAAAACGTGACTATAATGATATGCAGCGCTGATAACTTGGTCTCTGTTGCCTTTGAACATATAACATAGACCACTGGGTATGCTTGAGCTCTTCCTTTTGTCAAAGTATGTAACTATTTAAAAAATATTTTCTGGACACGTTCTTCCCTCAATATTGAATATCAGTAAAATGTGACTTTAAACAGTATCTCCATAAAACCTAATTTAAATTTAACTGCCTGATTGGTGTCCAGAGATGAAGAGAAAAAGATGTAATTTAAACAATCAATATTATATTTGATGTAATGACTTCATTAATTATTCCAGTACTTCTTGATTTGATCTCTCTTGCTGGAATTCAGTATTTTGTGTCTCAGGAAATATAGGACACTAAGTTGTGCTATGGATATGCTCTGGTTACAGTATGGTTGGCACAATGCTACAGAAGTTGGAAAGTTTTTGGTTGACTTAAGTATGAGAATTGCACCTTGAATTTCACTTTATCGAACCTGAAATTCTGCATGGATTTGGAAGCATCCTTTTAAATGTCTTGTGAGAATTCTAATGGTGCTCACTGTGTTCTGTTTGAGAAATCAAGCAGCGCTCGCTCTTTGTGTACGCGAATGAGAGAGTGAGAAGTTGAATATGGTTAGTAAATACAGTAATTTTGAGTCTACAATGCCTGTTGGTTTCTTTATGTTAGTAATGTATGAAGGGCAAAAGACATAACAGAGCCTAAGTGCATGAGACAGAATTTAGACTGAAAATGATAAAGCAGTAATCATAACCTATGGTTACTACACCACAACTGTCTGAGATTCTGGGATTATTTCCTACTAAATATACAGAAATACTGTAGTACCATGGTACAGTTTGATAACTGAGACAGTTAAATTTTGAATAGCAAAGACAGTATGTCTGAAATATATCAATTTAAATATTGTTGAAAAAGTTAGGTGTCTTGTCATGCAGCAAATATTGTACCATCATCACCCCATACTTGAGCAAATGTACATAGGGTCTCAACTGGTGGTTCTCAACCTATTTGTCATGGTGGCTCTGACACGCAGCTCTCTCTGGGTATGGCCACACACACTTCTTATTTCGAAACAACAGAGGTTGTTTCGAAATAAGAAGTGCCATGGCCACACAACGCACGGCCATTTCGAAACAAGCAAACAGCTTGTTTCGAAATGGCTATGCTCCTCCCGAAACAACTTAAACCCAGTTTACTGTCGAAACAGGGTTGTTTCAAAACCAGAGGTTTCGAAACAGCCCTGTTCGGACATGTTGTTTCGGAACAAAGTGTTCCGAAACAACATGTCACCTTCCTCCCAGGGTGCTA
>ML681972.1:19022744-19072431 GCA_007922195.1 Podocnemis expansa | reverse complement strand
GTCCCTGCAGGCACCCATGGGGTAAAGCCCCCAGCTGCGCTTTACCCCTAGGGTGCCTAGAATCCCCTCCCCTGGCGAAATAGCCGGTCCACACTGTGGACGCGCTATTTCGCTGCCTTATTTCGAGGACAAAATTTTTTGTCCTCGAAATAAGTTGTTTCGAAATAATATGTTATTTCGAAACGGCTTGTTTCGAAACGTCTTGTTTTGAAACAAGCATACCCTGTGTGAACATAGCCTCTGTGTTACATGTAGTACCTGCATGACTCTTAGGGTGTCAAATGGACCACAGCTGTGTGCTGACTGCGCTGCAGATTGAGAACTATTGGTCAAAATTATCACTGTTAATATGCAGAAATTTGCTTTTCTAGTGTGTTCACCAGCAATGTTTCCATAACTAATTGATTCTATGCAGAAATAACTCAAATGCTTGCTTTTATATGGTGTCTTCTGCCCAGGGATCTGAAAATTAAGGGTCATATTTTTTCTGAATATGGAGAACATCATTGGTGCAAGAAGATTCACATTCCCACAAACATTTCTGTAAAAATTTAAATTTAAGGCCATATGATGTAGCACAGCTGCAAAGCAGTGTCTCAGTGAGCTCTTGGCGCAGTCCATTCAAATTCATTTTAAAAGCTAATTTGTGTCTCTTCAGCCAATTAAACCACAATTAAACCATTTCTGATCATTAAGATAGACATTCTGGCTAAATTTGATGTGAAATCTTGATGCTCTAAAAGGATCAGGAAGACAGCCAAATGCATAGAGTCTTTGCAATTTGCAAAATTAAACTATTTGGCTACCACGATGTTGCAAGACATCACTTTATCTGAATGTTCAATAGTGGATAGCAAGCTTTCAGAGTCCGTCTGCTGCCCAACATACTACTATGATGTTATTGTTAGATATATGTTGATATATTCATGATGAACAGCATAAGGATGTGAAGGTTTGTCATTTAAAGTTTAACTACCATGTTAATTTGTGTTTTAAAAAAAAAGGCATTGAGTTGTTCATGATATATTACAATTTTCCTTTTAGTTCTTACCTGATCAGTGCTTTCTGACTTCTTCTATCTCTTTCTTCTTATTTATGTTGACTGTGGTCAAACAGTAAATTAAAACATTTAAATAATCGTCAGTGAGTACATTATGGTTGCAGCTTTGAATCTATTGGGATTTGCTAATTCCATTTTAATCCTTTGGATTGTGTACTTTACAAAAAGTTATTGATGGTAAACCAACTGAAAAAGTGATTCTTTAGAAGTGTCGTGAAAAGTGAAAAAATAGATTTATGGCTTATAAAAGTTGATAAAGGGATATGAAGGTTGTGTCTGTGTGAGTTTTCCTCTAAGAAATATTAGTATCCTAATAATACATTGTTTAATTTTGCTAACATTTTCATTTACATTTTAGAATTTTAGTGAACAATCTGAACATAATGTTTTCATAAAGCAAGTATGAATGATTAGCCTATCCTAAACTTTTTTTTCTTCTGTATCACAATACTGATGTTCTTTGTGGATTGTTTTCCAAGTAATTTTCCATAGGAGAGAATGTGGGCAGAGCTATATCCTCCATTAAGAAAAGAATGCCCTGATTCCACTGAGTAAGCAATGTGGTACATGATTGAAGTCACATAGGCTATGTCCACACGTACGTCATTATTTCAAAATAATTTATTTTGAAATGAGTTATTTCAAACTAAAGGCCCTGTTTTGAAATAAGTTCATTCAAATTAAGGGAAAAGTTCAAGCAAAATAGCATGTCCAAACACAGGACTTGCTATTTCACTTTAGGAGAGGGGCACTATGGGAGGTGTGGCAACATGGCCTCTTCCCTGGGCCATGCCCCCCACCCAATATAGGCTAAAAGGAAGGCACCATGGGAAGGAGAAGGGCAAAAATGTTATTTTGAAATAATGTTTATTTTGAAATAACACGTCCGAACAGCATTATTTCGAAATAACCATTTTGAAATAACAGCCGTTTTGATTTAAAGAAGGTTTAAGCTATTTCGAAATGACAGCTCTTATTTTGAAATGACGTAGCCCCTCATTTCGAAATAAGAATACGTCGTGTGGACCTAATCTCTTTTTTATTTTGAAATAACCAGTGTTATTTTGAAATAAAAGAGATGTGTGGACATAACCATGGATCTTAGATACATTATGGGAGATTGTCTGGTGATGGATCCTGGCCTATAAGGGGAGAGTGGGGACATCATGGTCACCAGCTACAGTTCCCATAGGGCAATGCAACTTCATAAGGAAATACTAGAAACAAAGGCTTGTCCTACACTGCCAACAGCAATTGACAGGAAATACACAAGCTACATAAATGGTCGGTTATGTAATGTCTGATTGATGCTACATTGTGTAGTTTGCATATTTCATGCTGACTTCCATATGTTGCTATACTGTTTTATCTTCACTATACTGTGGAGACTGGAGATGGCTTCCCATTGACATAGCCTTGGTCCTTTCAGGGAGGTGAATTAATGACATCAACTGGAGAGCAGCCGCCAGTCTCTCTCTTTCTTCTGATACTGCTGTTTATATCATTTTTATTTAGGCCCTGAATCTACCAAGTACTAAAGTATGTGCTTAATTTTAAACATATGAGTAGTCCCACTGAGGACTTTAAATCAGCCGAGAGCTTTCATCAGCTTTTTTATAGTTTTAATTCCAATGAACTCTCAACAAACAGTTGTTCTTACTCCTCAATTGCACAATCCACACACAGCTTTTACTGAGGCTACATAAAGATTTTTTTTGTCAATAAGAATTTAAAAATATATTTTTTCCTTTGGACAGAAAAAGTTAAACCCCATATTTCTTCAACAGCTTGTTAAAAGTTGTAAACAATAGAGTATTAACTGAAGGCTGGATCTCACTCATAGGTGATCTAGGTTGGCATTGCTTGAAAAAAACTAATAGAATCATAGAATTTCATAGAATCATAGAAACTGGAAGGGAATATGAGAGGCCATTGAATCTAGTCCCCTGCTATTATGGCAGGACCAAGTACCATCTTAAAGCATCTCTAACCTGCTTTTAAAAACTTGCCATGCTGGAGATACCTCAAGCTGCCTAGGCAACTTATTGCAGGATTTCATCACCCTGACAGATAGGTTTAGGTTTATCATTAGGAGAAAATTCCTTTCTTGCCATAATTTAAGCCCATTGCTTCTTGTCCTATCATCAGCGGTTAAGGAAAACAGTTTTTCTCCTTTCTCCTCGTAACAACCTTTTGAGATGCTTGAAAATTGTTTTATGTCCCCTCTGTCTCTTCTTTTCCAGATTAAATAAACCCAGCTCTTTCAATCTTCCCTCATAAGTCAATTGTTGCAGAACTTTAATCATTCTTATGGCTCTTCTGTGGACTTTCTCAAATTTCTCCACATTTTTCCTGGAATGAGGCTCCCAGAACTGGATGCAGTACTTCAGTTGAGGCCTAATCAGTGCAGAGTAGAACGGAAGAATTACTTCTGGTGTCTCATGTTAGTACTCTTTCCTAAGCAGTCATTGCCCATTTTATGTGTGTGCAATTGATTGTTGTTTCAGATGGCATAATAGGAGGAGCCCCCCCTCAAGGTACGTCTACACTGACATCAGCAAATTTGCTGCCTTCTTGCCTATTATTTATTTATCCTTTCATACATTTATTTAATTTTGGATCAACTGAGCAGTCAGTAAAGACATACTCAATTGATCTGAAAGTGCTCAATGCTGTAGCACTAGTCTATGGGAATGCATTTCCCATTGGCAGAGCATTGTGAAGATGGCACACCAAAGGGAAGTTATGTAGTCTCTATAGAAGCAAGGTGTCTTGTGGCACTTAAAGACTAACAGATGTTGTTTATTTATTTATAAATAAATCTGTTAGTCTTTAAGTGCCACAGGACTCCTTGCTTTTTTCGCTGCACTAGACTAACATTACTGCCCCTTTGAAACTTAGCAAAGTCTGTATAGGCTGAACAACTCCTGTTGACTGCCACCAAATTTCCTGGCCATGTAGAACGGCCCTAAAACATAACCAACGGGCATGTATGTTTCTAAAGACTTTTTTATGTCATGCATCCTGAGAGTTTACAGCACAACTGGATAGTTCTGTTGGGCTTGAATAGGCCCCAGGAAGTATCCTCAGTGCTATCTTTTAGCGTAGAAAGGAGATATTTCTGAGCATCCTAGCTGGCTATTCCAGATGGAAGGTTGCCTTTCAAATTTAGCCTGAATTTTTAAGTTTGCATTATTTTTAGGTCTTACTTCAAAAATTTTTCATGACTGTTACTAGGTAAAATTTCTATTAAAATATTTTTGTTAGCATATATTACTCTTAATTGGGTATGTCTACACTGGAGGCTTAAGTCCACTTAAGCGACTTGAGGGCCATATTTGGAGTTCATTAAGGCAGCTTAAGTCAACTTAATAACTCTCACCCTTGAAGTCAACCTTGGGCTTTAAGTTGACTTTATTAAGTCGAGTTAACAAAATGTGGCCATTAAAGTTGACTTAATAAAGTTGATGTAAGACAGAAGAGCTGTTTAAGTTGGCTTTATAAAGTTGAATTAAGCCAAGGGACCCATTTAAAGTCAACTTTATTAAGTTCACTTTCAAAGGGTCCCCTGGCTTAAGTCGACTTTATAAAGTCAACTTAATCAAATGGGGCCTCTCTAAGTCAACTTAATAAAGTTGACTTTAAGTTAACCTTATTAAGTCAACTTACCTGAGCCCTCTAGTGTAGATATGACCATTGACACCAGTTGTTTGTTTAGTAGCATGGGTTTTTGCATTTATTCCAAATAATGGAAATGATTAAATGCAAATAATGTTTGATAGAAGAGTTGTGCTGATATCCATCCCCCCCATACTTTTCTGAGCTAGTTTCAAAATAGTTTAATGACAAAATGTATTAATGTATAAAAAAGTAAATGATAGACAATATTGAATTTTAATTTTTCCTCATTTGCTTCAGTTTCTTCATCCACTGTTAATATTTACATCTAACTATTAAATTAAAATCAACGTGTTCAGTGCTGTGTATTATAAAGGGCCAGCTAGCTATTAGGAAGAAAATTGGAATATTAATTATTACAATTTTAGATTAATTAATTGTTATAATAGATTAATTAACTAACATTATGTAATATTTGCTATTAGAATATTAAAATTCTGCTTCTAAAACAGTAAAAACAACAAAGATTGGCTTCATCCCTTTATTCATCAAAGGTATTTTTATATTTTCCTGTAGTGTCAGGATCTCAAACAAGAAGTTTGGTGGTACTTTTAAAGACTAACAAATTTATTTATCACATGCAGTAAATTTGTTAGTCTTTAAATGTGTCACCAGACTCCTTGTGGTTATTTTTTCTGAACTATACCACTATGGCTACTCCTTTGGAACATGTGATCACTTGCCAATATACAATATGCTAATTTCCAAAGGGATAGCCATGTTAGTCTAGTCCAGCAAAAAAACCAAGGAGTCGTGTGGCACTTTAAATCTGTTAGTCTTAAAGTGCCACATGACTCCTTGGTTTTTCTACAATACGCTAACACTCTCAAAACTTTGTAAAAAACGGAAATACTACTATCCCCATTTTGCAAATGGGGAACTGAATCTCAGAGAGGCAAAGTTAGTACTTAGTCCTGCCTTTAGTGAAGGGCACCAGGCTAGGCGACTGATTGAGGTTTCTTCTAGTCCTACACATCAATGATTCTGTGATAAGGCCAAATCTTTAAAGATATTTAGACATCTAAAGATACAGGTAGGAGTTTAGTTAGATTTTCAAAATGGGAGTGAGGTACTAAGGTGAGTCTGAAGATCCCACTGGTGTTCTGTTTGCATCTAGGTGCCTAAATATGTTTCAAAACTGACTCCAAATGACTTGCCAAAGTATCACACATCAAATTCTGTTGCAGAGCAGGGAATTGAAACTGGATCTTCTGAGTGCCGAGGTAGGACTCTTAATTTCTAGAAGGTCCCTCTTCATTTGTAGAAACATATGCTTGACCAAAACAAATGTATTCTTCATAACCCAATAATAAAATTTGTTTAGGAGCTATTTCTAACATTGGGTTTGCCACTTGGGCTCAGGTCCTGTGCACAAACTGATACATTTGCTTAGTTTTAAACATATGACTGGTCTCACTTACTTCAGTGGAACTGCTCATAGACTTAAAGTAAGCATGCACACGAGATTTTGCAGGACCAGGATTTAGTTTAGATACAGTTCTAGTATGTGCTGCCATGTCGTGGGACAGAAGATGTTTAGGAGACATTAGCCCTCTTCTCGGGAATGTTATTTCTGGATTTTTGAATGGTTAGAGAATACTAAGTGTTGTAAACAAATACTTTTAGAAACCTGCTTTCTTTTTGTAAAGTCTCTGTGGCATGAAAGATCCAGGTCCTCCTTACAACTCACTGCAATCAAAGTAAATCAAATGATTTGGCATAGCAAATTTATGTTGCATCAGAGAACTAGCTTCTTATGCAGGTCAATTGACCTGTGAGATCAGAAATTAATTCATTTTTTAAAGAACCAGGCTTTGCAACTATATTTTTAGTATAGTGGACAGCTAATCACTACTAAATTGGAATCCATGTTCTCATTGAGTATATGGAATTTTTCTCTACATTTGTTGTCATGCTACTCATGGTCATTTGAAGAGTGGTTTTATGTCTAACCCACAAAAAAGCCATTTTGTCTTGTCCTCCTGATAAAGCCAAAGGCAGTAGGCAAAATATTTGACTGAGAGGACCAAAGGTCAGAAAAACAGAGCAAAGGAAACCTATAAGCCTGAATTTTTGAAAGGAGAATTTATTGACGGTCACTGTTTCAGATGTTGGAGGCAGATGCTTTAAGTTTTTGTTGGACAAGGAAAGTCTTTAACTAAATGTTTAGATTCCCTTAATAATAATTAAGAAAAAAAAAAGAATCATATAAACCAAATTGTTTCACCCAGTCCTATCCTTTTTAATTAAAAAGAAAAATCAGTGTATTTGGAGTCTTTCCTAGCAATTTAAAACAAATCAATACTGATAATTATCAGCTAGGGGATCATGTATTCTTGTCAAGTGTTATAAAGTTACTGAAAGTTTGGTGCTTTAGGGGAAAAAAACACTTCTTAACTTACTTTACAAAACCAGAATTTTGATAAAAATTTTCTTGGTGACATAACTGCTCTAAAATATTTTAGTTTTATGAAAGAAGGCAAAACATGTTTTTTTTTCATTGCCTTTTATAACATTGGATGTGTTAGATATGAATGTTGTCACTTGGGGATTCACAATAACTTTATAAGTAAGGTTCATATTTTCAGAATACAGTGGTGCATCATTCAGAAGATTCATTTCAAATGAAAATGACTAAAGGCAATTCTTTTAATGAAATAAATTCATTTAACCAAACAATGACTCAGAGAGGTTGTTTAGTGGCAAAGCTTTATGGGTCTAAAAAATGTTGCCTCTGTGTGACAGAATATTAAATACTTATGGGTTTTGAAAACACTATTTTTAATTCTGAGTTATAAATGAATTACTTCCTCATCTGAAAGAACACCTAAAACTTATTTCCTTCTATGTAAAAAAAAAAAAAAAAAAAAAAAAAAAAAAAAGTTGACTCTCTAGAAGCTGAATGTTGTTTATTTTTATTGTTTAATGTGTATTACTTGGAGTTTTTCACAAGCCTGAAGGAAAATAAACTACATGTGTTTGAGTGATCACATGGAGAGGTTTTTTTTCCTCAGAATTCCTAATGAAGTTAAGTGACAAATTCCCATAAACATGCATACCTATGTACTCTTTAAAATGTATAGTTTTCTTAGACAGCTTCCCAGTCCTTAAGCGCTGTGATCCATTCATAAATTAACCACTCACCAGAATAATTCTCAAAAATTTCTAGGAAACAGTATTCTATTCTGGATGTTTGCTGTTGCTTTTGGGAAGAAAAAAAAAGATTGATTGTTGTCAACCAAAGCTAGAAATATCATTTATATACCAATACTGTAAAAATTCTAGGTCAACTTATAGGTCTGATAACCTTGTCATTGTCCTTTTTAGAGTAAATTAAAAATAGTCAGTTTGGAGCCTTGTTGACAAAAGTAAATTAATGCATTCAGTGTCTTTCCTTTAAAACTTGGGTTCAAATCCATGTTGTCACAAGTGAAAATAATTTTTGCAGTCTAATGCCAATCTCTTTAAAAATTTCATTCCCACAATATAACACTTTTTGGGATAATTGGTACATGACTAGACGAGAAGGGATCTAGAGAGTCAAACTACATGAGAGAAACTGGGTAAAAGCTTGCTCAACACATGACGTTAGCTAGTTTTGGCACCTTAAATTAATATACGTTTATTCTAAAAAATATTTCAAATAAAAAGGAGTCATGGAATGTCCAGCACAATAGAAGAAAAAAAAAGTATCCTGTTTCCCTACTATCTGAAATCAGAGAAGCTTGAAAAATCAGTTTTGGATACCTTGTCCTGACTTTCATCACATTTTTCTTGAATTGGGTGGTAATAACATGCTAATACCAAAAATGTTAAATGACTTTTTTGTTTCAGTTTTCACTGAAAAGTTTACTAGTGAATGGATGCCTAACTTAGTGAATGCCAGTGAAAATGAGTTTGGCTATGAGGTTAAAATACGTAAAGAATAATTTAATAATTATTTAGACAAGTTAGATGTCTTCAAGCTATAAGAGCCTAATAAAATGCATCCTACAACAGTAATTTTCAATTTTTTTTCCTTAGGACACAGTTGAAAAAAATCATTTATGCACGCAACCCAACAATTATATCTTTGAGCAATGCATTCCAGTCTGTTGGTGGCAGCAATAGGGGTGCTACAACCCAGTGCCTGAGGGTCTGTGACCCAGTACTGGGGATCCAAAACCTGTGTTTGAAAACCAGTCCTCTAGCGTTGACTGAACATTTAATAAGGAAGAACCATGGTGTAATAAGATTTAAAAAAAAAAAAAAAAATCTTTTCTACTTGGCTGTGCACCCACTTCCTAGTGGACCCCTTCCTACTGTTGTTAAGAATAGCCTGGATATCTTGCATCTTTTAGAGATCTGACACCCTTCCAAATAATATATTCTATGATGGAAAGAGTCTGGATTAGAATATATGGCTTTGTTCGTGTCCTAGGGAGGATGACCTTGAAACAATTGGATGGTGATAGACAGAATACTAAAGCTGACTGAGGAAATTTTTGAGTCATGTCTTTGACGAGCCATGAAAGATGGGAGAGATTCCAAGGGACCTGAAGGATGAGAATGTAATGACAACCTATAAAATGGGAAATAAGGTTAACCTCAGCAAATACAGACCAGTTCAGCCAGTTTAACGTGAGTACCTGTAAAGATAATTGAACAAATAAGTAAGCTAATTAAATAATAAAATAAAATGAATAATCAATTTGCAAATACCTAGAAGATAAAGTAATAAGTAACAGTATGGTTTTATCAAAAAGAAATCGTGAGAGCTTTCTTTGATAGGGTGACAAGCATTGTAGATGGGAGAGAGTGGAAAATTTGGTATATCTTGACTTTAGTAAACTTTTGATACTGTCTTACACGGGCTTCTCATAAACAAACTAGGGAGATACAATCTGGATGGAACTACTGTAAGATGGATACATAACTGATTGAAAAACTGTTCCCAGATAGTATTGATCAGTGATTCACAGCTGAGCTGGAAAGGCGTGGTGACTAGGATTCCTCAGGGATCAGTTCTTATTCTGGTTCTGCTCAGTATTTTAATTATTTACATAATGGCACAAAGAGTACACTTAGAAGTTTTCAAATGATATCCAGTTTGGAGGTATTGCAAAAGCTTCGGAGGATAGGATTAAAATTAAGAATGGTCAGGACAAACTGGTGAAGTGGTCTGAAGTAAATTGAAATGACTAAGGACACATGCAAAGTACTCAGTGTAGGAAGGATCAATCAACTGCACATACACAAAATTGGAAATGGCTGTCTAAGAAAAAATACTGCAGAAAGTGATCTGGGAAACATAGCAGGTCACAAGCTCAGTATTAGTCAACAGTGTATCTCTGTTGCCAAAATACATACATGCATACATACATTCTGGGATGCATTAGAAGGAATGTTGTAAGCAAGACAGAAGTACTTTTTTTTTTTTTTTCCCTGCTGGACTCCACAGTGGATAGGCCTCCACTGAAGTATTGTGTCTGGTTTTGGGCATGACATTTCAGAAAGTTCAGAGAAGAGCAGCAAAAAATATTAAAAAATTAGAAAACATGACCTACAAGGAAAGATTGGGGGGTGGGGGTGGCAAGGTTTGTTTAGTCTCTCTTAGTAGAGAAGACTGAAGGGGGCATAGAAGTTTACAAGTACATGAAAGGTTGTTACAAGGATGCGGGGGAAGAATCATTCTCTTTAACTATTTAAACAATTGACTTAAATTTTCTGCAAGGAAGGTTTAGGCTGGAAATTACAAAAACTCCTAACTGTCAGGGTAATTAACCACTGGAATGAATTGCCTAGGGAGGTTGTGAAATCTCCATCATTGGAGATTTTTAAGAGCAGGTGTCATGTGATGCACAATGGGCTATGATCCGTGTAACTTTCCTGTTCACTTTGGCAATGTAATTGTGTGGATTGATGCCAAACATGCCATACAAGGGGTCCTTTGTCGATGCTTAAAACATGTTCTTCATTATTATTATGGTATCATGTTTCCTGCAGCATCATGTATTTATGCAGATATGAAGTAGATCCCAGGCATTTTAAACTGTATGGCTCAGGAAAGGGGGGGAATATCAGAATGGTCTTCCAGAAACATGTAAATAGTCAGAGTTAAGCATGTAACCAAAGGAAATAACGATGGACTAGCTAAACATCTGCTGCACCTAAGGGAAATCTCCCTTCCTTTCTAAACAAAGACCTGCAGGAAGGAAGAGCAAGGAGGGAAAGGGGTTTGAAAACACAGCCAGACACTTGGAATTGTCAGGGGTTTTTTTGTGAGAGATTCTGCATCCTTAAATATCTACATGAAGGATTTGGCCCTGCCTAGGGATAGGCAGAAACTGGCTTCTAAACCATCATTCAGCCAGATCTTGTGAATAATCTTGGACAGTTGTGATAGTTAGCATGTCTTGTCTTCTATTTTGTTGTGGTAACTCCTGACTCCTTTGCTAAATAATTGTATTGATCTGCTATATACTCACTTAAAATAATTTTCTGATCAATAAACTAGTATTTGTTTTACCTAAATCTTTGTGAACTTTAGAAGGTGTGAATGAGTGAGGCTGGGCACACCCATTTCTTTGTTAATTGGTAGACAGTTATCTATGAGTCTAGAGTGATTGAGAAAGGGTCCCAATCCCTGTAGGATGGAGGTCCTGGTGTATTGTCTGGGGGCTGGAAGTGCTCACTGGGGGATCATCCCCTGAGTGGCAAGAGGGCACACACCCACAGCCTGGGACCAATTACACCCAGGAGACTGGTGTGGCCTGAGCCAGGTGTGGGGTTCACTTAGCAAAGTGGGGTAAGTTAGGGATCAGAAGTGGAGATCAGGGGGTTACAACGGAACACCAGACCAGATTGGCATGGGGGGGGGGACACAACATAGAGTGTCACAGTAGGTTAGACAGATACATCTCAGAGATTGTCTAGAAAATATTTAGTCCTGCCATAACTACAGGGGATAGAGATAGATGACTACTTAAACTCCTTTCCAGTCCTATGGTTCTATGAATAATAAACTTCTGATCATTTGTTAAGAAAATAAATACCATACTAGTTTTTGTAATTATTCACTCCTATTCTGCTACCCTGGTATTTTCAGAAGGAGATATTGTCATGTTTATCTACTGAACATGGCTTTGATATGGCAATAATCTTGGTTAAATGTCATCACCTTGGGTCATTATGAAACACTTATGATGGGATGGCAATTCATTTATTGTTATAGATTAATTATAAAGTACTATATAAAAAACTTAAGCATCATAGTTTACAATCTTTGTGAACTGTTATAAAATAGATCAAGCCTAAGTTCTAATATTCCTACCTAGTGTTAAATTAAAAACAAAAACCTCTTTAAGTTTGTTTTAGTAAGCATAATCTGCTTTTCTCATGTCTGAGGCTCTCAATACCCAATGCAAATATTAATGATTTTATGTCTTCAATATTCATAAGAGAGAGGGTAATATCACTATCAATGAGAAAATAAGGAACAGAGATTCACTTATTTACACAAGAATAGATTGACACCCATTTCTGTATTTTAATGGGTAGACTTTTGCTCTCTTAGTAATCTGCTTTTATCTATTACAGAATATGTAGCTGTTGTAATTTGTTTTGAAAGCTTTTCTGGTTAAACTATACTGAACAAAACTGACATCTATACTGATGTAGGTGCTGATGCATTCTGTTTACCTCAAGCTGATAAGACCTAAGGAGAGATCAAGGATGTTGTCTCTTCCATGAGTGTTCTCTTTACTCCTAGCACATTATCTGTTGTTAGCTTCAGTTGGTTTCTGTGCCTTAATGTTTTATAGTTGCAAGCACTGGGTAGTTAGAGTTGGTCAGTATCTTTTGATTAGATGTTCTTCCATTGGAAAATGCCAGTTCATTGAAAGTGAAACTGAAAAGTTATCACTGATAGAACTTTTTCAAAGATTTCTCAGATTCAGGAGGAAACTTCAAGTGAGATCCAGAAGAGTTCATTGGCTGGAGCATTAATTCCTCAAGCCCCTTTTCACCTTCTCAGATTCAGGCTCCTTCTCCAAATCAAACATAACAGGAACTTGAACCTGAGTCTTGCACAGAAGTGCTGTTTCTCTAGGGCCAGGCTATTGACTGTTTTATGGGGGTGCAGGGCTGGGTGTATATCTCTTATGTATGTTTGTGAAAAATTTCAAAATGTTTCAGATTTGTGTACATTGAAATAAGAACCACTTTAGAAACAGCAATATTTTGTGGAACAGAATTCTTGTTTTCTGGCCACCTTCTTGGTACCTTTCCTTCACTCCTTGTTCTCAGTCTGGCATTTATTATTTCAGTTTATCTTTGTTTCCATGTATTAATGACAAATAAGTGCTGTATTCCTGAATGGAGAGAATCAGGGTATTGATTTCAATGTATTACCTTCATATTTATCACTGTAAAATTCCTGGACTGTACTAGAAGTTGTCCTGAAGTCCATCACCCAGCACTTACTGCTTTGGCTTCACCATATATTCAATGTGAAAAAACAGATTCCCCCCCTCCCCCACTGAAAAGTTGAATTACTGAATTCACAAACAGGACTCATACAATTCAAGGCCTTTTAGATCTTCTCTACTGCCAGCAGTTATTAATATTTCTGTACTACTGAAAAGTAAAATAAAAGCTATTTGATTTGTTTCAGTAATAAGCCATCAGAGCTTCTGATGACAAGTTGTCCCCAGACATACTTTTGGCTTTCCAAGATCAAATGATTACATGATTAAACTGTATTAGAATCCAGGCTATGATGAATCTCCATAGCTATTGGAACATTTCCAGTTTGTCATGAGTTAAGGTTTAGTGCAGACTTGAAAAGTGCAACTCGGGTGATGTTGCTGATTCTACTTTGAAAATTGTCAAATAGAATCTGCTCTCTGCATGTATCGACTTTTACATCTTTTTATTCAGTTACTAATAGGGAAAATATTGTCCAGTCTTGAGGAATCTTGAGATTAATTCACTGCTTTATCACAGACTTCCTGTGTATGACCTTGGTTAAGTCACTTATGTATAGCTATTCAGGCAGTTAAAAATCCAGATAGTCAATTAGTATGATTTTTTTCTAAAAAAAAGTGTTCAGTTGCCTGTGTAATACTGAAATCAATGAGATTCAAGTGACAGCATCACATTTCCCCATCTGTAAAACATGGATAAAGTGCCAGGGTAAAACAGAAAACACTTCCTTACTTTGCAGTGATATTCTGAAGATTAATATACAAAAGATTGTGCGGTGTGGAGACACTATAGTAATGGGGAGGGGAGTGTATGCAGGTACCGTAGACTGTTACCTTTGCACTGCAGTCTTAAAAAAAATATTTTAAGTTAGAAGTCTAAATTATCACAGTCTAAACTCTGGTGTGCACAAGGTAATTTGATCAGCAGCACATGTTGATTTACAATTTGAATCCAAGGTTTTTATAGAACTGTCTGACTGAAGAGGTGAGAGCCCATTATTAACACAGTTACTGGTTGTGACGCTATTGTTAAGGTTGAGTTCTATTTGCACTTAAAGCAAGAATTCAAACTTTTGTTGTTTCACAGGAATTATATACTGCATCTTCCGCAAACTTACAACATTTATTTGTGTCCCAAGCTATGTGAGATAGCTAAAGTACAATTTTCCAGGTTTACACTACAGTTTTAGAACATATTGTTTTAGAAAGTTGGCAAGTATGTTTTATCATAAATTTACTATTAGAAAGAGGGAGTGGGGTTCTTCATCAACTAATAAGGTTTACAAAGTTCCAAATAGGAAAACATGTTAATTTAAATATTTTTGATAGGTGTGCTTGGTGAAAATTATTAAAACTCCATTTTAACATGGAAATACCTTGGAAGCAATAGAATTTGGAATAAGTTGCAGCCAGGCACTTGCTCAAGAAAGGGATAACCCCCCCACCCCTTTTTTCAGATTTACTTTTTGCAATACCACTTTTCTTTCTTTAGAGAGAGTTTATTTCTTCTTCTAGATTACTACCAGCAGGTTTATTTTTGTAAAGGAGACACTATTTTCACTTAGAAAATGGTAGAAATACTGTAACTGGAGAATGATGTGATTATTCTTTCAAAATTACACTTCTAATTGACTTGACTTTGTTAGTCCTTATTTCCTGATTTACACCGTGTAATAAATGTGTAGTATGAGGGAGAACCAGCTTCAAATTTTAAGCTAATTCAAGCCAAAAAAAAAATGGGGAGCAAAAATGAGTAATTAACAGATGCCTCTATAAATAATTGAATATAGTCAGGTATCGTGGAATAGTACTGACATCTACAAATTCTCATCTGCAGTGTGTAGCTTCAAGCAATAAGCTCATTAGAATTGTGGTGTTCTTCCTTTAATGTTTCATTACAATTCAGAAGCCAGTAAACTTCTGTATCATTAGCCATTAATTCAGCAGTTCAACTTTATCACTTCAAGAGAATTCAGCAGTTCAACTTCCATCAGACTCATGAAAGTTTATAGCATGTATTAAATATAGCATATCCAACTGGTAATTTTTTCTTCTCATGAAAAGTTTTGCACAAATTTATTTATTTATTGTTAACTAGGGTAGCAACAGCATCAGAAAAAAATGGTATGCCATGAATGATTAAATCAAATGTGATGAGTGCAATTTCTGTCACTTAAAATGATCATAGTTTGTCCTCTAAAGGCAGATATTTTCATTGCTTATGTCTAACATAGGAGAAACTGCAGAAACCTACCAAGGTGACCTAATTCATAGACTACTGTGTTCTAAGATAAAATCTATGAACTGCTCTGACTGTCCAAGGGTAGACTTGTAGCAGAAGTAAATGAATACTCGCTCAAACAGACAATTTATATTCCCCTTCTATTACACCTTTTTTTGTTTCAGTTAGGTGATCTGTACTGTGAAGAACTGAGTGGCTTTAATTCTCATGAAGCAATTCTTTCTTTTTTTCAAGTGCATGAATCATTTTAATACTTAGGCATAAAAATAATAAGATGAGTTCATTCAAATTAGTTGTCATGTTTTCGTGTGATCAGAAAAACAAGTGAAGATACATGCTGATAAGTATGAGATACAGCAGCTCTTATGAAAGCCTTTGTTTTGGTCAAGGAAAGCATGTGTATAGTAAACATCCATAATATTCAGAATGTTACGAAAAGACTTGAAGTTCTCATCAGTGGCTGAATTTCTCCCTTCCTTTGCGCACAGTTTTTTTTCTTTTAAATCATAAATAATTGTATTTTAAAGGTTCTGGGGTTTATTTGTTGCAACAGATCATTTGGAGACAGACCTGTTTAAGGGGGATAAGATCGACTTCAAATTACACTTCTGGCTAAATTTCTTATGTACCATTCATTGTTACAAGTTTTATGCTGTAAATTTTTATAATTAAACTAAAGGAAGAAAACAATTTTCTTTATTTATTTTGGCTACTTGGTGTATACTTATTTTTCTCCTATATTACCTCCTCCTCTCATATTAGCGAACAAAGATTCCAGAAATGTGTTTTATGATTGTGAAATTACAAACCTTGGGAAAGGAACGTAAAGGCAGGTGTTTGTTTAATTTAATTTCAAAAATAGATTTCAAGTCAGTGCACAATTTAAGATGTGTGAAACTCTCAATTAACCCTAACTGATTTGAAAATCTGTATCTACTGTGAGGGGAGCATTACCTTTTTATGGTAAAGGTGAAAATAGAGGAAGAGCAGGAAGATGCCTGCTGAGGGTTAGAATGCACAACAAATGTCAGTGCACATGCATATTTGCAGTAGTGTAACCATGTCTGTCCTAGGATATTAAAAAGACAGGGTAGGTGAGGTAATATATTTTAATAGACCATCTTCTGTTGGGGGAGAGAGACAAACTAACACAGAATACTTCTTCAGGTCTGTGTTCTACATCATATTTAGCCGTGATAATGTTTAAACTTGAAGGCTTGTCCAAGGGTTAAAGTAAGCTGGAATGCCCTGGAATGGCATTCTAGGGTCCCCTGTTTTTAGGGGGCAGCATTCCACCCCCCCCCATAGAAAAATGCACTGGAACACAGCTTTCCTGTATGTTTCCCCAGGGACGGCATAAGGGGCTGCGGGCTGGAGTGAGCCCAGCCATCACTGCCCCCTTTCCCCTGAGCCTGTAGCAGACCCTCCCCTTCCTGCTGGGCCCAGGTGGTGCCCGCAGCCTGGACCCAGTCTCAGGTCAGTGTGCCCTCTCACCAAGCCTCCATGGCATCCCTTGCTGCCACCAGGCCAACCCAGTTCCTCGGCTACCTTGATGGTGCAAGTAAAGTGGCTCTGGAGGGGGGCGCTTTGGGGACAGTCAGGCAGCCAGTGGCTCAGTGTGGAAGGTGGGGTGGCAAGAAGGGTTCAAGAAGTGGGCTGGGGAGGTGTGGAGGTGGCTGGGGGCTGTAGGAGGTGAAGTGAAGATGGAGGAGCTGGAGGTGGAGGGTTAGAAGGGCTGGAGTGGGGGTATGGGGGCAGGGAGCGTAAGGAATGGGAATTGGGGCTGAGGAAGACGTAAGGAAAGAGTGGTCGGATGGGGGGATAGGTGTTTCAGGGGCAGTAGCTGGGGTGGGGACAAATGTTTGGGGGGCAGTGGCTGGGGTGGGGACAAGCATTTGGGAGGGCAGTAGCTGTGGTTCGTGAAGGGGACCCAGACTTGCATGAAGGGGGGCCTCAGAGACTTAGGAGGGTTCCGGAGCCTGCCAAATTATACTTTTACATCTGGGCTGGTCTCTCCTCACCAACTGAAGATGGTTCACTGAAAGATATCATCTCTCCTGCTTTGTCTATAATGCACTTTCACGGTTGTCAAACTTATGGCCTGCGGGTTGGATCAGGATCAGGTTTTTATGGTTATGATCAGAAAATGAACTGCAAAATTAAACTTCGTTGCACTGAACATGGGTGGGGGAAAGGGTTGGGGTACCCATGCGGCCACATGGCCTGTGACAAGTGTCCTGCCTTCCAGTGTGGCCCCCCATATTGAATGACTTTGACACCCCTGTAAAACTCTCAGGCTTTCAGTTTATACTATTGTTCATTTTATTTTCTTTGTTTTCTGCAATAAACTTAAAATAAGATATAACAGTCTGTATACATATGTTCATCCTTCTCTACTGTATACCTTTACTGAGTAAGTGCTAACAAAATCAGGTGGGCTGTCATCTGAGTAAGAGACCATTCTGTGGTAAGAAGAAGGTTGTGAGTGAGAAATTTACATCTTGTCAGTGGAGCAGCTGGAGGTTCCATTCTTCATGCATCTGACAAAGCAAGATTATACCCACAAAAGATTATATGAAAAATAAATGTGTTAGTCGTTAAAGGTGCCACAGAACTCCTTTTGTTTGTTTGCTTGTTTTATTTATCTTATTTATAGGGCAAATATTAATAATAAATAATATAAAGTGAGCACTGTACACATTGTATTCTGTGTTGTGAGATCAGTATATTTGAAAATGTAGAAAAATATCCAAAGTATTTATAATAAATTTAAATCAATAATACAATTACAGCTGTGATGCATTACAATTATATTTTTAATCTAATTAATTTGTTTTATGTTGTTACTTGAATTGATTGCAACTGACAGCCCTAATGTATAAGTATAATGTATTATATCATATTTTAGGTCTCGACGCAGATACTAGTCAATGGCCCCATTGTAGATGATTTCTTGACCCAACAGATTGACTGTTGTGCATTGGCTTTACTGAGGTTGAATAACAAAACTCACTTATGGGCACATTCACAGCAAAAAAACTAAACAACGATGAGTAGCACTAGCAGATACCTATACTATGCTTATTCATGCATATAGAGTTTTTAAGGCCAGAATGTACCATTAGAGCTAGTCTGCTCTGTATGTTACAGGCCATTGACTGGAATTGTAGAAGACCAGCATGCAGCTCATAAGTCACAGTTTGGTGACCCTGTTAATGATTACTTTACAGGAAATAAAAGCTTAAAGGACTATCAAATGATGATAGAAGTGAATGGTAATGCATTAATATTTCCATCAATTAATTTAGAGTGCCAAAGCTCATTGGTAGTACCCTATAATTCCTGCATATTTATTGTGAGAGAGCCTTGTTATAGTCGAATAAAATTTCTTTCCAAAAGAATGCATAATGTTAGGCTTCCAGTAAGTACATGCCATGGTTTATGTATCTGTGGTATTGTAAACAGGACTGTTGTTGCTTGTTGTATAGGCCTGCTGCTTCTTAAATTACTGTAATTACTCTAGAAAACAAAATAACCAGGTAATTATGAGTCATGTCTTGCAAATTAGAGTTTTGGACAAAAATGGATCATAAATTTTGACATGTTTGGAAGAACAATAAAGGAAATGCAGTTGGTCATGCTGCAGAAAAATTCTGACTGATTTATTTATTAAAATCCATCCATACACTTTATCTGCCTCACTCTCTTCAAAATGTAAGCCATAATGTTTCTGAAGAGCCTCACATTGAAAGGGGAACATAACTCTTTCATGAACTCTGTAGTTTTTCTTTATTAATGAATCACTAATATAAACTTTCTGGGAACTTATCAGAAAAGTGTGCTGATCTGATCAATTAAGAAATTACCAATCCAAGCACTAATTGTTGTTGTTCTTCAAGTTCTGGTCCCTACTTGTATCCCACTCTGGGTGCAGTGTGGTCCTGAGCTTAGAAGATTGTTGCTAGACTTGGTCTGTGCCTATCCGTGTCTCTTCCTAGTGCTCTAAATGAAGGCTATAAGGGGCTCTGTGCACCATGCACCTCTCCTGTTCCTTTCTATCACTCCATGGTCTTCAGTGTCCAAAAAGTTAAATCTTCAGTACTTTTTAAAAAATATTGTTCTACTTTGAGTGATTGCAGATGTCCATTCCACTACAGGCACATGCATGCCTCATGTACAGATGTTGGAGATCTCCCTCCCCCCACCCAGTAGCATCCGTCAAGATGGCTTGAGCACTCTCTGTCACCATGCACGGGTACAAGAGAGTGGAGCTGCTCCTGACTCCCCTCAGTTCCCTTTTGCTGCATGTGGTGGTCATCACAATGATCTCAGGCGTATTTATTCAAGTGTCTCCCTCACTCGTAAATTTGTAAATAGTTGCAATTAGTAATTGGTAGTTGTTGGAGATAGTTAATTGAGTAATTTGGTGGCAGATTTCTAGTTGTGTCCCTTTGGGACCATTTCTTTTCTTTTGGTACCAGGCTCAGTACCAGAATGATGCCTGACTCCCAAAAAGTCCTGGGAGCCATGCTTAAGTAGCTCCCTTGTCAGTGATCCTCATCCAATGTGCTGGGAGTGTGTGAATGAGGCCCACATTAGTGACAAGTGGCATGTCTTCAAAAGCTTCAGACACTGCTCAAAGATAAGTAGAGTAGTGAGGAGTTAGAGCTTGCTAATAAAAACAGCATTTTGTCCCCCGCATCTGAGTTGTCATATGGGGAGAACATGCCTAGTACTTCAGCGTTGGTATGGAGTGTTTTACCACAGGTATCTTTGACTCCACAGTCCTGATTTCTGGTACTGAAGAAGAGACCCAGAATGTCCTTGGGCTCAACGTTTCATTGTTCCATCTTGGTACTGGGGTAAGATTAGGGACAAGAATTCTGCTCAGTGATTGGCCTCCCCAGGAGTTTTGCCTATCAAGAGAGCTCAATACTTCCAGAGTCAGTTACAGATCTGTTGAAAGACATGTGAGGAGCCAACAATCAATGCTGTTCCATCTACCCCAGAGCTTATGCAGCAACAAAAGACTTGCTTAGCTTTCAGTTGTGGTTTCACTATCATTGGAAACCATCCCTCCACTTTGTGCCTCTGAGGTTCAACCCACACTGTGTTGAGAAGCCCTGGTACCACTGTCTAGACTTCCTCTCAAATGGGTCTCCTCTAAGAGGGAGGCTTCCCTTAATTTCTCTGATACTGCCATCCTTAGGTACTTGTTACCTTTTTCAGGTACAATCTTTATCAGCACTTCCCTGTCTGAAGCTTCTGGCTCCTCATCCTTGGTTGCGGAAGTGCTGTCCTTTTCAATGCCACTACATCTGTTTATCACAAATGTACCAGTCTATCACCATCCAATTGGTGGCATGGAATGGTTTCTCAACTTTCTTCAAACACCTTTTGTGATTTGTTCATTACCTGCCATCTACCATCTGTCTATTACCATCCAAAGCTGTGTCCACAAGTTTCTTTTAAACCGAGACGAACACTGTTGTTTTGATTTAAAAAGAGTCATGTCCAGATGATGTTTCCTTATTTTGAAATAAGGAGCACCCTTATTTTGAAATAAGGAAAATCATTTTGATAGAATAAAACCTAGTTTTGTATTGAAATGAGGATTATTTCAAAACTCTGGTTTTGAAATAACCACGTCTGGCTCTGTTATATCAATATGCCCCCCACATATCAATATAACAGAATGACCTTCCTACCCTTTCAGCACCCTGGGCAGGGTGCTAAGGGAGGCGGAGATGGGCACAGAAGGGTGGCGGGTCTCTGCACTTTCCTGGCTCCTCAGCAAGCAAGCAGCCATGGACGACTGCAACTCCCCCACCGGCTTTCCCAGCTGCGGGCTCGAGCCCTCAGCCAGGAGGACCAGTGGCTCCCCCCCCCCACTTTCCCTGCGGCAGCCCTGGCGAGGTGGCGGGTGCGGGACCCACTCACCCCCCTTCAGCCCCGAGGTTCCCTGGCTGCAGGCTTGAGCCAGCAGTGGGGAAAGCAGGGGGGAGCCCTGTGGATGTCAAGGGGGTCTAGCTGGCTCCCACACTCCCACAGGGGCAGGAGCTGGCAACCCCAGCAATGGGGTTGAGCCTTCTGCTCCCCTGGCCACCTGCAAGCATCCAGGGGTGATGCCCGCTCCCCCAGCCCCTTCCAGGCTCCACTTCTGTGACATTGACCAGGCTGCGGAGTAGCTTGACTCTGCAGCCTGGCAGGGGCTGGAGGAGCGGCCATCACCCCTGGACACTTGCAGGCAGCCAGGGGCTGGGGGACCAAGGCATGGGAGAGCTCTGCCTCCATGGTCCCCCGTAGACCCCAGACCGGGCAGCAGGGCAAGCTGCTCCGGCACCCGCGGCCCCACTAGCTGCTGGGAGCCAGCTCTGAGACCTCCCCCAGGCTAGCTGCAGGGAAGCCCTGCAAGCCGGCTTGGGGACTGCCTCCCTCTGGCTTGCCAGGGCAGCAATGGAAAGCCTACGGGGGACTGGTCATCCCCCTGCTGCCGACAAGGGGGTGCAGTGGGGAAGCCAGCTCCCCGCCAGCTCCCTGGGGAGCCCAGGCAGTGGGGCGAGGGGGATCTGGGAGCTGGCTCCTCCCTGCAATGCTGGGGCTGCAGGCTCCAAGCCCCAGGGCGTGGGGAGCCTGGCTCTCACCCACACTCCCAGGCTTGCAGGCTGCCCCAGGGTCCATTCTTTGCTGCCCCATCAGCAGTGGGGGACGCAGGGCAGGGGTATCCCTGCCCTCAGGGCTGTTTTCCCCTGCCTGGCTCTCCAGGGTGAGAGCCATGCAGGGGATTGGGTGGCAACATTGTGCTGCCAGGCGGCCATGTTGCCACACCTCCCATGCAAAGTTCCCTCTAATTTTTCATAGGCTGTGTGCGCAAAAAGTTTCTTTTGTGCAAATTTTAGGAGCCAGAGTCCAAATTTGTGTGCAGTGAAACTTGTGAGTGCAATGGAGTAAGTGTGTGTGATTCAAATAATATCTAAACTTTATTTTGATCTGGTGATGGAGATGATTTTATAAATTACTAAAATTTATTTGAAACGTTACTTGAAATTGCCTTCTTAAAAGTGGTGTAAAAGTGTTAGCACTGTTGAATTTTTTTGTGTGTGCTTTATTTTGTTGTGTGCATGGATTTCACAACCTGTGTGCGTGCACGCGCATACGTGCACAGCTTAGAGGGAACATAGCTCCCATGCTGCCCCTCTGCTAAATTTAAATTGCATGTCAGCACTCAGGGCATGTTATTTTGATTTGAGTGCTCCCCTTAATTCGAATTAATTTATTTCAAAATAAGGACATTATTTTGAAATAACTCATTTTGAAATAACATTTAACGTGTGGACATAGCTCAAGTGTCTTAAGGTCATCTTCCCTACAATGAGAGCAAACTCATATATCCTAATTCAAACCTTTTCCATCAGACAGCATGGTATTTGGATGGGTGTCAGAGCTATAAAAGACATAGAGATCCAGACTATTTTTAACAATAGTAGGATGAAGTCCACTAGGAAGTGGGCACACAGCCAAGTGGAAAAGATTATTTCTTATTTGTTACATCATGGTTCTTCCATATTAACTGGTCAGTCAACCCTAGAGCACTGGTTTTCAAACCATGGGTCAGGACCCAGTACTGGATCGCAGGTCTTCAGATACTGAGCCGTGGCGCCCCTTGTTACTGCCACCAAAAGACTGGTGTGCATTGCTCAAAGATGTAATTGTTGGACATAAATTAGTTTTTTTTCAACGGGGTACCAAGAAAAAAAGTTTAAAAACTACTTCCCTAGAGGACTCTGATATTCCTATCATACTGGAATACCATTTCTCCTTAAAGACTTCAGTTCTGTTCCTCAGCTCCATAGGGGTGCATCTAGTTGCTGTCAGCCTCTATCACCCCTGATGACTTCTCAGTTTCACTCATTTGGTTTCCAAAGGGTCTAGTAAGAACTGTCCTTCCAGTGATGTACCCCAGTGTGGGACCCAGTTTGGTACTTTCACTGTTAATGGGGTTCCTGTTCAAAGCCCTGGCCATGTGTTCACTGCCTAATTTGACTATGAAAACTGCCTTTCTTGTGTCTATCACTTGAACTAGGAGAGCTAGAGAACTCTTTTTTGAAGAACTAAACAAGTTTGGTCAGAGCCACAAGAGAAGACCTGGTACATCTCTTGAGAGTATATGCTTGTAAATCATGTAACCACTGGAACATTCAGTGTTCTCAGCCAAATAATAGGGAGGGTCCAGCAAGGAAATCAAGTGGCAATATCAATTCTTTAATGTTCAGAGTTTCATCAGAGTTAACTTCACTGGGAATTGAACTCAATGGGGATTTTAAAGTCAGTGTTAATTGTGTGGCTGAATCACATGCTGCTGATTGAAAAAGTTCTGATTTGTGTTTGGGTTGCTGTTAAAATCTTCATCATCAAGAATATTTTGTGAAGCACTCAGTGTTCACCTACCACAGTCGTCATTGAGTTCAATGGGGACAGGCATAGACCAATGCGTAGACAGCTTCTGAAAATCCTCCTACCTGTCTCTCGACTAGTGAACTCTTAGACATAATTATGGCACATTTATATTCATATGAATCTGAGGTTTTTAGCAAGGAATTTAGAGCAAAGATTCTTCCTTCCAGAAATGGGTCTGTTTGGATATAATTTTTCTTTTCCAAAGTGTTATTCCCTGGGACTCACAGAATTCCCCCATCTGCTCTAATAGAGACAATCGTGAAAGGATTTGGATATCTGGTAGAACTGTCCTTACCTTTGACTTACCAATAAAGCCATTTTCTGGAAAGTGGGAAAGGACCTACAATTTGATTCTCTATGCAGATTTTGGGCCTCATTCTTGAGTATAATCAAGTGATGCTCCAAACACAAGTCACAGCTTTAGCTTCCCAGTTCCTCAGGTTGTTCCACCCCTCCCCATTCCTCAAGAATAAGTTAGAAAACGCTTAGGGTCAGCCTGCAGCCAGAAATAGCTGGGGTACAAAAAATGTTTATGCCTTATGCCATATTCCATAGAACAGATAGGTTCTTCGTCACCAAAGTTCCCTTTGACTTATAGGTTTCCCTGTGCTTGAGGAATTCCCAGCTCACTAAATCTGATGTCTGTAAGGTCCTTTTGTGCTGGCATAGATGGCCACAGAGTTAGGTCAGAGTAGAGAATCAGGTAGTTGGAGCAGGCTAGGAATACTTCCTATTCAAGTATGTCTATTACTCTTCACCTTTACCTGGTATGTCAAACTCTTAGTAGGGCTGTGTCTGCATTTGAGCTGGATGATGTGATTACCAGATCACATAGACATCTCTGCTCTGGCTTTACTCAAGTTAATGAGTTAAAACTAGCAGTGTCACCAGTGTAATCAAGGCAGCAGTTTGAGCTAGCTGTCCGAGTGCATACCAAACTGGATGCTATGGAAATCACAGCTCCCAGCTCAAATGTACACATAGTCAAACATTCAGGCCACTATTCTTTTGAAGTTCCAAAGGGTAGCCATGTTAGTCTAGTTCAGCAAAACAAGCAAGGATTCCTGATGCACTTTTAAAGACTAACAAATTCATTTATTGTATGAGCTTTGGTGGTGGAAAATCAGACTGCGTCAGATACTTTGGAGATGGAACATCATATTAAGGAAGGTGAGATCAAATCACCTTTTGTAATGGGAAAAAAATCCAGGGTGCCTATTCAATCTTGATTTTACACAGTCAGATTTGCATATAATTCCATTTCTGTAGTTTCTCTTTGAATCCTTGATTTGTTGTTCACTTGTTTGAGTACAGCTATTAACAAATCATGAATGGAGTGATCAGGAAGATTAAAGTGTTCACCTACTGGTTTTTGATTGTCCACAAATCACTTTTCTCTGACCTCACTGAGGAATATCAAAAGGAACTACACTACCTACTTAAGAAACTCCCCAAAGTAGCACAGGAACAAATCAAGACAGACACACCACCAGAACCCCAACCAGGTTTAGTCCATCTACTAATGAAAATCCAGAAAAATGGAAACCCCAGATGCCCCATCATCTCAAGCATTGGCACTCTTACAGCAGCTTTATCTGGCTATGGGGACTCTCTCCTCAGACCCTATGCTATCAATTTTAAAGCAGATTCATTTCTGCAAAGTATCCTTTATACTGTGTGAAAAAAGTGCACACAGGTAATTTTAAACTGGTATGGAAAGGAAAATGTGACGTGGAAACAATGCGTTTGGAACGATCAGCCATGAAAGCTATTGTTTAAGAATCTGACATTATGAAATCAAGAAATGAGTTTATAATGGAACATCAGTTGCAGCGTTTTTACATGAATAACTACTGCAGAAGAATGTTAAACCTGGGCATAACAGTTAAAAAAGTGAACTTTTTAAAATATTCTTGAAACTTCCTGTGAGCACTCCAGCCACATATCTATTCTGTTAAGACAATAGATGCTCATAAGTTTCTCTGAGATCTACTTGCCCTTCATTTTTATTACTGTTTGACTTACTGTATTCTTTTTCACATGTCTGTGAATGACTTGGCCTACTTCCAAATGAGGCATTGATGGAAAAAAAGACAGCCAGGTTTTGTGTAGTGAGTTCCAGAGTACAGGTTAAACAGGCACAGACATTAAAGTTGTGTTGTTAATGGATTTTCAGGAATATAGGGACAATTTCAGAGAACATGCTAAATGGTGATGAAATCTTCCTGAAGGTTATGAATGTAATAAAGGCAATTTAAATACTCACTGCTAATATAAATGAGGAATGATTCTGTTTATTCTGGATAATATTGCTCCTTTTTGGATGGAATATAAGATTTCCTTACTATGACTGTTTCATGATTTAAATTAAATGCAGCTAATTAGCCTTCTCATGTCTTATCAAGAGCCACTGACAGCCAAGTAGGATTTTTGGTAAACTTAAGTGAGATTTACAGTGAAGCTTTTCCTCCCACCAAGAAAAAGATGAGATTCCTTAGTTCACTGTTTGCCATTTTCTGCATTTTAAGTTATTACTGCATTTCTTCTTTTTTAAGGTCATTTTTAAAGGATGGTCCAACTTGTGATCCGTGGGCTCAATTGGGTCCTCAGGATGATTCTGCCCAGTCCTTGAATGTGTTTGATTGTGGACTATTTTGCTCTCAAAATGGCATCCTTTTGCATGCACTCTAACTGGAAGTTCATGCCGCAGGGAGGATTCCAGTTTGTTTGTGGTGCCTGTGGTGTTTTTGTGGTGATGCCACACAACTACACATGCACAGTTATACCAGTATAAATATGTAGCAGAGTTCCTGGCCTAAGAAAGGATATAGCATGAGGAGTGTTTAGGAAAATGTCTATAAGCAGGGGGAATTAATGGGTATCATTCACTACAAAAGAAAGCAGAGAAAGACACAAGGGTGAATACATTTAAAATTGAAAAACTCACAGCATATATACCTAAATATTGTAAGTCCACCCCAAAAATTTTCCATGGGTCCAATTGTCAGGGTGCAAATGACACTGATTTTAATAGGAGTTTATTATATAATAGTGGAATTGGGACTAATTTCCAGTTTCTGTCCTGTGCTTTACTTGTACAGAAGGGAGCATCAATGGCTATATCTACACACTTGCTTAGTCTGAACTAAGTAGTTCAAACTAACCGCATTTTTTTAGTCTGAGCTAACTTGTAGTTCAAACTAGCTATGCTTTTCTAGTTCAAACTAAAAAAGCACAGCTAGTTCGAACTAAAAGAAAGAAATTAGTTCGAACTAACCATTGGTTCAAACTTATTTAGTGTGAATGAGCATGACTATATCATGCTAGTTGAAACTAAATTTTGAAATAATTTCAAACTAAGCAGTTAGTTTGGGCTAACAAGCTGAACTAACTAGTTTGAGCTAATTTTTTTTTTTAGTTTGAACTAGGCAAAGCCTCATATAGACAGAGCTCAAATTAGTTTGAATTAAGGCTCCATAATTCAAATCAAATCATAAGGCTAGAAGGGACCTCATGAGGTTATCAAGTCCAACCCCCTGGGAATTGAACCCAGGACCTTCTGCATGTTAAGCAGAGGTGTTAGCCACTACACTATTTGCAGGGCTCAAACTAACTTGCTAGTGTAGACATAGCCAAAGGTACAAAGTAGGTGCCCAATTACTTTGTTTATTTGTAACCCATATGCCTAAAGTTCTATCTCTTTTAGGGATCTCATGAGGCTGGGTTATGTTGCTGGGCAGATTTGGCTGCTCAGATCTGGAGGCTTGTGGAAATCAAGTGATTGGTTGTATTGAGAATGCTTCACAGGGTTTTCTACTCCTGCTGTGGTCAGATGCCACGAAAGTAGCAGCCTGAGAGGAGCAGTCACAGAGCTGCAATGAGAAGAGTCAATGTGCTGGGAGAAGCTGAGCCAGGAGTGAACAGCAAGATGTTTTCTCCCTGCTGTGGAGCGTTTTGCAGCAGAGTTCTCTCATACGCACATCTGACTGATTGCTGGTTAACCAGTAAGATGACTGCATGGTGCTGGTTCTGTAAGAGAAAGAAGAGCCTGCATGGATTCTTTCCTAAGATTCCTCCAACCAAAGAAGAGGATTGCTGCTTCTTGCAACTCAAAATCTTTGGACTTGAATAGAGACTGGAACTGAGATATGAGTGGACTCCACCTAAACTTTCGGACTCTTGGGTTTGTTTCCCACAGTCTTTCTGTGGGGACTCTTCTGTTTAAATTCATTTTGTTTTTCTTAGGATAAGGTCTATCATGTTAATAAAGTTCATTACGTTTGTTCTTAGGTAGTATTTTAATGTGGGGAGTGTAACCGAACAATCTTCACAGTGAATCCTGTATAAATTGAATCCTGGGTCTCCAGCTGCTTCTCTGAAGGAGTTGGGGTTTAATTTTCTTTATTTCTTTATTTTGTTCTTTCTTTCTTTATTTGAGGCACTAGAGAAGAACAATTAAATAAATTCTAGCTCAACCAAAGGATACACATAAACTATTTCACTGTCAAATACTGTACACTACTGTGAGCAGTAGCTGCTACTTGGTACTTCTGAGGAAGATTTAATCACTCAGCTTTCTCTTTCCCCAGGTAGTGTATTGACATGCAATATTTTGAGTGCTGTACATGGGGGAGAAGACAGGGATGTGTCTGTGAATTATTGCTGACTCTTGTGACTCTCATATCAAGTAAACTCTAAAGCATGAGATTTAAGTAGGTTCCTTTCAGCACCCTGTGTGTACACAATTAAGGTAAAAAAATACAATAAAGATTTTTACTCTTAATTCAAATTCTTGTTTAGAAAGACAGCTAAAGCAGTGCTCATGCTAACAGACATACTTTATCCTCTTTCATCTTTGGAAAATCTAACTTTAGGTTCATGATTGAAATTGATTACTTCTACATGTTTGGCAGCTTTATCTTTTGGCATTTGTTTTCTAATAAAGTGGAACTGGGTTCAGAAGGTTGCTTCAATGTTGAAAGTTTTGGCCACTTTTGTGAGTTATTCCCTAAAAAATATAATGGAAATCTACGGAAACTTTTCAAGCAATAACATTTTCAGTTGCACTCAGTGGTACAGGTCACTGTTTGTAAGAAATTATCTGATATAACACTTTTCTCCCAAAGCAGGTTTAATGGAAAATACATTTTTGTGATTGTTTATACAGATGATAGGAAGCCAGATTTTGAATTTCATTTGGGTTGGTCCAGATAAGACAAATTAAAAGTTAGACTGTTTTTAATATTAGTCTTTGATCTGATATAAAAGTTACATAATGTGAAAATTAAATGGTAAGTTAATTTTATAATAAGATCCATAAGGCTGCCATAACACAGATCCTTTAATCAAGCACATCAAGCATCCTTGGTCCTGGTTTCATTTGATTTCAGAAAGCAATTGCAATAGTAATGAAGTGGCTGTTGTGAATATTTATTATATCTAAAGGTTCCATTCATTTTTGCTTATTGAAGAAAGGAGAGCAGAGGACATTAAGAGGTGAGCTGAATACCAAAAATGGTTCAGTAGGGATGAATCATTAGCTTGCCATTTAAAAGGCAAACACCTGTCTTGACAGTGTTCAAATATTTTGCTCAGTTAATGTTCAGGCTACATGTTAACATGAGATACTCCTCTCCAGGTCACTATTTTGAATCCAGTTTATGCTGGCAATGACTGAAGCCACTTGATAACTCATCAGTAGATTACTTGAAATGTTGAGTTGATGATTTGTCTCCTCCACATTGCTCGTGAGCAAGTATCCACACTGGAAAAAAGAAAACATCACCACATAGTGGCAACCTTAAATGAATAGAAAATGCTATGAATGTGCCCAGAATCAGAACACCTTTCATGGCAGAGGCCATCCATTCAGAACAAAATTGAGGTTAAGCAGGTTAAGGTATGATTTTACATTGCAACTGTCCATGCTGCCTACCTGTTTTAAGGATCAAATGACAGACTGATTTCCATCACCATAGTCCATGAGCACTTCTCAGACACTAAACAGCTCAGCATGGATGGTCCAGTGATTAGACCACCAGTCAGGAAGTTGAGAGATCTCAGTTCAAGTTCCTGTTCTACTGCAGAATTCCTTTGTGATTTTGGACAGGGTACTTAGTCTCTCCACAACTTAGTTTCCCATGTGATAACAGCACTTCCCTACCTCATGTGCATCTTGTAGGGAGCAATAAGTTATATTTGGAGGCACTCCGATACTCCAGAGTTGGGAGCCCCATATATGCTGCTGTTAGACAAATAAACTCTGTGATGTTGGTAGGAGGAATGGAAGTGTGTTATCCTAAGGGAACTGAAACACAAATTGATTCAAGACCAAATTAAGGTTCCTGACTCTGCCTAGCAACCACCATTTGCTCTTATAGAGGCTATATTTGAGTTGTGAATTTCTGTGGTCCATTATGCTTCAGTCACTGTCCTCTGACACCTCTCCATCCTCTGTGGTGAGCCATGAGCACTTCTTGTAATGACCTGATTGCTCACTGAAACAGAGTGGATGGCTTTAAAATGTGTGATCAGAACAAAGTGGGGAGAAGGGATACATTAAAACAGCAAGAGCTACATTCCGTGGTATGGATATAAAATGATCTCACACCAGTAAATTGTATAGGGATAGAGAACTAACAAGAAGTGGAACAACTGTAGAATAAGTGGTTTGCTGTTGCCACAACATGTAAAATGGTGCTGCCAGATGGAGTGTGATATGTTTTTGAAGGTAATGAAGGATACCTTTATTGTTTATTTAGAAGGCACACCCAGCTTCAGTTAAGTAGCACCTTTCCATTCCTGCACTTACATAGCCTCTCTGCAGCAGAGCTATCCTCACACTTTATGCTTCAGATACCATATACTGACAGCTGAAATATCTTCCTAGGAGATCATTCTGATTCCCATCCTTCTGGTACCTGTTGGGAGTGTGGTATTTGTTGCTTTATTTGGGAACAGCATCCCCTTAATATCTTGCACATTAGCAAGCAACAGGACAGCTGTTGTGACACGATCATCTGTGTCTGGGACTTCTGCGTGTGGATGGCTGGAAAGAACAACCTGCATTTTGGTGCATGCTACATATTCATCCTGCATTTCCCAGTCTGTTAGTTCAGCCATGCATGTTCATGCCAACATAACTGTAAGGTACTGTTAACATTTACCTCTAATTGGCTGGCTCATATGTCATTACCTGCTGGTTCCTGATACTCCCTATTTCATGATACAGTCCTGTCCTTTGCAGATATGCATCCTGTGAGTGCTGGACTCACACTGGTCTTTCCTGTGTCACAGTGTTACAGCAGTCCTGAATGCATGCTTCTGTGAGCACACCCTGCTTCTCTTATTTTGCTCAGTTGTCACAACTGTTTCAGCAAAATACGCCTTGGATCAAGAGTGAGTTTTGTTGAGTAACAGCAGGAGTTTGTGTGGCTCTGTGTGATGTTTACAATGCTGGGAATATTTTGTTGGGACTATGGACGTTTTGAAGAAGGAATCTGCTTACTTTGCACTGTCCACAAATTCAATGTGCTGCTAACTCTTTGGGCATTGTTTGCTAACCACAACACCTCTCATTCACCTCCTTCGTGGTCGGAGTATTTTGTAACTCTGCCAGCAGACTATTCCCACACTAGTAGTCCCAGATCTCACTTTACAGCAGCAAAAGCCCATACCTTTGTCTATCTATCATAGTCAGTGATGACTGTGGAGGGGGGAACTTTAGCACTTGTGAGCTCAGCCATGAGAAGCAAGTCCAGCTTTTGAAACAAAGCCTCAGGAAATCTGCTTGATATTGTATCTTGAAGATGGCGCTGTTGATATGCTGCATCTCTCTGCGTGTCAACTACCTGGATAGAATCATACACCAGGGATTTCCATTTACATGTATCTCTGGCAACTTCTTCCCAGTTCTCTATGTTAATATTTGCTTTCTTCAAATCCCTTTTCAAAACATCCTTATAGTTCAGCTTTTGTCCTCCTGTATCATGTTTCCCTTCCCTGAATCCACACAGAGGAGAATCTTTGAGAGCCAATGATCTGGCATACAGACAATGTGACCTGTTCATCTCAACTGCTCAGCTGTTATAAGTGCCTCAACACTGTGCATGCCAGCTCTTCTCAGTACCCCAGTGTTGGGAGTGTGATCATGCCATTTTATTCTTAGTAGCTGCCACAAATGTCTCAGTTGCAAGCTTGCAAGTTTTTTGATGTCACCTATATAAAGTTGTTTTTTTTTTTTAATAGGATACAGAAGCAAAGTCTGCCCCACAGCACAATAGACCTTCATTTTTGTTGCTGTGGTGATGCTGTGCTGATGCCAGAGACATTTTGATAGTCTTCCAAATACTTTGGAGGATGATTGAGTGTGATATGCAAATTATGCATCAGGGGTATTATTGTTAGCATCTGTGTTTCCTACATATATGAAGGCGTTGACACATTTAAGAGTTTCCCCCTTGACAAGAACTTCAGATATGGCATCACTGCTAACAATTTTGTCTATTGGATGGTTGGTAAAAATGTTTGGTTTTGCTCGTATTTATCTTTAATCCAAATTGTTTTGTTGGTGACACAAATTAAGCAGTTCTATTTAAGTGCATACAAACAAGAATGAAATTGCTCCTGAAGGTGTAAAATTTTCTATATTCCTGGTAATAGTAACTGAAGAGTTGGGGGGCCTAGTCTCAGGGCCAGATTATTGGAGGGACTTTAGGGGCTTAAGCCCTGGGCGCTGGCCTAAAAAGAGGCTCCAGGCTCCAGTTTCTAAACCTGTGAAACTCCAGTCTCTGCCTGGCTCAGCACCAGTAGGGCAAGAGTGATGAGAGTGCTCCTACCTTGCTGGCACTGGGGGTGGGGCCAGGGTCCTGGAGCTAGCGGCCACTCTTTGTGCTCTATCCCACCTCCTGGGCTGGCTGGCCTGCCCCCAGGGATGGGGTGGGGTGGGCAAACCCTTGTTTCCTTCACCCTGGGAGTGGGGAGGGGCAGGAATAGCCCCTGTCCATGACCCTGGGGGCTGCACCCGAGGCCTCCACAGCACATGCCAGCTACCCCTCCAACACTCCTGTGCAGCCTGATGAAAGTGGTAAAGGGGTGGGAGTGGCCTCTGGCCCCAGCCCCCCCCCCCCAGTGAGGGAGGTAGGGGCCCACCTAAGTGGTCGGAGGTCCAGTTGTGAGGGGGCAACCTGGAGCCCCCGGGTTGGATAATTCACTCCTGCCTTGTCTCCTATGCATATTTCTTATAAAATTGTTCTTATTACACTGATAAATGGTAAAAGGTGTTAAAATTCATAATAAATAGAAGTACACATGTAAACATCATCATCATACCACACATGGGGAGTTTGCATGTTTTATGTTCAAATTACACAGTCTATCATGGCAGTATTTTTCTATAGTGGTGACTGTGTGCTTCAGTAATATGAGGGGTGGGGGTGGGAGAGGAAAATTAATTTAGGAAGGTCTTCCTCTGTAAAGAAGTGATGCAGCAAAATCCAATGGATTGAGCACCAGGATGGGAGGATGCCTTTGGCACTGATTTGCTATTTGTCCTTAAGCAAGTCACTTTATATCAGTCTCTTTCTTTATCTGTTTGATGATGATAATAATAATTTGTAATCACTTTTGTAATCCACATTGAAATTTGTGAATTAGAAGCCACTTTCAGTATCAGACATTATGGTTTATTTATCTTTTCCTTAAAGAATCACTTCCGAGCCCTGAGATTTTAACAGTGTCACGTTGCTAATTGGTTAAATATTCAGAGTGTTTTGGTGATTGTACCACATTGGAATAGTATCTGATGACAGTGCCTGCCAGTAGTCTAGTAAGAAATCTTCTGGTAATTTTTCAAAAACTATCTGAATGAAATGAAAATTTGGCAGCCTTTTCAATATTTTCCTGCCACTTATTTAAACTTTGCAACATTGTGTAAGTAAAAACTAAAATATGAGCAAAGGAAACAAGAGTAACTGGAAAGACAAGTTTTATTAACATAACACAAAAGGTAGGGAGAATTACAATACATTATAGAATCCAATCATTAAAGAAAATATCCCTCAACCACTACAAACCCTTCGCAAATAGTAGAGGATTCAACATATAAACTAAATATAAAGCACAGAAATAAAAAGTAGCAATAAGGAAAGCCACATCTGTCATCCTGCAGTTGTGAGGCTAAATTCTCACTCTCATATGCTAGAGATCATTGTTTTTGCTTTCAAACAATATTGCTGGTCCTACCTGCTTCCAAGAACAGAAGGAAACTGATTTGCTGTGTTTCTGAATGATCAGGAAAAACATGGTACAAGAAAAACATGCAAGGTTGGTAATGCAGATAAGAACAGGGGTAATGGAACATTTTCAGCCATCAGAAGACCACTGCTTATTTTATTGGTGGCCAGAAAAGAGACCTTCTAATAGAGTTATAGACCTCATTCTTTTCATGCTGGTGTAAATCAGGAGGAACCCCACTAGTCACACTGGCTTTACACCAGTAGGAGATGACCCAGAACCAAACACCTTTTTAAAACTGAAGATTACTTCTGATTGTGAAATAAATTAATTTCCCTCAGTTGTATTCTATACATTTTTATTTGTGATTTCATATCACCCCTTTTGCACTGGTTATGGGTCATGGTTTTACAGAGGCATCTAAAGCTAAAATAAGCTGCTGAAGAGGAACCTCAGAGACTAGCTGAGTTCTTTCTTGGCTATTCCCTAGAAAGATGAGTATTCTTCCCTGTGAAATCCTGGCAAAACTTTGAAAATGCAAAGCTGATTCACTAGTTTATTTGTGACCTTACAAAGGAACAGGTAGAAAGTATTTCTTCCTGCCTTTTGCACAGTTTCCCTCTCCCCTTCCCCCAAATCACTGCCGCAAAGGACAGGATGGTAGGCCTTTTACTTCCCCATCCTGGTTTGTTGTGATTGGAAATTAAGAATGACAAAATGGGAATGAATCATCTGTGCATTTGATGAGATAAAGGCAGTCTTTACACAAGTTTTATTTTAATTGCCTCTTAGGGAGCATGAGGCAATTTCTAAATAGCCAAATGAGCCTCTCTCAGCCATCTGTTATCAGCAGACATAATCATTCCCTTACAGTGATAAAAAGGAGAAAGTTCATGAAACATTTTGCAGCTGAAAAAAGAAAACATAGTTTTATATGATCTTTGGCCCATATGTGCCAAACAAATGCCTTCAATTTATTCTGGACACTAAGGCTATATCTATCTATATTAGAAAGCTTAGTTCAGACTTGCTTAGATCGAACTAAAAAAATTTTAGTTTGAACTAGCCAAAGGCTAGTGTAGACACGGACCAAATTAGTCCAGACTAAGCCTCCTTAGTCCGGACTAATTTGGCAGCGTATACATAGGCATAGAAATGAAGCAATACAACAATGTAAAGATAACAGATTTTCCCTCCGATTTTCCTGCCTTTATATAATGTCCTGTGGCAGACACCGACCTTTTTCTTTTAATTAAAAGTTTTGTTTGACTAAAACTGCATTTTTTCCTTTAAAATTATTGTAAAAAAGAATATTTCTGGCTACTCCAGGATCAGTCTGATCTACTTAGGCACCATACACTGAAGATCCTCTCAAATATTACTATAAAACATGCATCCTCCCATATATATAACCCATTTTACAGGTACAGAGAGATTACATGACTTGCTGAAAGTTACACAGGAAATATGTGCAATGGAGCAAAGAATAGAATTTAGTCCTCCTGAATGACAGTTTAATGCCAGAATAGAATAGTACCATGATTTAAATGAGAGAAAGGAGTCTCCAGAAGCCAAAGTTGTTTCTGACCCTGTTCATGTGTATTGGTTCCATACTGGTGCTCAGGATAGAGTGCAATTTTTTTTCTTGATTGTCTCCCTTCTATTTAATAATGAGAAAAAAGGTAATTTTCATTCTTCAGATCTGAGCAGATTACCAACAAAATTAGTAGACCTACAGCCTGTTATGTGATGTATTTCTGAATCTTTTATGTCATTCAATGAAAGTCTAAGCAGTCTTTAGTTGAGTAGAAAATTCAGCTCCTAAGTTGCAGTGTTACATAAGAACAGCCATACTGTATCAGATTAGGATGTCTGGCTATGGCCAGTGCAAGCTGCCTGCTTCAAAGGGAATGAACAGAACAGGGCAATTATCAAGTAATTCATCCCATGTTCCAGTATCTGCAAGTCAGAAGTTTAGGGACATGATGTTGCATCCCTGTCTATTTTGGTTACTAGGTCCATCAGTGAGTGTTGTGCATAAACTTATCTAATTCTTTTTTGCACCCAGCTGTACCTTCACCTTTACAATGTGCCCTGGCAATGAGTTCCACAGATGTGTGAAGAACTTGCCCTTTTGTTTTATACTTGTGGCCTATCATTTTCGTTAGGTGATCCCTGGTTCTTACATTATGCAAAGGTGTAAATAACACTGCCCGTTCACTTTGTCTGCCCCTTAATCATCTCTTTTTCAAGTTGTATGGTCCCAGTTGATGGGAAGACATGAACCTCCCACACTTTGTCCAACACAGGCACATGGGGGACAATTCAAACTCTTAATTGTCTCTCCTATCTCATCTTTCTGGGGCAGGAAAAAGAGAGAGAGGGGAAAATGACTTGGCTGTGACGTTATCTGAGTTCTGAGCCTATACCACCCTCTCCTGTTGCTGTTGGATGATTTGGATTAGGGTGAACTCACTGACTAGGTTCTACCTACACAGGCAGAGAGGAGGAAAGAGGAGATTGTTTCTGTTAAGTGTTGGCGTACAGCGATGTTGGCTGTGTTCTATTGTCACCTTTACTGAATATTCTGGCTTTCTTAGGAACGCAGGGGATATCCTAGTTTTAGCTGGGATTTGGAACAGATTTTTTGCCATATGGCAAATTAGCAAAGATGGTATTTTTTCCACCTTCCATCTGGTAACCCTCATGTCAGATTGAGGGATTTAAATAATATCTGTTGCAAGTGTGATGAGTTTTAGCTTGGGCCTTAAGTTAAGAATGGGTCTGATGTAAGATTCCTATAATCCAAGTGGCTGGTTGGCCATGGGTTCCAAGCACAACCCTATATAATCAGGAGATACACCTCCACGTCTTGCACACCATGGGAGGACCCTTCAGCTTTTCTCTTCTACTTCCCAGCATGGAGGAGAGGGATGGGTTGGGACTCTGGCTTCTAGCCAGGGTCCCTGAGCATATAGAAGAGGCATTGCTTTCATACTCATCAGATTTGTAGAACTCAAAGTCATAGGTCCCCAGTTAAATTCTGCAACCCTGCTGGGTAGATTGGCAAGGGGTTCTTCCCGACTAATAGTTTAGAAAATTGTGGCCTCCATATTTAACTGTGACATGTGTCTCATTGCTCCATGTCCACATCAATGCCCCTTTCCCTATATGATCCTTTTGCTTTATTTAAAAAAAAAAAAGGCCTGTATGCTATTCATCTAAACTTTCATTCAAATAAAACCCAAGTTGCTGTGACTTTGCCAAACTTCATGGCTACAGCAGCAGTGTTTGTAGAACAGTTAGTTGTTTCTGTTGCGATTTTTGTCAATGGATAGCTGAAGGATGCAGACTTCCCAACCCAGTGTGCAGCAGCACTATCCTAAAGACTAGAAACGGTGAGAAATTCATTCAGTGTCCATGTCTGTTCAGCCTCTGCCCTTTCTGGAAAGACTGCCAACCAAAGGGGTGCTTAAGGCTCAATTCTGCAAACATTTATATATTTATATAGCTTTATGCATATTATTAGAGCTTCTGAAATGAAAGGATCTACTCCAGTGCATAAGTAAGTATGTCCAGAAGTGTTTTCAGAACCCTTTCTGCATGTTGTTTGTGATTGGTTTTCTGTTTGGTGAAAACTTATTCAATAGGAAATAAACTGAGGGATAACAGTCTTGTCAGGTACGAAAGAAAAAGTAAAAAATATATTTACCTGCCTGAAAATAAGTAACTTTTGTCACAGTGATAACTAGATCTACAATCAATGTTCCCTCTAATTTTTCATAGGCTATGTGTGCAAAAAGTTTCTTTTGTGCAAATTTTAGGAGCCAGAGTCCAAATTTGTATGCACTCCAGTGAGTGCAGTCAAACTTGTGAGTGCAATGAAGTAAGTGTGTATGATTCAAATACATTTTATTTTGATCTGGTGATGGAGATGATTTTATAAATTACTAAACCTTATTTGAAACATGTTACTTGAAATTGCCTTCTTAAAAGTGGCATAAAAGTATTAGCACTGCTGAATTTTTTTTTTGCGTGCTTTATTTCGTTGTGTGCGTGGATTTCACAACCTCTGTGCGTGCACACACATGCATAGCTTAGAGGGAACATAGTCTACAATGTGTAAAAGTAAATGAGAAATGTGTTTTATTTTTTAAATGGGGAAAATGTTCAGCCATTTTTTTCATATTAAAGATACTATTTGTCTTTCAAGTTTTTTGCTAAAAACTGTTCTTTTTTTCTTTTTCCCCATTAACCTGTGTGCTTGATATTTAGTGTTCTTAGTTCTCAGGAAGAGCTATTTGTAATTACTATCTGTCCATATAAATTAACTTTAGCTACTCATTTTAACACTAATTTTAATGCATTTTCTCTAGTGCACATAACAGTATGGATTTCAGCATATTATGGTCATTGTTCAAATTCTTCCCTGTTCTAATTCCCCTGTGATTAGTGACTTAGTCTGTCCCATTATCTGTATAATGGGAAAAGCTGTAGGTCTTATTCTTCACCTATTGAAAGAAAAAGGTTTAATATAATTTCTATTGAAGCTGGTAACATTGCTGTACTGGTTTATAAGAAGCATGATGTCTGAGGCTGTATGAATCATCCACCTTCACTACTGTAATATGTTTGAGCCCCAGACTGGGCTGTGTCCCAAACTTAGTATTTGGAAGTCTTCCCTAGAAAGTACACATGCTATTTAGGTTCAAATCTTTGTTCTATTAAAGTTCAATGGAACCAGAATTTGAGGCTTATTCAGCGTCTCGATAACAGTACTCCTCAATTTTATTTGTATGTTCATCATGTATGCAACAATGTATGTCTGATAAACATCAGTTACAAATATGATGAAGTTCCAAAGCGGCAGCTGTGTTAGTCTAGTTCAGCCAAAGAAGCAAGGCGTGCTGTGGCACTTAAAGACTAAATAAATAAATCCATTAGTCTTTAAGTGTCATAGGACTCCTTGCTTCTAAATGTGATGAAATAATACATGAAAGTCCAGAGATTTAGCTGTAATTGAACTCAATGTGCCCATGAATCACAAATTGCCAGTGGCACGATAATGATGCCTCCTTTGTGGCAAGATGGTGACCACAAATTAGATACTTAGGTCTGTAATTTAGAATAAAAATAATTCTGAATTATGACTGATGGATATGATTGTGTTACCCTCTATCAGAGTATGGGTTACATTACGATTCATAGTTATCTGTATTTTCAGATTTTTGGAATTTATTCTTAAAAAGCAAGCAGTTATATTAGGTCAGGTTTATATATCAGTAGATATGAATAAAGAACAATTTAAAAACTATTTTCCAAAGCTCAAATTAATTCATACTTGTTCAATAGAATTAGAATACAATAGCATTACATCCTCAGACCTACATGTGTACTTAGCTTTATGCCCATGTGCAGTGCTACTGAAGTCAATGGAATTACTTATGTGCTTAAATTTATATATGTGTGTTAGTGTTTGCAGGACTGGGACTAGCTTGAGGGAGTGAGGAATTATCTTTGTAGGATAGGCTGTAGATTCCCTGATGATGTACTGGAGAGTTTTACTTGTGGACTCTAGATTATGGACAGTGGTACTCTGTTGTTTTCCTTGTTGGGCTTGTCCTGCAGTAGTAGATTTCTGTGTGCCCATCTGGCTTTGTAAATCTGTGGTTTTTTTTTTTCTCCTCCACTTCCTCAAGTGACTATTATAGTTTTAAGAGTGCTTGATAGAGATCTGGAAGGTGTTTGTATCTGTCTGAGGGACTGAAACAAAAGCAGTAGTGTCTTAGGACTTGAGAATAGATACTGGATTGTGTGATGTATCCCATATGAATGCTGGAGGGATGTAGGTAAGTACAATGGTCAGTAGGTATCTGGTACAGGGTGGTGTTTATGAAGACATCACTTATATGTAATGTAATACACTGTAGTACAAGTCAGACCTCTCCAGCTCATCATTAAAGATCTACAGTGTATCCTAAAGGGAAATCCCTCACTTTCTCCAAGCCTTGGGAGATAGTCCACTCCTCATTCACAGACAGCTCTCCAACCTTAAGCAAATATCAGCAACTATATACCATATCAATCATGGTTCTCATGTGTTTAATAAATCCTTTATTATTCATCTTAATATATTTTTTGAATAATAAAGTATTTATTAAACACATGAGAACCATGATTTTTCCTTGGTCCTTGTAGCTCTTACGTTGGCCCTAGTTTCTCAGCTAGCATCTGCCTCTACGACCATTGATGAAGAAGAACTCCACTCTGTAGAGTCATTGTACTCAGGGGTTAAAGTATAATTTGGTGGGCCCTGGAGCCCTCCTAAATTTCCAGGTGCCCTTCTCGCAGGTTCTGGCCTCCTTCACCTACCCCAGCTACTGCCCCCAAATTGCCTGCACCCTACCCCAGCTACTGCCTCCCAAACTCCTGCCCTCCCCAGCTACTGCTCCACAAGTCTGCTGCCCAGTGCCTGCCCCCAACCCCAGCTATTGTTCCCCAAATGTCTGCCCCGACCCCAGCTACTGCCCCCCAAATGCCTGGCCCACCATCTCAGCTACTGTTTCCACACCCCAGCTACTGCCCGTGGCCCCTATCTTGCTGCTGGTCCCCTAGCCCTTTTCCAACCCCCTGCTGTGCTACACCGTCTTCCCCCACTGCCCCAGGCTGACCCTCTCCCATACACCCTTTCCCTGCTGGGCCAGCTTGCCTGTCCCTGACCCCCCTGCCAGGATACCTTTACCTGGCCACCATGGGGAGCTGCCCTGCATTCTCAGAGCAGGCTCAGGGCAGGAGGTTTAAAATCTCCCAGTCTGATGCAGCTCCTTGCTCTGCTGGAACGCACCAGAACAGCATTCCAGGGCCTGCTATTTTTAGTGGCTCAGCATTCGGCAGGCCCCTAAAAATAGAAAATGGAGCTGGAATGCTGTGTTATGGGGCCCACTAGTTTAAAATGATGGTCGCAGGAATGCCGCGTTCTGGCTCCATTTTCTAATTTTAGGGGGCCCAAAACGCTGACCACCTGAAAACAGTGGGCTCCAGAATGCCATTGCAGTGCAGTCCAGCTTACTTTAACCCCTGATTGCACTACAAAACTATGAAGGCTGTATTAACATTTACATCTTCTCCCCACCCACTGGAGGAGCTACAAAATCAATTCATACAAAAGATCCTTTTTTGTAGTGAGTTTAGGAGGACCAATACTCCTTTCTTTTCCCCATTCTACACAATAGTGTCTTGCACTTGCATCTGATCTCTTTTCCTACTAAAGATCTGAAAGTACTTCTCAAACTTTATCTAATTATATTGATCCATAAAAAAATAATTTTGCCCTATACTGAAATACAGCCACATCTAAGGTGTGGCATTTCAACTTCTTATAAATTGGTGAATAAAACTACATATTTCTGCTGTCTTTGGATGTTCACTTTGGCCAGATTTTCAAAACTGCTCAGTACCCAGCATTGCAACTGTGACATCTGTGATCAGATTTTCACAAGTCCAGCACCCAACACACTGAGTTAGCCTGAAGTCTGGACACTTACTCCAATGCATGATTAGAAACTGAACTCTTTTCTGAAAGTCTGACCCCCTGATTCTGGCTGAGCCTTTCTGAAAACTTTAACCTTACTCTTAAGATTAGTCAGCCAGGAATTAGTGGAAAATTAGAAGGAGATAACAAACAGTACTTGCAGTCTCCACTGTGAAATCCAATTACATTTAACAATTTGCAGGAGCATGCACACATATATGCATAATGCCTTAAGAGTACATGCATCTCTTCAGTAGTCTTAGTAAGTTAGAAATAACATACATTTCAGTGTTGTTGTGAAATTAAGCATTTTTTGTTTTCTGTATTAGTATTACACATTTATAGCTAATTTTCCAAACTGTCTCCCTTACTCATAATTTTAAAGAAAGAAAGCTGGTCGGAGTGTTGCCAATCCATTTAATTGTGTCTTTCCTTTAAAAATTTTTTTGAATTAAAAAAAATCCAGAATGTCAGAAAACAAGAAAACTAACTGCATGTCCCAACCTGCTAGAGAACCAGAGAAAGAGTTCCAAAGGGGAAGCCATGTTAGTTTACTTCAGTAGAACAAGTGAAGAGTCCTGTGGCTCTTAAAGACTAACAAATTTATTTATTGCATGAGCTTTTGTTGGAGGAAATCCTTCTTCATCAGATGCTTTGAAGATGGGAGCCCCCCATCTGCAAAGCATCTGACAAAGTGGGATTTCCTCCCATGAAAGCGCATGCAAGAGAGAGGTGAAGTGTGAGAAAAGTAACAGGAAAAATACCTTGGCAGGAGAAAAGTCTTTGCGTAAAAATTAGATTTGAGGGGGGAAAAAAGATAAATACAACATGAAGAAAATCAGGCAACTAGGGAAATTATGTGCTGAAAACTGTTATTGGTTATGTTTTGTGATTTAGGTAGTTTACAGATATCTGACCTCCAGTGAGCCATGCTTGGATTTAATAAGGAAAAGCTTAGCATCTTTTGGGGAATCAAATATTTTCAGGTTAGTGGGCAGGAACATCTTCAATTTGGCTAGATATACAAAAGTGAATTTCAGCAAAAATGCTTGAAGATAGGATTAAAGTTGCAAATATTACAGTTACATCCACAACAAAATGCATTATAAAAATTGTTTTAACTTGAAAAAGATAGTAAAATTGTAGTTTCCATATGCCAAGATATCTGAGGAGTCATTGCATCCTTCTCTTCATAGACTAGTGAAATACTGTAGTATCTGAGATTCCAAAACATCATAAAATTGAGGGAATTTTTACACGTTAATTGTTATCATGGCAATTGCAGAGAGAGATATTAATTGATATATGTTGATTTTTATTGGAAAACCTTGGAACTAAGCTCCAGATTGTTAATCCAATTTAAACACTTCTTTTTCACTCTCTAGGTCTTCCACCTGTAGAAACGAGGTTTCAAAGGAGACAGCCCCTCTGGAATACTGATGATTTTGCCTTTTATCTCTTCATCCACCACTTTCAAGATTGTTGAGTTTCTTTTCCGACATCTACATTTTTGTTTACTCCTTTTTTTTGGTAACTTGTGGCAGCTGCAATGGCTTCTTCAGCAAGAGACATGTGCTTCTTAACTCCTTTCCCTTTTCTCCGATGATTGGTAAGTTACTTGGCTTTGCTGTCCATATGGACAATCAACTTGTCAACAGCACTTTCAATTAAGTGTAGACACAGGACATTTCCTGTGTGTGTTGTCAACTAAAGCTAAAGTGATGCTGTCTTCTCCATCTAAGACAATCACTCTAATGAAGTCAGTTACTTTGTGCTTTTTCTTTTCCCTCTCTGCTATTCCTATTCACTTTCTTCTGGATAAAATCACTGGAGTTGAGATATTTTTTTTAAAAAAAAGGTTGAAAACCTTTCTAGACGAAGTCAGGAATTAGCACTAGGTAAATTTATTTTACCTACTTTTAAACCTGTACAAACGTAATGAGTTCTAAAGTCTATGTAGACAAAAGTGGGGAAAATCGAGCACATTATAACTAGATAAGTGCTATTTGTTTAGTTTATTTACTACTAGGCATTTGTTTTAGTTGAGAATTCCTTAATTTAAGATAATACTTTTATACTTATCATTATGGTTTATTTCTGGATCACCGTACTTCCATGTTCAGAGGTGCGATAGTGCTTTAGGAGTAGACACAATAGAAATACTCAATGTAGAAGACCGATCCTTATTTCATGTTTGTTTCTTAGCTATTATTTACAACAGAGAGCAGTGCTTAATATAAGGCTATCATTCCACATTTTGTGATTATGAAGTTGTTCTAGATTTATTGTATTTCAGATCTTGTCTTTCTGTGACATGGATTGACATGTTTAATTTTGCAGTTATAAATATGCTTAGTAGTGAATACAAAAGAGTGGGAAAACAACTAGATTTTGGTAAATGGAGGGGAAAGAAGGCAGAGAAATCCTAAATAAAAAGGAAGTGCCATATAACAAAATATGTAAGGCATTTCTCTCTACAGGCTTATATTTGGAGAGAGGTATTCTAGTTCTAATACACCCCAGGTCTCTGTTAGCTAAACAGTCATCTTGTTTTTGTTCTTAAAACTAATTTTGGGAAAACAAATAACTTGGTTTAAGATTTCAGACAAAATGGCTCATGAATCAAGCTAGTTCTGCAAGCTCCAAAATGGTGGGAGAGCAGGCAGGTATAATATGACAAAGTTTGGCTGTCCCTGGTTAAGAAGAAACTGTGAAGTAAAGTGGAAAGAACAGAGAATAGAATAGAATCATAGGGTTGGAAGGGACCTCATGAGATCATCAAGTCCAACCACCTGGGGCCTGAACCTAGGACCTTCTGCATATTAAGCAGAGGTGCTAGCCACTACAGAAAGTTTGGAGTGTATGAAAAGATATACCTTTATAGGAGATACGGCAAAAAATCTCAGGAGTATCATCATATCAAGTCTGAATCATAAGGATGTAAATATCTTAATTTAATATCTAAAAGTTTTAAAATTTATATTAATGTGCTCTGAAGGAGAGTAACTACTTTTGTAGCAGAAAAATATTCTGGTTATTTGTTTTGGCCCTGATTTAAACATATTTAAAATAAAGTAGTGTAATTCAGGGTTCTTCTTAGAGTGTATTGGAAGCATAATTATATTATTATTTTGTATAAAACACCATAAAAAGTTGCATTGCTTTGTATGTAAAACAAGATAACTATCCTGAATAATTACACAGAGAGAAAATTGTGACCCCCCCCACGGCATCATATGTAAATCAAAGCATTTTTTTTGGTTGATATAGGTTTTATTGAATTACGCTCATTGTTTTCGCTAAGAGATTTTTAAATGGATAGGACATATAAAAGAGCGTCTAATTATGTTTTACATTTTAATGTCACCAGCCTTGAAATGGTTAGCTACTTGTATGTTTTTGGATGAATTAATTTATAAGGGGCAGCTGGCAGAGTACATTACTACCTCAGTGGTTACCTTATTTTAGAGAGTGAGACAGGTGGTGTGGTGATATTGATTATACTACAACCAGTGTTTTGGAGGGTCAGTTAAATACCATTTATTTGCAAGCTGACTAGCAGCAAGTATTGAGAAAAGGAGCCTGGCATTGTTATTAGCACCAGAGCCGTGCAGCTCAGTAGAAATGAGAGTTGTTTGGTGAGGTTGGGAGCAGGAGGGAATTTCTAAGCTCTTCTCCTCAGGCAGCAAAAATTTCATTGTCTGACAAGAAAACATGTCTGTTTCAGCTTTCAAGTCATGCCTCATTCTTATAGAAATTTCAAAAGTAAATATTATTGTCACTGTGAGTGTCTGAAGGCCATTTCTCTTCGTTTTGCTTGTGCAGTTTTGGGCTATTGTGCCAAGTTTCTAGTGATTTTTCTTTTTGAGTGTGTCTGACTTTCATATATATTTTTTTTCCTCAAGGCTCACTTTGATATGCAAAATTAAAATGCCACTGCAACCACCACCAATCTGAGACTGAGAGTCAGAGCAGACTATGTGTTAAAAATTCTAATAAATAATGTGATAATTGTCTGGTCGAAAATCTAATTCTAATTATACAGAATAGTAATACCTTATCTGGTACCAGTGGTACCTGCTATGCCACTTGGATTTACTTGGGCTTGTGTCCACCATTGTACTTTGTTCCTGCTGTCACTGCAAATCAGTAGAAAATAATTTGGAAATAGACTGGAAAGCACTTGCACTTAGGATACCATTATCTTCTTCATGTCTGTGTGCTTTTTGCTACCTTTATGTGTTGAAGGTTTGTTTTGATTAAGATCACTGTGAAAAATGAACATTCTACTAGTGCAGTGTCAATGCCTTCTACAACAAGATACTGGGAAGTTAACTTTTTAAAGCAATAAATCCTGAAATGCAGTTGCCTGTTGCTTAAAACATTTTTTTAGAAATGTCTTCACCTCTGCTGGCCCTTGGGACCATGAAGCATATGCACTGTTCCAGTGAACTGCATGTAGTATGTACTTCACATGCACATCAGCTAGTACTCGGAGAGATTCTATCTTCTGAGGTACAGAATTGTCTGGTGCTTCCCTAGGAAGTGTCTCACTAAGCCAATCATTATGCCTGCCTTTATACACATTGCACATTCAAAACTCTAAGTGGAATTACTTCTGTTTCAATATGAGATACGAATCTATTCCAAAGTAATTTAGTAAAGATACAGTTGTTTTAAGATTCTTAGTTTAGTTGTCTTTCAAAGTCACTGGAAATAAATTTCCAGATTAAGAAAGGACATGTTTCAGAGCACTTTATTTTCTCATTGCACAGTCAGTAAGAAATCAATGAAATAATATTTTTAGGTCCATTCCCATGGCCCATGTACTTTGGTGTTCAAAAACTGCATTCCCCCAACCTTGGCGCAGAAATTGCAAGACTGTCTCATGGAAGCAAAGCACAGAGTAATATATTACAATAATAACAACTCTGTTACACAGCAAGAGGGAAATTCCATATTGAAGCTCTCACTCCAGCCAGAATTCTGCGTGGGTATTGTAACTGTCTAAGTAAAGCACTAAATAGTTGGTGCTTCATACTCTCTCTTCCATAATAAGCTTGCCCAACCATTGAGATCAGGATGGCATCAGATCCCTATTTAAGAATTTTTGTTTACAGCTCTGTTTGTTTCACAAATACAAAGGAAAGGGTATCTAGGGTTTGTTCAGTGGTATGCAAATAATAAGTGATAAAAGCTTTTGGAAGGGGAAAGAGGGTATTTGGGCCTGTAGAGATGGATGGTTTTGAAATATGTAGGAAGACACTATAGTGAGTGTGGGAGGAGGCACTGTATGTGCATGTGTGCATAGAGTCATCATATTCCTGGATGTTACCAACTTGCCATCATTCATCTTCTATAAGATCTCTGACTGAGTTCTTCTCCTTAAGTTTTGACTCATTGCTGTCCCACAAATAGCTTCAGTCAAATTCCATCTAGCTCTGGGAAGTGATGCAAGTGAGCCTACAGGTAGGTCTGCAGCACCAGCACCAGCCCCAGCACATGCATATACCTGGTGGTCTGGCTATACCTCTCTCTTATCTAGCATAAAGTATAAACTTTGGATTGTAGTAAGACACAAGGAAAAGTGAATCAAAAGGGCAGCGTAGGACTAGTGTAAGCTTAGTGGGGTTCTCAGTGGCAGTCAAAGGACATATACAAGCTACATAAAATAACTTCTACATCTCCCTGTGGCCTTCTAATGCTTACTTACTGTGACATCTCCACCGTGCTGAGTTGAAGGGAAATGCCATCCTTTCAACTCAGCACTAGTCTTCTTGAGGGGGTGGACTTACTGTTTTGACTACTGGATTGATTGAGTCTGTCTGCACTGACTGCTCAACTGAACTGGAAAGATTGAACTGATGGTTGCAAATTTGCCACCAGTTTAGACGTGGCCTCAGATACATCAGCCTTAAGGGCAATTAAATCATGAAGTAATACATTACTAAAAGTGAGGGCACTGAATCATAAGTAGCAGAAGATTGCAAGGAAGTTGGGGAAGATGCAACAGAAGCGTGCCTCAGAAGCTAATATCAGTTTCGTTCCCTACTGGGCAGCTACAGGGCTAGTGAGCAGATAAACACCTTGAAAGACAGAACAGAGACAAGGAAGGAACAAAGATGTCACATGACATCTGGTAGCCCATTACTAAAGAGCCCATATGGCAGCTCCCTCATGTGTTAGGTCCCCCCCCCCCTTGTAGAATGTTTTCCTCTGAGTTTGTGAGACTCCACAAACAAGGAAATATTTATGGTCTGGAGGAAAAGATACCAGATAAGTGTTGCATCCCGTCCACCAGTTTAGGCTGGGTTTCTCTGTGTGGGGAGGGAGGGGGGAGTAGTAATGTAATTATGTAATTAAAGGCTGTATCATGGTGCATACATGAAGGGAGGCTGAACTGAGATTGCACAGACAATATGAATTTTGGTGTTTTGAGTGTCAAATGTTTGAGTGCTTGATTTCATGACCTTAGTATTCTCTTTCTGTAATTTTTGAGATTTAATTTCTCCTTTGTTTCTTCCCCCCCTCCTTCTTTTAAAGCAACTAGGTAAAAGGAACATCATAACAAGTGGACAATCTGTCACATAGAACCATATTGAGATCCAGCTTAAGTCATCAACAGGATTTGGATCTTAAGTTATAAATGCAAAATTTTTCCATTTGAGCTAACATTAACTGGTAGCAGTGTAGGCTGAGTACATAGATCAGGCACTAGAGGATAAGACATGCACTTTGCCAGTGGATTTCACAGTTATTTGCTGACAACAGAGGAACAGTTTAGGATCAGAGCTCCTCGCTTCAATTTTGGATTCAGGGGATGCTCTAGTGATTTCTTTTTTCTTCTCCCCCTTCAGTAAACCCATTTGAAACAATACACCCCTTTCCCGATCCTTCCTCCTTCTCCTTATATCCAGCCCCCCAACTTCTGACATAGAACTGTCTAAACCATTTTTGCTAAAACTTTCCCCCCAAAAAATCAGATTCATGGGATGGAAAACTTTATCAACAAAGAGTTAACATTTGGCTAACGTATAAATAATTGAAATTATTTTACACATAGAAGTATTGTCAGCTTCTCTGTCTGTGCTACTTATAATAAATACATATGTAATAATGACTATATTTAAAGAAAAGCATCCTATTAAATGTACCAAGTAAGTAGCCACACTTTTTTTCCTGGTAAAATAAAGCAGAAATCACATGCATTTCAGACAGACTCTCATCTAAAATTGTTTAAATGGTATCATTCCATATTTGACATGTTCCTGTTTGTTTTTTGGAAGCTTCTTCAATATTTAGGCCTAATGTAGTTCTTCAAGTGTTAATCTTTGTCATAGTTTTTATAGGTTTAGGATAAGTCTTTAATCTTACTTTAATAGTTTTTGTATCCACTTTATTCTCATAATTACTGGTAATAAAACTATCACATGCTAGAGTACAGTACATCTTGCAATATAAGAAATTCTGATCTTATTTGTTTTTATCATATTAGAAAAAATGTTACCAGTATCTTGCTACTCCCTGAACTTTGTCATTCTTAGGCTTTGTTCACACACAGAGGGCTTGCTTGTTTCGAAATAAGAGGTTTTGAAACAAGCTGTTTCGAAATAAATGGTTATTTCAAAACACCTTATTTCCAAAGACAAAAAAGGTGTCTTGGAAATAAGGGAGGGAAATAGCATGTCCACAGTGTGGGCATGCTATTTCGCTTGGAGAGGGGACTGCAGACACCTGCAGGGTGAAGCAGAGCGGCGCCTCACCCAGCAGCTGTCTGCAGGGGACTGCAGGCACCCGTGGGGTGAAGCTGAGCAGCGCCTCACCCCGCAGGTGTCTGCAGGGGGACTGCAGGCAAGGGGGGGGAGCCGTGCAGCCGGGCACTGCATTCCCGCCCGGGCTGCCCCCAAAGCCCGCTGTGGGGTCCGGGGCGCCCGGCTCAGCCCCCCGCTGCAGGGGCCGGGGTAAGCGCGGCTCCGGGATTCCCCGGCGCCCCGCTCCTGTGCTCACCCCAGCCCCTGCAG
>ML681972.1:18938206-19022344 GCA_007922195.1 Podocnemis expansa | reverse complement strand
GGGTAGCCCTTCCTCCCAGGGTGCTTAGCACCCTGGGATGAAGGTCAAATGTTGTTTCGGAACACTTGGTTCTGAAACAACATGTCTGCACAGGGTTGTTTTGAAACCACTTGTTTCGAAACAACCTTGTTTTGATAGGAAATGGGGTTTGACCTATTTTGAAAGTATGGCCTCCCATTTCGAAACAAGGGGTTTCCTTGTTTCAAAATGGCTGTACGTCGTGTGGCCATGCTGTTTCTTATTTCAAAACAGCCTCATTGTTTTGAAATAAGAATGCCGTGTGAACACACCCTTAGAGTGTACAACAGCAAAGAATGAGAATAATTTGGAGGAGTATTTTGAGTTTTCTCTGTCAGCATCTTGCTCAGTGGAGCATTGTGTTAATTTTGTGGGAGGAGATACTGATTTTTTCATTGCCTGGTGTTAATTTGCAATGAGATCTGTGTTAAAATGTAATAAAAATACATTCTTAAAATATGTACTTTTATTGGCCATATAAAATCAGTAATGCAATTTGAATATTATGGGTTAAGTACACATGTTATATTTTAATAACTGAGAACATCTACTAGGTTAATTTATTTAACTATTTGAAGACTTGCATTTATTGTCAATTGACAAAAAAAAAGTTTACCTTAAAACTATTTTAAACGTTAATGCCAATTTATACTTTTTGCATGTTATTCTTCACAAAGTTGTTCTTTCGTTTATGTATTTTGCTATCCTTTTGTTTGCCTAGAAAGAGCAATGTGTTTACAACAGGTAAATAATTTTTTTTTCTCGCTTCCTCTGATTCCCATCCTACTTTCAGGATGTCACTTCCAGTATTAGGGGTTTTTTTTGGTTTGTTTTTTGTTTTTTTTAAGCAATGAAAAGAAGATAGTTACTTACTTTGTAGCTAGTATCTCCATTGTTCTTTGGCCCATTGGAGAGAATATTCTTATAAATGAGCCAGATGGCTCCCTTCCCCAAGATAGAGATCCATTTTCTACTTCCAGTATCTCCTGACTTTAATTCTTAATCTTTTCCTCCAAAGCTGTGTTTATAAACTGACAATTCCATGAATTGTTAGTTAGTATATCTCCAGTTTAGCTTTAAAGTTGGTAAAGTTGCATTTACATTTCACTTACTCACTAAATCATCCTCTTAAGGGTGAAAATAAGGATCATTGTATGTTAAAATTCACATGACTTAAGTAAAATAGTATTGGTCTGAACTGTGGTTTTTCACATGCTTGCCTCTCTCATTCTTTTTATGCTTAACTCTTCTCCAGAGATGTCATCTACATTTCTGTCAGAATCCCTATGTTTGTTAGTCTTATACTTCACTGATATCCCATTAGTATTTCAACTAACTTTCTGGGTGAGGAAGTCCATCAATGCTGTTCATTAATCTACTGGTAGAGTTATCTAGTACATAGTTGCTCAACTTGTGGGATGTGTACCATTGGGAGTATGCCATATCCAGGCTGGGGGTACATGTGATAGCTACCTGCTTCTCCCAGGGCCAGCTCCCCGCTGGGAGGAAGTTGAGTGCTGGAACACTTAAGATTTTCAGAAGTTAGGGGGTACTTAGTATTTAAACGTTTCAGAAACAGTGACTAGTGAAGTGAGAAACTCAACACCCATAGGAGTTGAGTACCCAGTTCCTCCATTCCCTTCTGACTAGCCTAGCCAGATGTGCTGCCTGGGAAACACATGTGACTCCCCTGTATGGCAGTGGTTGGTGAGCACCAAGGAAGCCTAAACTGCCAGCATCTGTTGTGCCCTTGTCTTAGTGTTATCTCAGCCTTGGGCACTGGGTACATATTTTATAGTTTTTTGATGTCTCATTTTTTTCTTAGGACTGCAGAATTCTTTAACAAATTCTTCTTGTTTTAGAAGATACATATAAAAGACAATTGCCCACTTCCAAGCATAATCATTTGCTACTCAATCAAAAATTCCCATTTCTATTTCCCAGAATAAAGTGGTATTAAACACCAAAAGCTCTGGTGGTGTTCTTATAAGCAACTATGTACATAAAGAATATTATTATGAAAAAATAGACTGACACAGAGGTTCCCAACTTTTTTGGCTTGAGTGCCACAAATATTATTGTTGCAACCCTGAAAAGCCATCAGTCTCTGTCTGAAGCCCTCCCATTCTCCCCACCCCCACTATAGACACAAATTCAGTGAGGAGGCTGCATCCCTTTTCACTGATGTCCCATCCCACTGGCTGCAGCAGAGAAAGGACGAACATCCTGTAGCTCTACCTTAGTCTCCAGGCTGTGGCTCCCTTGTGCAGTCAGGCGGACAGAAGATCAGTGCTCTCCTTCCTGTGGCTCCAGCAGACACATTAGCACTTATGGACCCAGGCAGAGTGCCTTGCTGTGCTCCCTGCTACAGCCAGAGGGAGCGGAGCTCTGATCTCCCATCTCCTTGACTGCAGTAAGGAGCCTGCACTGGTGTTTTAGCTGTGGAGCAATGTGCACCACCTGGGTGCTTAGATAGCAGCTCCCTTCTGCAGCCAGTGGAAGGGGCTGCAGGGCACTTCGAAAGCCTCCCCGGGCCACTTTTGGGTCAAGAGTTGGTCATCAATGGATTCACATATTAAAATTAAAAGTTACCCATTAGAGCAGTGTCTGAGAGTCTGAGCGCCATGAGTGAAAGGAAAAATGATTAAATCTAACTATTTGTAAGACCATAAATAATGTCAGTCTGTGTACTAAAGGATCATTCATTGACAGCTTACCTTACCTTATATCATAAGATTTTCTCCAGTAACTCAAATAGACTATGAAGTGTCTATGCTTTATCTGCTCTTCCTGCTCCTGAGAATTCCAGCTGCTTTTCAAGTTTCATAATCCCAGTTAGTGTGCATAGAGGGTATTCTCTGCATCAACTTTGCTGTCCTACATAGCAGTGAACAGGAGACTGAGTGACCCTTATGAAAAAGTTAAAAACAGAATCTGAGTCATCCCTGCACTTCTCAATCCAAGTGCACATAGTTGAAGTTGACAGGCATTAGCAAGAAACTGCCATAAGGAAGTTGGCTGTTTTAGCCTTATTTCTCCTACACAGATAATATTCCAGTATCATGCAAGATAATATTTAAAACTTTTTTTTCCCAGGAGAACTGATATATTCAGGACATCCCAAATATTTAGATATTGGGGTCAAATAACCCCAATACAGTAACAGTTTACTACTTGCTCTCTAGGCACTTGCTGAACCATTTCTACTGCATTTTGCTCTTGGACCATTGTAATGGTCAGCCCTGGAAGAATAAAGATGTCACTGTTTAGTTGTCATCCTTCACTCAGTTTAATAATGTTAAGTGTATCTCTGATATTTATTCTGTACTACAAATACTGCTTGAACTCTTTGCCATTTCCTTCTCTAATTATACAGATGATCCTACATCACACAGATCCGCATTGCTGTAGGGTTGAAGGACATTTCTGAGGGATTTTGATTTCATGTACGTTGTACGTTTATAATTAAAAAACACAACAACTTCAGTAGCTGCATAGGAAGTCTTTGAATATCATAGCATGTTGATGAATAGCACGTAGAAGAGATTACATGTACAGCTCTAATTTATGCAAGGAAAACATGGCACGGGATTGTAGAACCTTCATGAAGCGACTCCCTTATCCCACCTTTGCCTCCACATACATTACATTGAGGGGAACACTGGCTCAGTGAAAAATGTACTCCTTTGACTTCATGTAATGACCCAGTATTTGAGAAGAACTGGCTTATCATGACGAAGCAGAGACATTGGCACATATAAATTTGAAAAGGAAAAAGGACAGGCCTTGTATGTGTGGCTGCATATGTACACTTACCCACTAGAAACTGAACTTAGGTTATGCATCCTTATTGCAGTTAGTACTAGCTAGCATCAAGGAATGGGCATAAAGACTGGATAATCTTCTCATTCATTTCTCCAAATGGTTTAGGCATTTTGAAGTGTTTACAGGAGCTTGGATTAGGTTATATAGAATCAGGTCATATCACAGAAACAACCTAAGAACTTATAAATCGTTATGGTCCATTTATCCCTATGTTGAATGAGTTGGTAATTAATTTTTAATCCATTTAATAAAAGTCAGATGGCAAAACGTACTTAAAATATTTGTCTTCACCATTTAGAAGATGTATATGCATTGTCTTTAATGAGCAAAAGCTCATCTGAAATCTTTTAAAGTACTTTTTAGACTTCCCTTTTATATAGTGGTATGTACTTCCCATTCAATAAGCAATAACTTTACCATAATTTTGACTGACAATATACATTTGAAACCATCTTCTGGTTTACATTAGTAGAAATGGAAGAGAGTAGAGGAATAATCATAAGGAAGGACTGCCTACTTATTCCCAAGAATGAAGGTTTGCAGGACCAGACTAAATTTTTACATCTACATACCAAAGTATTCCTGTTTGAGTGCAGGCGACTGGACTTGATGACCTCTCATGGGCCCTTCCAGTTTCTATGAGTTTATGGATTCTATGTGTCAAATCACTTGTAACCACATAATTGCACATTGTATATGCATTCTGTGAGGCTCTTGTGTATTTTTATTTTTGTTTCCATGAAAGATTGGAATTAACCAAAAAAAAACCCAACATTTTTTTAAGTTCTACGTGAATAATTGATGACTTGGGCCAAAGTTTTAATTGGATCTAGATTTGTTCATAATCAGTAGGTCATTCATTCATTCATTTCTGTGTGAAAGCAATATATGTTACTACTCAATGTATTTTTAATAACTTGGAATATCTATCTTAATGTGTGTAAATATAATATATATATATATATATGGGAGATGTTATAGATAACTAAGAAGGCATCAGAGATTTTTAAAATAATTGAATAGTTTTAACAGAGTTTCTAGTGCAGACAACTTTCTTAAGAAAGCTGATTAGCACTTTACATGGACATGTTTTTTGTTTACACAACCAATAGCTACCAACTGCTTTGTCTTTGCTGCAGTGTACCAAGTGTTCATTTTAACACCCACTCCTCCTGTATTGTGATTTTTCAAGAAATACCATGTCTGTAATGATGCCATCTTTGACTAATGCCACATTCATTTTCAAAACCCCAGTATTTTTATTCAGGCACACACCAATTGGAATCAGAATTATGTAGATTTATTTCTTCAGTGGTACAAAATGGAGAACAAAAATTGATGCATCAGGCGGCTAAAATATATGTTTGAGTTCCCAGATACATGCTCAGTTACTGGGAATACCACTCTGTGAATGAATGACTGATTGAATGAATCACATTTCTTGTTAGCCATGTATGTTGGGTGTGTTTGGAAAATAATTACCAGGATACATAACTTTCAGAAAGAGAGAGAGTACAAATGACTCACTAATGTTGTTTTATGACTGCTGAATTCTTGGAATCAGCTATTCAAAGGAACTTTGAGTTAACTGTGAAATGCACACAAAATAACCATGGGTTTCTACCTAATTGTTGGTGCAAGCTTCTTGCTGGAATAAAATTATATCAGTCAAATTGTTGTATAGAATATACAGACAGCAACATTCATATATAACTTCTATCATGAAATAGCTTCTCTAATTAAATGAAACTAAATCTGATGCTAAGTCACATCTGTCTATCAGTGGTTCCCAACCAGTGTGCTGGGGCACACTGGTGTGCCGCAGCAACACCCAAAGTGTGCCACAAGCGTCCCCTAGAGCTGAAATTAAAGTTCCTTCCCTGCTCAGCCCAGGCACGTGGGCTATGCAGGACTGAGAAAAGGCAGGAGTGAAAGTAAGTGGGAAGGCACTGGAACACAGTTCCCGTGCCCCCTATTTTTAAGCAGACAGCATTTCAGCCCGCCTAAGAATAGAGGAAGACACCAGAAGGCGGAGTTCCAGGGGTCCCCCTAAAAGTAGCAGGAGCAACTAGAATGCAGAGTTCGGGTGGCTCCACTTTAAACCCCTCTCCACCTTAACCCAGCCAGCAGAGAGGGGCTGGAGGCCCTGAGTGTGTGAATCTCCCCCTGCAGGGCAGAGCAGCTTGTGTCAGCAGCCTGTAAACAGCCCGAGTAAGGGCTTTGAGGTGCTGCTGGGGGTTGTGTGAGGCTGGTGTGTGTGTGTGTATGTAACTGAGGTGGGTGGGAGTAGATGTATAGCAGGGGGTGTGTAGCTGGGGTTGTGGGGTGACTGTTTGGTTGGGGGTGTGTAGCTGGGGGATAGGGTGGCTGTGGGGGGGTAGCAGGGGGCTAGAGGCCTAGTTCTGGCCCCTGCAGGGATGGGAGGGTCCATCACAGGCAGCAGGGGGATGGGGGAGGGGAGAGCAGGACCCACTGGGGTGAGAGGGAGCAGCAGTGGGGTGAGAATTTTCCCTGAGTGGCAGGGAGCCACTGTGGAAAAGGGGAACGAGGGTGGTGTGCCATGCTCCCATGCCCTCCCTTCCCACTCCCCAGGTTCCCACCTGAGTGCCCACAAAGTCACTCTTGTTCTCCCTTCCTCTCTCCTCTCTTGCCACCCTTGTGTGGTTCCCCACATGGCTGCCCCTGTCATCTTTTGCTGCCCCTGCCCTGCTCTGCTCCCCACACTCACTCCTGACACTGCACACAACCCCTGACTTCCTGTGTTTTGCCACCCCCTGCTCTGCTACCCCTACTACACTACATAGCAGCATTTCCTAAACACTGTGCCATGGTTCATAAATATTCATAAGTAATTTAAGTTAATTTGAATATTCATGAGTTTAATAGCAGTGTGCCTTGAAAAATTTGAAGGTATCATGGTGTACCACGGCAGAGAAAAGGTTGGGAACCACTGGTCTATATGCTTGTATTTGCAGACGACATTCCAGAATTTGTCTTCTTTTTTAAATTTTTCATGGGGTTTGGATTAAGTGTGTCATATGCAGGATCTGAAATTTGTTTCACCTTTTGAACAAAATGAGAAATTGCCCAGAATAGGTCAAAGATAAAGGTGTACCTTCACCTACACAATGCAAGTGTTGGGTCTTTATTGCTTTCTTTTGTTTAAAGCTAAGATCAGTGAAACAAGACAACACTGCAAGAGGCACCTTGATGACTGTCTGAATTCTGAATAATCTTGGGCTTCACCGCCCAGGAAGTGGAAGCCTGTTAAGCTTGCTGGAGTTCCCTCTGGGCACTAGAGTTTACCACACAGATCTGATGGCAGGATCAGGGACCTAATTTGTGCACAAAAGTCTCTCCCTTTCATCTGGCTGTTTGTATCACTTTATATTTATACATGAAACACCTGATAGCAATTCTAAATAATAAACTCTATATTTTTATTTCACCTCTGTATAGGTTAACTAGCAGACAGAGACATATTTTGGTTGCAAGTGACTTTTTTGATAGGTTAAAATGTGTGTTTGTAAAGATTTATTTTTCAAGCATTCTATAAAAATAAAATTGTTTATTTCAATTGTTTTACTATCAATAAGAGGGGCTGATATTGAATAAATCCTCTATTATAGGATTCCATTAAAAGAATCTCTTCCTTAAGAAAGTGCTTTCTGTTTAATACATGCTTTCTTTTATTCGTATTTATGTTTACGTGCTTCATTTTGCATTTCATTTTTGTTTTCTTAATACATCCAGAAGCAAAGAGGTTTTCTCATGATATTTCAGATCTTGTACAGTGCAAATACCAGGGAAAGACCAGATCCTGACCCTGTGACGATGTGCTTGAGAAATTAAAATTGTGTAAAACTAAGCACAAATACCATTGAATCAAGTTACTTTGGTATGCAAATATAGAGATTGAATCTGGTCCTAAAAACCTTCATTCTTAGGAGTGACTAGTCTTTCCTCATGTGAGTATTCCTGTTTCCTCTGGAGTCATAGGTCTCATCATTGTTGGCTCTGTACTCCCTTCCATTTCTACTAACGTAAACAAGAAGATGCTTTTGAATGTATAATATTAGTGAAAATTATGGTAAAGCTATTGCTTACTGAATGGGAAGTATATACCACTATACAAAAGACAAGTCTAAAAAGTACTTTAAAAGATTTCAGATGACCTTTTGCTAATTAAAGGCAATGCATATATATTTTCCAAATAGTAAATACATATTTTTAGTATTTTTTGTCATCTGTCATTTATCTAATGGATTAAAAGATTGAATCCCAACTCATTCAACATAGGGATTTATGGACCTTAAGGCTATGTCTACATCTACTTATTTAGTTTGGACTTGCAAGTCCAAACTAAATAAACAGGAGTTTATTCTGAACTGTCCTCAGGCTAGTTTGGATTAATCACAGCTTTTTAGTTCAAACTAGCTGCATGGCTTAGTTCGAACTAAAAAGTTAGTTCGAACTAGTCAGCAGCGCTAGTTCAAACTAACCGCTTAGTTCAAACTTTTTAAGGTTGAACTAGCGTGGCAAACTTGGCAAAGCCTGGTGTAGACCTGGTCCAAATTAGTCCAGACTAATCTTGCTTAATTTGGTCTAATGGGCAAGTGGAGACATAGCCTAAATGTTTAACAATTTATAGTTCTTAGGTAGTTTCTGTAATATGATCTGGTTCTATATAATCTAAGTTCACTTTTTAGTGGATAAGTGTCCATATTGCAGTTAGCACTAAGTAGCATCAAGGAATGGGCATGAAGACTGGCTAATCCTCTCATCCCTTTTCTCAAAATAGTTCAGGCATTTTGAAGTGTTATTAGAGGATCTTGGAATAGGCCAAATCCTGCTTTCCTTGGATCCGTTTGTGCAAGGAATGCAGGTAAGGAGTTGTTGACCTGTCATCAGTCTCCAATCTGGAACCTCTCATGAGGATTGAATTTAACTTAACTAGTAGACTAAATTTACTATAAACTAGTTAAAAGGTTTCCTGAGAATTGAATTTACTTTAAACTGATGAAAAGACAACACAACGAAGAAACAGACTTTAAACTAGTGAAAAGGAAATAAGAGTGAAGCAAAGAACTTGAAGCAGCAAACAAAGATATAACACCTTGTTCAAATTTAATTTTTTAGTTTAGATATTTTGAGATTTACTGAGTCCCATTATATAATATGCTGCAACTAAAGAATGTCTGTGTTTGTAGGACTGGGGCAATATTTTTCAATGGGGATAAATGTATGGTGCTAAACAATCTGCATATTTAAATGTTGTTTGAAAAAAACAGATATGTTCAGAAATCCTTGTTTGTCCTCAGAAATCCAGGCATGAGTAAATAACTACCTATGAATATTTATTTTTTAAAAAGTTCTATGATGTGTGATAGCACAGATTTCTGTGCATGCTCATCTTGACTTTTACATAGACTTCTTCATCAGAGTCCGATAGAAAATTGTGATAAGATTTTCACTCACTTTAAGGAGAAAGCAACATGCTAATTCTCCTCAACTAGTGGATAAATCAGTAAATGTCTTCTAAGTGTATTTATTTAGCACATTGATTTCCCTGAAATATACTCATTCATACTTCAGAATGACATTTGGTTCAACATAGTAAAGAATTGTCTTCACATGACTTAGTCCTATAGCTCAGTGATTCTCAACTACTGTGTCAGGACACATTACTGCATCACCACATGGCAGTAAATGTGTCATGGAGAGCTGGGAAAATGGAGAGATTTGGCCTGGTGAAAGTGGGCTGGTGTGTCCTGTAGTATTGCATTATACCACCAAGTGTGTCATGAGCTGCAAAAGGCTGAGAACCAATGCTATAGGTTGTACTGTCCTCCAGTTCTCATGAGGTCCCCAGCCAGTTAGTGCAGGACTGCCCAGGTACTGCCAAAATTGATAACAAATTGAGTCCACCAGCTGTATGGTGACCTGTACAGTTAAATGACATGAGATCCTTTGCAGTTAGGGTTAAACTGAGCTACCAACAGGACCTAACTGCTCAGTATAATAAAGAGGAAAGAGATAAGTGTGATGGAGTCATATTAGTCACCTGTCTGACTAGCAAGAGGAGAGAGAAGAACTCTGTGTATTTTCCATTTGCAGTCTGAAGAAGTGAGGAGGTTAGTTGGTTTTTCTGCATATGTACCATAGAGGACAGGATTGTGCAGACATTCTTTGAAAACAAAATTAAACTGTAGGAGAGGGAAAAGAGTGCAATATTTGTGTTCTCTGTGCTATCCTCACTCCAGGTGAAAGGAACACCCATTATGTAGCACTCATGTTCTCACTTGTTGAGCTATGGGGTGAATAGCAACTCCATTTTGTGGTGGATCTGTAGATTTTGAAAATTAACCTCCCCCAAATTCAAAATTCTCTGTCAATGAAAATTCTAGGGAAATAAAATCTTCTCAGACTTATCAAAACACTTTGTTTTGTTTTGACAAAACTGACACATTTCTTTTTGATTTTCATATCTTTATTATATACAGTTAGAGTCCATAACAACAGGCTTGGTCAACCATGCTTCTTAGAATTAGAAGTATGAAATCAGCAAGGAGCAGAGACAAAACAAAACAAAACAGAACACTACAGTAGTGTGTTAACCATAATCTACTAAAAATAATTAAGGGAAAGCAGCATTTTTCTTCATAGTAAACTTTCAAAACTATATTAAGTCAATGTTCAGTTGTAACCTTTTAAGGAATAAGCACATTTTTTTTTTTCAGAGTATGAACAACCTTCATTCTCAAGGTGTTTGTAACTCTGAGGTTCTACTTATTACATAATACCACATAATTAAAAAAAAACAAAATAAAAATTAATTTGAAGACAAACCATTCTACTCATTTAAAAATTGGTTATTTTTACATCAATGGAACAAGTGTTCCCCTCTTTTTATCACCCTTGGAAATGGAATTTCCATGCAATTGGCACCATTTCTTGCAGCATTTCATTGTGGATGGCACTGCATTTTTCTAATGAAAAACTGTTCTATCAAAGTTTTCTCAATCCTCTATTCAGTATCAAAAGGGATAGCCGTCTTAGTCTAGTCCAGTAAAAAAACAACAAGGAGTTGTGTGGCACTTTAAGACTAACAGATTTATTTTTTGCATGAGCTTTCATGGGAGAAGATCCCACTTCCTCAGATGCTTCGAAGATGGGTGAACTTACAGAAAGGAATGAAACTAAATGCAAGGGGGTGTAAAACATGGGATCAGGTCATACAGTAACAGCAAATCAGAGCAGTTTTCAGGTTCAAACCATGGGAAGCCTGAAGTCAAATTACCTTCTGTAATGGGAAAAGAACCCATAGTCTCGATTAAGTCCTGCTTTCACAGAATTTAGCTTGCATATTAATTTGAGTTCAGATGTTTCTCTCTGAAGTCTTGATGTCCCAGCTACATCTCTAACAACAGTCGTTAACAAATCAGTCATCGAGTGATTAGGAAGATGGAAGTGCTCAGCAACTGGTTTCTTTGTTCTTTGATTTCTGATATCAACTCTGTGCTCATTCAGCCTCTTATGCAGCAATCTTCCTGTTTGTCCAATATATAAGGTGTTGGGGCATTTCTTGCACATGATGGCATAGACCGCATTAGTAGATGAGCAGGTAAATGAGCCTTTGATGGAGTAGCAGGCTTGATTAGGACCTATGATGGTATCTGTTGTGCAGTCTGCATGAAGAACAAGATAGCTAGAAATTGTGTCATCTTATAATATTCAGTGAGAAAATACAAGTATTTAGTCCAATGCAAGAAAGCTTAACAGTAAAATATTTTTCTCTGTTATGTAGTCAGTAGGTTAATACTCACATGTGCCAATGTGCACATTTTAATATTCATGTGGTGTTTCTGGAGCAAGATCCTTGGGGAATGGTAACAACTTTGCTCTTAGGCACTTGAAGGATTCCCCTTGCACGTGACTAGATTCCTATTTACTTTACATGTGTGAATGTTGAGCTTCAACAGTTTCTGCTGTTTATGCTTCTGAGGAAAAAAATAGAAAGGAATTAAGGTAAATTAGTTTAAACTGAAATATGTCTTGTGTAACAGTTTCCTAAACCCATTATTTTAAAATAAATCAACAACAACAAAAAGCTTCTGAATCCTGAAAGATGATCATTAAACAAACATTGGAAATCATGGTAAACAAACTATTTAAGCATAATGCTACTTGTAAGACAGTTTCCAGCCAGAGGTGGTAATCAAATAATTTATAAATTAACTGTTTTGAAAAGTGTTTTTAGAGAACTGGGAAATATAACATAATACATTAATAAAAAGTATTAACTTTTATTGTCTCAGTGTCTGATTTTTTTTGTTTGTTTGTTTTTGGTTTTTGTTTTTAGATTTTGGTGGTTATGGCAAATCTTACAGCAGTGAGTGGCATAATGGGCTGCAAACTGGAAGAATTACAGTCGTATGCAACATGAGATACTGCACCAAACCTCTTCCTTATTGTTGGTAAGATTTTTGTTCATTACTACATGTGTTTTGGAGCCTTTTGATTGACTTCATAGAATTAGGTTTTTACATGGAGAACAATTATGTTTCTTGACTTGTGAAACATGACAGCATTGTTTAAAAATGCCAATTTAAACATATCTTTAGAAAATTAAACATCTTAGCCCTGATTTGCATGTTAAAGCCCCTTTTACACTTTCAGAATGGTGTGAAGGGGCCTTAAAATGAGGCAATTGACTTCTGATTTAAGGCATTTTACTCTGGTTTGAATGGGCCTTAAGCTAAGTGAGGTTTGGATCCAAAGAGATGCATATACAGGAAAGAGATTCAAAGTACTAGTTGTTAATTTAACTCAACTTGAAATTAAACAGAAACAAACCAAGATAAAATACTAAAATGTTCAGCAGATAAGCATCTAACTTAGCACAAAGAGTAGGACAATTTCCTATCCAAATTCCATCAGAAGTATAAGAAGTAAGAGTACCACTGTTTTGTTCTTCCTCTTTTCAGGGAACCTAATGTAGGCTCTTTGTACTCAGTGATGGAAGTCTAGTCATAAAGCTTATTGCAGTAATAGATGATCATTGTTAAGTTTTGCCTACTAATGCTTGTTATAATGCTAAGTCTGTTCAGTGTCCCACTTGGGCTCTAATTAGAAAATAGATGAAATCCTATGTGAAGAGTACCTTATCTTTCCTTTTGCTATCTTGATCTCAGGATCCTGGCTGCACTAAATGTAGATAGTCTCTTTCCTTTGTTGATATTTTTTGGCTAACAGTTTCAGAAATGATCATGTCCAGCACAGAAATGACAAAATGTGAAGTATTAATTAAAATTATACACAAGTTGGATGATGAGCAGTAATAAATTGGTGACTGTGGCAATGGAGTTTTCAGTAACCTCATTTGCACATACCATTTCTGACTTGCAGTAGCACTCAGTTCCTCTTCAGTGGTGAATACAAAAGGATCTAGATTTTTTCCATGAGAAATTCTTTTGCTAGAATTGAATTTCTTTTACTAGAATAGAATTTTCTAGAATTCTTTGCAAGAGTGAAATATGATTTTTTTGGTAAAATTATCAGTTATGTAAACTCTGCCAATTGCATAGTGTATACACTATTTTGCATAGTTTACTAAAGAGCATACAGGCAGACCATATACTGTGCTAAAATAATACTTGTATTGTGCTAAAATAATCATATACTTAATTCTTGTGCATATGTACATTTATATGTATACCATGTGCCCACAAATTTGAGTGTAATTCAGGAGATTGTCTATATACAATAAAAGCTTCTGGTATCTTCATGGAAATCACAGAAATGAATCTTGGAAAATTTGATCACCCAATACTTTGAAGTGAAAAGTGTATTTTTATTTAAACCTTTGGCATCATATCACTGCAGTTTTAGTTTTTAATTCATCAGTGTATTTAATAAGAAACTTGTTCTTAGAGGAAGAATGTAGTTCAGAAGATTTTTGTTCTGAAAGATTTGTTTTATTTTTTTCAGTTTTTTCAAGTTAACTGTAAAGTGATAGGAATTTTGTATAATTTATTAACTATATAACCAACCAGCCTACAACTCAGTTTTAATTCAGCTTAGTATTAAAATGTTGTTTATAAAGTATATTTCTTCACTAGCTATATTTCTTTGTTAGTGACGATTATTATACCATACTTGTACACGTGTATGCATGCATCCATTGCATACTATATGTCTGATGAAAATCAAGATTAAATTACCTGGCTGTTTTATTTTTAAATCCCAAAACCTGTATCTGTTTTATAAACTGAGGGTTTCATCTCGGAGGTCTACATCCAGTATATTGGCAGAAATTTTGTTGTAGCCTCAAATAAATAATCCTTAATTATACAAAGTATTCCACACTCTTTCTCAGAAGAGTAAAACCACTTCAAAAAATTTTAGAAGAAAATTGCCACATTTAAATAAATAAATAAGCACACAGAAATCCTTTTAGGAGAACTTTAACTGCTATTTTTTTCTGAGGTCTGTGTCATTTTCATATCTGGGTTAGTAATATACTCTTCATTCCTTGGAGAATATCTTCTGTCTGCCTGTTCTTCATCAGCACCTACCTATTTCTCTCTTTTAAACAGCAGTGTTGACTCCCAGGTACTGAATGTACGAGGATCAAACCAGGAAACCGGTTAAACAGCATAGAGCACATCACCTCATTTGTCTCCTCTGGCAAATTATTAAGCAAAATGATATAATCTGATGGGTTATCTGGCACCTGTTGATTCTGTGATGCAGTCCCTTGGACATTCATTGATTTCTCTCCCCCCCGCGGCCCGGGCGCGCCCTGGGTTTTTATTTGCTACATTAACAGACTGCTTTACAGACTTGATCTCTTTCTTACCTCTTTTTCTTATCAGAAACGTATCATGTATTTCAGCTTCTGTGTTTTGCATACTGGCTTACTATGAAATGGACAGTCTTGTGACATAATTGGTGGAAGAACCACCTTCCTTAAATATAAAAGAGCCTGGTAATCTTCCTAGTCATAAACATTCATTATGAGCTCCTTTAAAGATTTGTGATGCTATTTGTTTTACTGGAGTTACTCCTGTAGTTGTTTGAGATTAAAATTGAGATCAGTGTTTTGTACATGGCCAAACTGAGAGAGTAGGAAAATTGTGTTTGGTTTTATAAAAAAATATTTGTACTACTGATGAGAGTCCTACAATTTTCCTCAACACATAATTTCTTTAAGAGTGTACAGTAAGGCTAAGTCTATATTGATGGTGGCAGAATCTCCAGTGTCAGCACAATCCTCTGTGTTCAGTTGAACAGTCTGTATAGACATGCTCAATTGATTTAGAATTCACCCTAGCAACTCCAGCCCTGGAACTGGCGTATCAGTAAGCCGGCTGGAAAGCATTTCTGGTTGGCTTAGTGTACTGTATAGGGTGTACTTAGTAAATTGTCAGAAGATATGCAAGGAATTTTATGCATCTTGTGTATCTTCCATTGACTGCCACCATAAAGTGCAGCAACTATAGAATGGGGCTAAGTTTAAGACCTTGCTGTGTTAACTCTATGCCCCTCTTGAGCCAGTCTTCTCAAGCAGAGAGATGTTTTATGATGATTACAAATGGGGATAGAGAACCTTCATCTCAAACCCCTTTATCACTTGTGGCCTAAAAGATAAAATCAAGACTACAGTAGCAACAACCCAGTGGTCTAACTGACAGCACCAGCCATCCTGAAGATAGTTTTCACAGGAAACAAACATACTGTCACAACATACTTTTTTATAGATTTCTTTCTCTCCTTCCCTCCCCCCACCCCATTATTGGAGCCTACAGAATGGTCATTGTAAATTGGGCAAACTTTGCTTATAAAATACCAAATCATAGAGGATATAAAAGGACACCTATTTTATTTTATTTTAAATGCCCTAGTTTGATCACAGTTTCACCATGCTTGCTTACTCTGGGAGACATGCCTCTGAAAATAATAAACTTGCTGACAGAGGTATGTTACATGAGGCTGGCAGAATTAAGCCTTTTTGCTATGTCTACATCAGTGCTTCTCAAGCAGCTGCATGTACTGCTGGGGGCATGCTGTGGTCTTGCAGGGAGTACATCAGCTCCTCTAGATATTTGCCTAGTTTTGCAACAGGAAACATAGGAAGTACTAGTTAAGTCAGTGCAAACTAAAATTTCATGCAGACAATAAGGCCATCTACACTAGCAAATTAGTTCAAATTAAGGGGCCTTAATTCTAACTGATCTGAGCCCTGTCTACACTAGGCTTTGCCTAGTTCAAACTAAAAAAATGTTTAGTTCAAACTGAGCAAAGTTTAGTTTGAGCTAGTTAGTTTGGCTGGTTAGTCCAAACTAACTGCTTCGTTTGAACTTATTTAGAAGTTAGTTTGAAGTAGCGCGATGTAGTCATGCTAGTTAGAACTAAATCAGTTTGAGAGAGCAGTTAGTTCAAACTAACCATGTTTTTTAGTTTGAACTAACTGCACTTTTTTAGTTCAAACTAACTTCAAAGTACTTAGTTTGGTGTAAGCAAGTCTGAACTAAGCTTTCGGGTGTAGATATAGCCTAGCTTGTTTATACTGATCTATATGCTATACACTGAAATATAAGCACAATATTTATATTACAATTGATTTATTTTATAATTAGATGGAAAAATGGGAAAGTAAGCAACTTTTTTTAGTAATAATGTGTTGTAACATTTTTGTATTCATTTCTAAGCAAGTAGTTTTTAAGTGAGGTGAAACTTGGGATATGAAAGACAAATCAGACTCCTAAAAGTGATACAGTAATCTGGAAAGGAGGAGAGCCTCTGATCTACACTATCCATAGGATATAATTAAGAGTTTACTTTACACCTTTCTGTTCATGGGACAAGATAAAGGGGGAAAAAAAAAAGAATTACCATATATCATCGCGTATAAGCCAAGAATTTTGTGCCTGAAAATTGGCTTCGGAACAGGCACTTGGCTTATACTTGGGAGAATATGGTAGACAGCCCCAGCCAGCCCTTTCCCTGACCATGCGGCAGCCCGGAGCCCCAGTTTTGCTGGGCGTCCATCTTGGGCAGTCGGCCGGGGCTGGGGCTGGAGGAAAGAAGGGACCCTGGCGTCTGGAGTGGCCAAGTAAGGGGGTCCTGGGGAGGGGGTCGGCCTGGACATTGAGAGGGGGATTCAGAGAGGCCAGGGAAGCGGCGGCAGGGACCGGAGGTTGGGGAGGGTGTTGGGGAGTTGGGGAAAGTGGTGGGACAGCTGGGAGGGTTGGGGGAGTTCAGGGAGGCCAGGGAAGGGGTGGCAGGGCTCAGGCATTGGGGCGGGGGGGTTGGGGAGTCCAGGGAGCAGCAGGAGGACCCAGGGTTTTTGGGGAGCCCAGGGAAACAGCGACAGGGACCGGGGATTTGGGGGGGGTGGCTGGCAGGCTGGGAAGAGCAGCAGCAGGGAGGGGGGGTGATGGGGAAAGGGGTGGAAAGGTTGTTGGGGAACAGGGGAGCAACAGCACAGAACTGAGAAGGGAGCAGGGGGCGGCAGTGACGAGCTAGTGGGGCAGCAGTGGGGACGGACAGAGCAGGGGCATCAGTGAGGAAGGGGTGGAGCAAGGGGGAAGGGGCAGAGCAGAGGGGCAGCAGTGGGGAAGGGGCAGAGCAGGGGGCAGCAGTGAGGGAAGGGGCAGAGCAGGGGGCAGCAGTGAGGAAAGGGCACAGCTGGGGGGGAGCAGTGGGGAAGGCACAGAGAAGGGGGCAGTGAGGAGAAAGAGGCAGAGAAGGGGGGCAGTAGTGAGGAGCCAGGGGGCAGCAGTGAGGGAAGTGGCAGAGCAGGGGGGGCAGCAGGTAGCAGTGAGGGAAGGGTGGAGTAGGGGGTGGCAGTGAGGAGAGGGCAGTAGGAGGAGCAGAGAGCAGCAGTGAGAAAGGGTCAGAGCAGGGGGGCAGCTGTGAGGGAAGGTCAGAGCAGGGGGGCATCAGAAGGAGCAAGGGGCAGCAGTGAGGAAAGGGCAGAGCAAGGGGCAACAGTGAGGTAAATTAGAAGTGAGCGGGGGGGCAGCAGTGAGGAAAGGGTAGAGCAGGGGGGCAGCAGGGGTGACAACAGTGAGGAAAGGGTGGCACAAGGGGCAGCAGCAGGAAACTGAGAAGTGAGCAGGGGGCAGCAGTGAGGAAAGGGCGGAGCAGGGGGCAACAACAGGAAACTGAGAAATGAGGAAAGGGCAGAGCAGGGGGGCAGCAGAGGTGACGGCAGTGGGGAAAGGGCAGAGCAGGAGGGCAGGAGTTAGGAAGGGACAGCGGGGGATAAGGGAAAAGTGGCAGTGGCAGAGATTTTGAGTTAGGGAAGCTGTCAGAAACTCCAGAGGAAGCCAGCAGCAGTGGGTGGGGGGTTAGGGGCCAAGGCCAAAAGGGGGCCTCGGCTTATATTTGGGTCACCAATTTTAGCTTCCTTTTGGGCTCAGAATTGGGGGAGGGGGTCGGCTTCTGCCGGGATCGGCTTATACCCAAGTATATACGGTAACAGTTTTCTGACTCTGATTAGGAGTGGATTCTCCAAAATGTAATACTTGCTATATGTGTTTCTTTAGTACCAACTAAGGGAACAACATTATAGCTAGCATCAACAGTTATTGGCAAACATTGTGGATGCAGAGTCATCCTGAAATTTTTGGGAAATCTAGATTCACATTTCAACTTCACAGCTCATGTATGTCTCTTACAAAGAGCCTTTACTAAAACACCCAAACCTAACAACAGTAAGTTAGGAATAGTTTGGATTTGTCTCTGAACTGCGGCTTGTGTGTCTCTCTCTCTGCTTTTTAGAACTCCTAGGCTGTGTTCACACGTTAAGTGTTATTTTGAAATAACTCATTTTGAAATAAAAGCCTTATTTTGAAATAACTTAAATCAAAATAAGATAATGTTAATTTGAGATAAAGCGAGCCCTCAAATCGAAATAGCATGCCCTGTGTGTGGGCATGCTATTTTGATTCTACAGAGGGGCACCCTGGGAGTGCAACATGGCCCCCTGGCATGGCCATGTTGTCACCCAATCCCCTGCCTGGCTCTAATCTGGAGAGCCAGGCGGGGGAAAACAGCTGCCAGATCAGTGATCCCTGTGCCCTGTGTCCCCCGCTGCTGTTGGGGCAGCAGAGGAGGGACCATGGGGCACCCCCTCTGCTGCCCAGTGGGGGGAGGGGGTTCCCGGACCCGGCTGCCAGGCCTGCCCGGGTGCTGGCTGCTGGGGGGCTGCTGGTGGTGAGCCCACTCGTCCCAGCAGCCTGGGCTCAGGGCTTGCCGCTGAGACGGGATGCCAGAGCCGGCTCTGTCCCCCCACCTGGGCTTGGTGCTTGCCCCTGGGCATGGGCTGCTGGAGCCAGCTCTGCGCCCCTGCCCAGGCTCTGCGTTTGCTGCCCGGGCAGCCGGAGCCAGCTATACAAGGAAGTATGCACAAAAAATTCTTGAACTTAATTTTCTCATTAAGAATTGCTACTTGTTAATGGTATAAGAAGATCCTCTAGTCTTTGTATCTGATTTTTTTTTGTTATTCAACAGCCATTTAATGACCTGCATGATGTTCTAGTATCCTGTGAGCAAGTTATCCTGACACAGTATTTTTGACATGGAGGAATAATATTTACTCTATTACACTATAACTCTGGTGCTAGAGCATGTGGGAGATGGTGATTAGCCTTATAAAACTCTTCAAATATTTTATATGTTGGTGATGTGGTAGTATAACTTTCCAGCAAACTCAAAACTTCAAAGAGTAGTGCACAACATATTTCACTGTGGCCTGTAGAACTGTAGTGCCTCCTACAGTTGGGGGCCTTGATCAACTAAAGTCAGTTTGATTGTTTTTGATTGATTTAAATGAGCATTGGATCAAACTCTTGATGCCTTATGCCCAGGGGCTAAAGGCTAATTTGGGGGGCCCTGGAACCGTCCTAAATTTCTGGACTCCCCTCATTCATGCCCAGGGGCCCCCCTCATGCAGGTCCAAGCCCCAGCTACAGCCCCAATATCCATTCCCCTGTTCCCAAAATCCACTCCCAGCCCCCAATACCCACTCCATCCCCAATATCCACCAAGCCCCCAATACTCACCCCCAAATCCACCCCTTACCCCCAATATCCATTCTTCTGTTCAACATTCCCCAGACCCCAATACCCACCCCCCAAAATCCACTCAAACTCCCAGTATCCACTCCCCTGTCCCCAGTATACTCCCAGCCTCCCAAATCACCCCTCTGCCCCCAACACCCACCCCCAACGTGAGCTGGGCCGCCCCAGCACTTACCAGCAGCCGTGTGCTGGACCGAGAGACAATCCCTCCTGCAGGCTGCATATGGAGGCTTCTGCTTCCAGGCACAGCCTGCACGTGTGGGGGAGCCAGGCATGCTGCCCCCCCCCCCACCCCCCGCCTGCTGGAATGCAGCAGAATAGTGTTCCAGGGTCTGCTATTTTTAGGAACTCACCGTTCAGGTCCCTAAAAATAGAAAATGGAACCGGAACGCTGTGTTCCAGGGACTTTTTTTAAATGGTGGGCCCCAGAATGCAGCATTCTGGCTCCATTTTCTATTTTTGGGGGGGCCCAGAATGCTGAGCCCCTAAAAATAGAGGGCCTGGGAATGGCGTTCTGCCACATTCTGGCTTATTTTAACCCCTGCTTATGCCAGCAGACAAGTAATAAACAAGTCAGAAGCAGTTAACTCAGACAAGTCTGGAAACACAGAACTGCAAGTAAACACTGCTGAAATCCAGACCCAGACTGTTTCTTCACAAGACCCACAGAATTTGGTAAGTCACTGCTGCTGCAGTGGAGGTAAGATGCCTAGTAAAGCTGAGATGCAGGAAACTTAATCTGAGTCATTGTAAATTCAAAACTAAACCAAAAATTAAATCTTAAAGCTGTTCCAGATCTCTTCCAGACCAAATATGTGCTATGTCTTTTCTAGCCTCTTGGAGTGTAGAAAAGTACAAACCTAGAATCAGTCAGGGTGGTTGTTATAGTGCCTGTGAATGATAGTAATACATTTAGTTCTGGGGAGCAAGGTTCAAATCCCATGGTAGGGCATAGTGAAAAAGTTTTGCTGTTTTTTTCCTCAGACACCGCTAGATATTGATTCACATTTCAAAACAACTTCATAACTTGGTACGATTTTCAGTCATGTCGTAGAGAAGAATAAGGATTTGGTATGATATGGATTGTTCAGTTTCATGACTGAGCTATATCAACAGATATGTGAAGAAATTTGCATTGTGATTTGGCTGTACAAAACTTAGAGACTAAACTCCAATTTCATAGTTAACAGTTGCTGCATTCTCTCCTACACTGATCTGCTTAGCCTGAGGGGAAGTGGAGCTTAGGAGAGCTAGCCATAAGAGCATATGCTACTTTAAGATGGTATTTGGTCCTGCCATGACTTGATGAGCTCTTATGGTCCCTTCCAGTTTCTATAATTCTATGCCGACCTCTAATTGTGTCTCTCACTACTCCCTTTTAAACAACACATAGGCCAGTGGGTAGGGTACAGCTGACATTAGATACACCAGCTGAGAATTTCGCTCTGATGGGAAAATTTTAAGTCGCTAGCTATAGCCAGATTCCACTGACTTTCACTATTTAAGTGATACCAGAACAGCAGCAGAGAAACTATTCCTTGTGCTTGACCAGAAATCCAGGGTTTATATCTGTGATGGTAAAGACAATGCTTGAGGCAATAACATGAGCATATTAGATTGTCCTGTTTCCCCATATTTATTATTTTTAAGTATTAAGACTATGAAACTGAATTGTTCAGGTCATTGAATGTGAAGTTTACTTTAAAGCAGTGGTTCTCAACCGCTTTGTGGGGTCACATTACTGTGTCACAACACAGCAATAAGTATGTCATGGAGAGCCAAGGAGATGTCTGTATTTGGCCTGGAGGGAGTGGGCTGGTGTGTCCTGTAGAGTTGCAATATGTTGCAAAACATGTTGTGACCCACAAAAGGTTGAGAACCACTGCTTTAAAGCTTGTAAGGCAGTTCCATTAAGTGGAGCTAGCAATTAGAGAAAATCATTCTGCATTCTTTTATAGTATACAGAAATAGAAATTATTTCATCAGCTCTCAGCTGGTGATATATTTTACAAAAATCTCCTTGGTGTTTTGTCATTTAGTGAAATAAGGGGCACTAATGAATTTCATTAAAGCTACAAATCTCTTTGCAGAAACAGTATAGTACTTCTGCCTACCATTTAGAAAAGTGGTTAGTCATAATAAAGGAGTTTGTGTTGTAGTTAGTCATAATAGGAGTGTTCTTTCCCATCTAGATATTGCTTGTCTGCCTCAAACTTTCTTTATAATTCAGTGATATAACTGTTGAAACATTGAATACAATAGAAATGGATTAACGTAAGCATGGTTATTCAGTTCAAAGTGATGTGATTGATATACAGGTCTCCCTGGAGATCCACTTTCTGGACACTATGGTACAAATTAGGGATGGACACATCAACACAACCCTATACCGAACGCCTACTTATCGGTATAGTTACCTACATCTGTTCCCCACTACTAAGTGGGTTTCAGGTCCGGGATTCCAGTAGCAACAACCACCGAGATGCACATAGCAGGAAATAGTGTTTTATTAACTAACAGATTACTTAACTAAATCCTCAGACAAAAATGATATACCCAGAGTTAAACACAAAGTAATATAGACAGGCTTACAACCCAATCAGAAGTCGGGAACCCCACTTCACAACCGTGGGCTTCAGCAGGGGAGTAATGTCCTCCTAGGCACCCTTCAAGGTCCTAAGGTGAAGTTCAGTGAAGTCAAGGAAACAAGCTATTGTTATACCCCATTATTCACTGAGAGGGGTGATCAGGCCCTCTCCTGGTCACATAGACTGTCTGCCAGGCTGCTATTCTCACCACCTTCATCCTACAATTTAACACCTAGATAACTACTTGTTTACTAGATAGTTCTACAAAATACCCTTCAGTTGTTTGGGGGCCTCCATTGCCCACTATTGTTATACCATTACAAAATCCTTTATTTGCCCTACAACATCCCTTGAGTTTCCATCCAAAATACACCACATGATTCATTGTCTACATTCTGTAAGTTTCCCCCATCTTCAAAGCATCTGACAAAATGGGATTTTCTCCCATGAAAGCTCATATGATAAATAAATCTGTTAGTCTTTAAGTGCCACAAGACTCCTTACCTTTTTTGCTGAGCTAGACTAACGTGGCTCCCCTTTGGAATCTACCAATGGCATTTCTTTTGCCAGAGGATAATAAAACACCATGCAAATAAACAGGTCCCATATTTCTGTTACCTTTTGTAGGTAACGTCTGTGAACTCAGAGGATGACATGTTTCTTCCAAACATCATGATCCTCTCTATCCCACCTGGGATCTGTTAGGTCTGGTTTAGTTGAGGGGTGTTGCCACTGAGGTAGGAAAGGGCGATATGAAGATGTGAGGGACCCTTTCATGTGTGGCTATGGTTGGGAAGGGAATGTTATGTTGTTATTAATACTACCTGCACAATGTTTTCCATTTCCAAAGCAATGTGTATATTTGAATGATTAATCCTCAGACATACCCTTTGTGGAAGCTATTATTGATACACCATTTCACAGCTGAGTCAGAGGAAAAGAAGTTAAATGACTTCTCTTATGGTCATTATAGGCAGGCATTGTGGCCTGCCTCAGAGCCACAGCTGGAGGAATGCCCCGAATGCCCTCTCTGGCCAGACCAGGAAACTGCAAGACCTAGGCCCCAGAAGCAGAGGGGCATGGCCAGAGCAGGAAGGAGCAGTATAAGAGTCCAGCCTGGGAGCTCAGTTGGCACTGAGCTCCCAAAGGGGAAGGATGTGCTGGCCCAGAGGGAGCAAGCCAGATCAGGTCAGGGCCAAACATGCCAGCTAGCCCCTGCCTCTCAGGGCACCCAGTGCTACGGCCCGCCCAGCCTCCCAGGGCCGAGTGACTGGGAGGGGAACCCTGAGGTGGCCGACTGGGGCGGGCGCTCAAAAGCCTGTTGAACCCCGCCACAGCCTCCCCGCTTGAAGGCAGACTTGGAACACGGGGAAGTGGAAGGCCCTGTGACCTGCCAGCCCTGCAACCTAGAGGAGCTACCCTCAGTAGAGGAAGAGCTGCCAGCAGCCTCTGGGCTCTCCAAGTTAGAGGAGCTACCCTCCGCCGAGGAGGAGATGCTGGTCCCATACGGGCCGCAGAACTTGGAGGAGTTGCCCCTCGTGGAGGAGTCTGCAGAGTATCCGGACCTGCTGCCAATGGACACAGAGGGGTTCATCGGGATCCCGCAAGCTGTCTACGAGGGAGACCCTGAGGACGGCTACCCTCGCTGGAGATAGGTACTCAGGGCAGGAGACAGGTTGGAGTTGGAGGAAATAGCCCAGGGAGGGCAGGATGGTGGGCCATGTTCCCAGGGCCGCATGTTTCGGAGGCCGCCCCGCTGGCCCCGTAGTGGACCACCCTGCCACTGTATATGGCCCTGGGCTGAGACGCAGTGGAGCAGATGGGCCTGTGTCTCCCTCCTCACCCCCCCCCCCCCGCCTCCTGGCTAAGGAAAGTTGTTACCTAGACTGGGTACTTGCCCACTCTGCCTGGGGGCCGAGGCCCTAGACTGGCTACTTGCCCGCCCCGCCTAAGGGCCCTACCGGCTAACTCCCCTGTACCACCAGCAGGAGGCGCCCTCCTCGCCAGCTGACAGGGCTTATCGGCTACAGTCATTAATAGTGGATTAGATGTGAGGAAAGGGATTAGGAGAATTCTAACACTGACTCTGATGCTGTCTGGCTTCTCTAGATACAATGTAAATTTTTGCTGCTCAAGTTATCTTATTTTTGTCTTCTTCCACATTCATTGTAATCAAGCCCATTTCCTTATGTGTTTCAGCAAAAGGGCATTCCTTCTTTACTCTTTCCACTCCTTGAACATTTACACTGCAAGCCTGATTAATATACGCCCGGTTTAGTAAGCAATTGCTTAAGGTCCTCAAAGAAAAATCATCAAATGATTTTAAATTGACTCCTCTGTTTTCTGAATAATCCTATCTTGTATTGCAATATTATAACTGAGATTGATAGTTTCTATGTGGACCCACAGGACAGTATAGCAGAAGATTTTCTTCTCTGATTCCTTGTCAGTGCTCATGTTCAGCATTTTAAACCATTCTCTTCCAGTTATTTTAGCTGTGCCTACATAATATATAATAATAAACAGAGGTTCATTATATGTGCTGTCTTCTGTCTTGAATAATATGCACCTTTACTTTTTTTTTCTTGCAGTTTGAAAGCTTTTAAATTTTTTTTCTCTCACACATTGGCTATAAATAGAGAGCATCCACCCACTGAAAATCAGGTCTCTGTACGGTGCCTCAAGTTGAGCAATAAAAACCGAGGCACTCAAAATTACCAGTAGTTTCTGAACATCAGTCCTTTAATCTCGTCAGAACTCAATCAGTCCCTTGGCACCTTTTATAAGGCAGTCAGTGAACATTTAAAGTCCACAGAAATCTGATGGAGCACCCTTATGTTCCTAATCTTTTTGTCCAAAATAGATCAGATTTGGTGACCCTTTGTTTTTGTGAGGGATCTTATGATATTCTTTCCTAAAGTGATGAAGGTTGGGAAAGGAGTTTCTTTTTAGGAGGCTGTTGACAAAGTTCCTAACTGAATGATAGTTTTAATGCTGTTGTGGTTATTTTATCAATACTAATAATGTGTTAGGGCAACCAAACCTTTGTGTAGCCATCTTTATTGTTTACATTTATATAAAATTAATTGTCTGACAGTGAATAACTTCAAAAATATGCAGCCCTGGCTGGGAATCAAAGGGACAGAGACTACAGTTCATCCATAATCAAAGTAAATTAAAAATAAATAAATAGAACCTATCTATGTTCAGTGAACTTTTGAGATGAAACCAAAAGGCAAACCAAATTTTAATTAAAGTTTAAAAGGGTACTAAAAACTGTGGGGTTCTTCTGAAGGTGTGGAGGATGGGAATGTTTTAGGATGAAAAATGGTTTGTAAAAATTGTCAGGACATGTATTTTGCAGTGGTGCAGTTGATCATTAGGTTTCAGTAAATGAAGAAATAAGGCTATAAGGCAATATATGGTATGGCCAAGCAGTTGTCTGTGTGAATGGTCCAAATGACCTATTTTATAACAAGGAACAATTTTAATAAAAAGTCCTGAAAGTCAGCTGACGCACCTTGAGTCCAATTAACAACAAAAGAAGGTCCCAAAATAATCCCTGTGCTGAACTCAGAAAAAAAATGTGAAAAAGTCATTTATAATTTCATTACTTTCCAGTTGACCAGGTATATATACAGTATTTAATTCTCTTACTTTAACTATGTTCCTAGTTTGCTTAGCAATGCAGGGGAGGGTACAGAGTTGAATGAAAAAGAAGGGTCCCGAAAAGCAATTTACATCTCTCAGCTAAAGACAAGTATAAATGTAGTGTTAAAAGGACTAAAAAGTATTCTAGAAAGGAAGGAATGAGATTTGTAATTCTATTTCACACCATAACAGTAGGCATTCAAAGTTAAATACTCATTTATTGCTTATAAATAGGGCCTAAATGAAAGCTGAGTAAATATTCAGGATTGTAGATAAGATATGATTATTTTTATTGCTTTCAATAAAGGTGTCTAGATATGGAAAACATGTTCATTTAGATTGAAACCTTTGAGTTCCATGCTCTTGTTATAAAACTTGCCCCCCACACCCATCTTTTTAGAGGGAAAAAATGTCTTTATTTTGTGTCTGATTTTCACTGTTTTGGTTCACTGGGAACACTACCATTTTGTTCAAAATCCCTTAGCTTGCTAAGTGTTTTCATTTAAAAGAAAACCATGATAGTTCCACAAACCTGTGTGTAAACTAGCTTGTGTTAATTTCCAAAGGGGTAATCTAGTTCAGCAAAACAAACAAGGAGTATGATGGTACTTTTAAAGACTAACAAATTTATTTCTTGCATGAGCTTTCATGATTGAAAATCCCACTTTGTCAGACTCCTTCAGAATTGAATGAAAATAAATAAAAAAAAATGTGGGATTCCTCCCATAGACCCTCATGTGATAAATAAATTTGTTAATCTTTGAAAGTGCCACCAGACTCCTTGTTTGTTTAGCTTGTGTTAGGTTCTCATTACAGATGGAAGAGGAAATGTTTATTAGGGAGAACCTCATTGTTCGGAAGTTTGGTGATTTCTATAGTTTAAATATCTTTAGCTGGAATTCTGAACAGAAGATACATTTATCTGTGCCTGGATGTACTCATTTCATTGAAAATAACACATCCATCATGTCTCTGTACATTTGTTCTAAATAATACTTGTATTGCACTTTTAGAAAATCATTTAGATTGTCCAGTGCCTTTATATATTCATTTATTTATTCAGGAGAAATAGAAGGCAAAAAATTAAAACCTGAGGCTAAGGATATAAATAAATTGGATTCTCTTAAAGTCTACTTGTTGAAATACCGAGGGAACATCTGCAGTTGTCTGCATAATGCAAAATAAGCACACACATGAAGCCACAAGAAACCATAGTCACTAATAATTAATTCTAATAATTTCTAATATTCTAATAATTCTTTATGGTGGAATAAGAATATTGTCTATGTATTGTGTCCTTCAATTTCAATTTCTGGGTTAGGAACTTATGTTGTTTATTCAGCATATTTTACTTACTTTGCCCTTTCTGTGTTACATCCAGCACATTATAATTAAAAATCTAACAAAGAGTAGTTCAACGCCTAAAGTTTCCTATACTGTGAAGGGGGAAAGAATAGCATCTCAGAATGGGATTCACAAAATCCAGCACACCAAGAAAGGAGTCTTTAAACTAGTCAGTGGGTGATATCAGGGGAATAGGTGTGTCTTAAGCCCTCACCCTATCATGGCGATAGGCATCTAAATCCAATTTGAAGGGAGACACCTCCCTCTGCTTAGAATTCTCATGGGCATTAGGTGGCTCTGCTGTTTTGTCAGAGACCTTCAAAGGAGGATGCTCACCTACCTCATAACTTTTATCACAGTGGTTAGGATATTTATGTGGGATACTGAAGACAACTGATTCAAGTCCCCACTCAATCTGCCGGTAAGTTGGAAAAGGGATTCAGAAAGGATCTGCTAGATCTTAGCTGAGTGCCCCAGTCATTGGGATTTTTTTGTTGTGGCATTTTTGCTATCCTGTTGAAGGCATTCCACTGTGGATAAACAAGCTAAAAAATGATTGGCACAGGAGGACTTCATCCTGAATCTTCTCCTTCACATTTGAGAATGCTAATTACTGGGCTACAGAGTCACTCTCATGCTTGCATTTTCTCTTTAGCTCAGTCTCTTGTTGAATTATTTATCCACAATGGAATTGCTCAAACGTGAGAGACTGAGGGACCCCACAATAGTATATCCTATTGTCCAGTGATTAGAATACTCATCTGAAAGTTGGTTGATATATTCAAATCCATTCTCCCCCTGAGGCAAAGTCTAGGGGCACTTGAACCAAAGGACTCCCATATCCCTGCTAAGTATCCCAACCACCAGACTAAAAATTACAAAGGCGGTTCTCCTCCCTCCCCAGAAGTTTTCAGCTTGCCTGTGTGGGGACTAATCAAATAGACAAGGTTGGAGCATGCTAACTGTTTTGAGTCTCACAGGTAAGTTAGGTTGAGAAATGCCTCGTACCCCTGTGGATAGGTCTATAGTGATAGCAACAAATTCGCTACCATCAGTTTGATTTTCTTCATTTGATTGAGCAGTCAGTCAGGACCCACTCAGTCGTTCTGAAATTTGATTTAGTAACTCCACCCTGCAAGAGGAGTAGTGCCGAGTCAAAGGGATGATATTTCATAATGAGTATTAGAGAGTTGAAAGGAGATACTCAAAGAGTGAATACAAAAGTTACTTTATGTAGTTTGTGTATTTCCCTTTGACTGCTACCAAAAACAGCAGCAAGTGTTGACCAGGCCTCTGTGTGAATTGCTCTGACAATTAAATGCCTGGATACAAACAGTGAGACTTCAGTGTGCATGCACACAGTCACAAATACAGGCCTCTAGGAGAATTTTTACTGCAAAAATTTAAGTGCAAAGTGAATTTAGTTGCCTATGTGGCCCAAAAGCAGCTAATCAGGGATTTTGTGAATCCCAGTGGGGCCTGATTCTGGGATTTAGGTGTTGAAAATCACCATCCTTTTGTGAAGCTAGCCCACCATATGCAGGGGGAAATAAAGTAGTTAAGGCTAAATACAGTTCTAGTTTTCAAAAGAAACTGCTGAGCAACAGGAGTGGTTCTCACTACATGGAAAAAGCAAACATCAAAAGGATCACTGACAGCAAAATATAAGTTATATGCATCATTTTTTTTTGAATCTGTTGTTGTGTATGATTAATAATTTGAGTCTGTAGGTGTTAAGCAGACAGATAAAGAAAATGCCATGTAAGGGATGCAGTCATGAATGAAAGGTAACAAATTTGAGCTATTTTGAGGGGCTGCATTAGCCTTTGGATGAGCTCTTATTCACAGCCTTGTTCTTGACAAAACCAAAGCAAGGTCAATAATGGTTATCTATTAACTAAAATACTTCTATAGTTGTTTTCCTAGGATGATCTAAAAACACTTTTAAAATGTTAATTCTCACAAAATACCAATAAAGTAGGTAAATATTGTGCTAACCTTTTTAAAGATAAGCATTTTTAGGCATAGAAAATCTGACTCAAGTTACATTTTTTTAAAGTTGCAATCACTGTATCTGTTTTGAAACATGTTATTGGGAATGGTGGTATTTCCCACTTCAAGTACACAATCATTCTCAGCTATTCAGGTTAGAAGTTCAAATCCACCAAAATGTTACAAGTATATGAACAGAATCAGTGTTCATATTTCTGTATGGAGGTTTAGTAACTGCAGGCCTAAATGGAAATGGGACACTTTTTTCTGTTATACCTATGTCTACATTGCAGTCAGAGGTGTGATTGCAGCACCTGTATACATCCCTGAGATGACCTAGCTGGCTTGAATAACCATAGCAGTAAATCCATGGCTGTAAAAGCTGGCTTGAGAACCTGCATATAGACTCAGGTGGCCCTGCTGCTACCTTTTTCCTGCTCTTGTTATTTAACCTTGCTCTATCAAAGCTAGTATGTCTACATGTGCCTCAGTAGGCACACTGCTAATTTCAGTGAAGGCATAACCTTGTCTCTGCTTGCTCAGGTTTGTGTCCAGGAAGTAAACTGAGATTACGTAAAAGCAGAGTATTGTTTGCAAGAAGGAGTTTACATTAAGACGAACAGGTATAATACCACCATGGAGGTTAAGGTCTTTACAAATACCTAGATAGATGATCTGGAAAAAGGAGAATGTCCTTTGTGAACCTATCCTAATTGTTCTGCTTCTTACAGGAGAAGGAGATATAAGTCATTTTAGTCATTTCCTATAATAGTGATTTCCACTAAGTCTTCTATTCATTGGGACCCCTACTCTGCACTGGCGCTCTTCTAGGACATTTTCTTCCTTCTACAGCTGTTTGTTTCTGTTCTAATTTAGGTTGTGCTGCATAATCTCAGTATAATCTCTTCCCTGGAGCGTGGCCTACACTATTAACCTGTGTTGGAATACCTATGTTGCTTAGGGCTGTAGAAAATTATATATCCATGAGTGATGCAGATACACTGACTAAACACACATTGTAGCCAGTGATATGTCAGCAGGAAGGCTCCTCTGATTGACGTAGCTGTCAACTCTTGGGAAAGTGGGATACCTGCACTGACAAACGAAGCCTTTCTGTTGGCACAGATGGCATCTTCATTGAACCACTACAGCAGTGCAGCTGCATTTGACAAGTGCTGGATTAGTGCTGCTAAAATGAATGCCAGAGGCTGAAAGTGTGATCTTTCAGATGAGATATAAAACTGTGTTTCTGACCACTTTAGCTCTGTTGGCCAGGCCAGAATCCAGTTTGTGTTACATTTTGCATGATAAAGCTCTCATTGCAATTTGAGTTGGACAGTGTAATCTTTATTTCTCTCTGTAAACTGTTTTGTCACTTTGCAGTTAAATGGCAGTTGTGATTCCATCCTCAAGGTGACTTTGCTTCAGTGGTTTCTTTTTATAATCTATAAAACAATACTTATATATGTATTTAAGATGTGCTAGACACAGCATGGTCTGCTTTTTAAAGACTGGAATTATTTTTTGGTTAGTTATGGATATCTTAAGATTAAAAGGCCTTTTGCATCTAAAAGACTCAGCAATGAAGTTACTATATAGACTGTGGAATTAAGTATCATGAGAGATCTGTGCAGGAATTTTGTGGGAGTATCTATGGGGGTTATGATACTCTGCGAAACGAAGAAGGACATAAAGAGTTTGCATCAAAGTAGAAAGTCCTTTGAAAATCTACACATCAAACTAGCATGAGCCTTGGAGCAGCATGTTAGTGTGTACAGCAGATGATGCCAAAGATTCTGAAAAACTTAGATTAATTGATGCAGGTGTTTGAATTGCTGGGCTCTAAAGAACAGCTATCTAGTGTCAGAATGGAGTTCTTGCCAAACGTAATGTGGAAGTAAGCTTTAATTACCATGTAATTCTAAGTACTCTGCACTAACTCAAATAAAATTCATCTTTGTATGTTTGGCAATTATGGGATAAGGGTATATTTATTTTATGGCAGATTATTTTTGGATATTGCATACATGACAATCTCTGTATTGCAGAGCAATAATTAAATAGCAAACTATATGTCCATAATGTATTTCAGGATGGTTAAAAGGTATGTCTGTGTCTGTTACTCTGTTTACATATTGGCAGATATGTCATTGCTTTGAGGCAAGACTGGTGGTCATCTTGAATTCATGATACTGGGATTAATTTATCATTTGCATAAAAATACAATACATAATTCATCAAAAATCCAAAGGTAGGATTCATGTTCAATTCAAATATTGCTTGCAGAGTCTACACCTGTTCCATGTCGCCTTGCTACAAATATAGCTATTGGTAACATGTCATATTTAATATTCCAAATTTCTCTTAGATTCATTCATGGGACTTTCTTTGGCTTAATTAGGAGGCAAAGGCAAATAAATTGAAATACATGATTTCCCCCTACAATGTTTCCCATTCATGGAGAAATGTTGAGGAAATGCATTTTAACTCTCATAATAATACTGAATACTTAAATAGTGTTTTCTGTTTCTCAGCACTTTAAATGCATATGCTAATGAATCTCAAGACAGCCCTGTGAGGTAGGGTTGTTTTTTTCAGGATTAAAGTCCACCTCATACCAGCTCTACTCTGTTTTCCAACTTGTTTTGCTTTTTCCTTATTGCGGATCTAAAAAAAATTTGAGTTTTGGTGATTAGTTGTGTTGATACTTCTCATTATGTAAGACATCACATTGGAAAAGTAGATGATGGCTATAAAACATTGTAGTTTGTCCCCCCCCGCCCCCCCCCCCAAAAAAAAAACAAGAAAAAAAGGATAGTTAAGCTTTTGCCAGCAAGCCATAGCGTTTCAGGCAAATATTGTCAGCCAGTTACAGGGTAGTTCAACTTTACATATACAGTATTGAGATGGCTATGCAAAAGAACTAGGAGAGCTTTAATGGTAGGGAGAACTAGAGATGGGTTGAGGTATGGGGACTCCCCTGAATCAGACCACGTTCAAACCTTCAAACACTTTTGAGAGAAGGAACTGAGAGTTGAGTTGGTGTACTGGTCTGTAGTCACATGCATACTAGTGAAGTGCAAACCTAAAGATTTCTATTTTGGATTCAATTCAGTTAGGTTTTTATTTAAAGAAAAAAAAAACCCAACTCTTCAAACTGTACAAACATTCAGTGCAAACATGGAAGAGCGGAAGCCTTAGGGAAACAGCTTTTCCTGTAGTATTTTTACATTTCTAGTCCAAAACCGGGATGGACTTGAACTAGGCAGGAAAGGAAGAGGCATTGTAGAACCTTAACAGTTTCTATACATAGTTCTGATTTTAGAAAAGGAAGTGTAGTACACTTGTATTATACAAGTAGTTTGGAGAATACATCTACCAACCTTTGAATTTCTCTGCAAACAGTGGACTGATTATGTCATGTGAGGAACAAGCGCTTTTACCTCAGATTCCACCCAGTAGAGGGCTCCACACATCAGTCATTGGAATTGGAGGTTTGAAAGCTTAAAAAAATATTTCCTGTGCTTTTGGTACCACAGACTGAGATCAGGTTTTGTGAATGTTTCCTTCTCCCTCATTAATTAAACTCAATTTATTTTCAAAGAGTTTAATTTAAAACCTATGTTTTTTCTTCCCAAAGGTGAAGCTTGTGCTATGCAAATAATGAAGTAAACCATGAAAGATAACTTTATTTTGGTGGTGGTTCTCTCCTAAATAATACCTATAACTAATACCTCATCCATGATCAAGTATCTGGGAGATGGTGTAACTGCTACAGTGAGCTACAAATTAATGGCCCACATAGAAAATGTTCTGGAAATTGTAAATGTAATTGCACTAAATTAAGCATTTAGGTCCATCTACATGAACACTGCAAAAAGTGTGTGTGTACATTTTGTGCACATGCAATCAGACACTATAGGTCTTCATTCCAGGCTTCGGGCTTGCTGATTGAATGGCTTATATGCTATGCCACTGGGCTACAAGAGCAGATGAGGAAACAACATCTGATAGCCCACAAATAGGGGTGGCACCCACTTACTTCACAGGACCAGCTGACTAAACTAGCAGCAGACCATTGAATGAACGCACCTTAGCATAAAGCTTCTTGTTCTTGCCCTGTCCCTTGTCTGAGCAACTAGGCACTGGGTCAGCTGTTGATCAGGTCCCTAAGACCTAGTTCCTGCCTCCTTTCCTGCATTCCTCCTCCTTGTTCTTGTTTCCTCATTTTGCTCCTGCTTCCTTGCCCTAATTCTAGTTACTGACTCTGGGGTGATCCTTAGATTGTCTTCTGGCTCTGACTCTAGCTGTAACCCTTGGCATGACAGCTGACCACGATCCTGAAGTTATTCTTGACTCTGACCACTAGGTCAGGTGGCGCATTATGGGCCCGGATACACACCCACTATGGCAGCTACTGCTACCTTCGTGGCACCAAATCACATCTCAGGTCATACTGTCGCAAATGAATAGTTATTGATATCATTATTATAGATGAGACTGAATTATACTGTATATTCTGACAGGGTCAGACTGGATGGTTTCCAGAGAGTTCTAGAAAGCCAATATATTCACCCTAGGCTCAGCAAGTCCCTTTTCCTTTTGTAGCTGAGCAGTGGTTACTACAGGTTAATTAGCACTCCTGGAGCTAACTAAAGGCCTGCTCAGGGCTTATTAAAAAGCCTTCCCTCCAGAGAAAGTATGTAGCAGGAGTGTGAGAGTGAGGAAGGATATGGGAGTGCGTGAGAGGAGGCAAGATGTGGTTGGTAGGCAGGCAGATCTGAAGAAGGAGCAGATCACTATCAGATAGGGAGCGTTCAGAATAGTCCTTACAGCACTGAAAGTGAGATCTGGTCTCTCAGATATATTGCAAGTGAAAGCAATAATTTTGTGAATTCTGGGTAGGCCTATTTTTATCAGAGTTATTTTTGATATGTTAACTACTTGGGTGAAATCCTGGCTCTATTAAAGTGAATGGGAGTTTGTCATTGATGCCAGTTGGTTTAGGATTTCACCTCTGAGTTTATGCACCTGTAAGGAAATTACATTAAAAGATTTAAATTTTTGGGGGGCTAGACTGGCAGTATAAGGAGACTTGGACAAACCTATGGAGGTCCAGTAATTCACTACTGTTTTACACAGGTCTTCCTCAAATGCTTGGTGCAGTCATTCCAATATTTGTTTCCTTTGCTTGTCAATCAAATCACTGGATTTTTGTTTCCCCAATTAGACTTTTCCTTGGGTTTGAAAGGATCCTCTATTTCTACTATTGCTTTCCTTGCCGATGCTTCTACTATCAGCCAATATTTTAATTTGATTTAGAGGCAACAGGCGTAGTTGCTGAATGATAGCCACAGTTATACTTTGAATAAGCATAACACAACAAAGCACAACAGACAGCAAAGCACTAAATGTATTTGAAAGAAAAAGAAAAAAGTGACCACAGTTATGATCCAAGGAAGACTATATCTCAGGAATGTCAATGTTACAAAAGAGAAATAGTAGGGCACAGTTGGCCCAACCACTGTGTAGACTTGGGGTCTGCAGAACACTGTACTATTCTTGAAAATGGCAGCGGTGACTCAGATGACACCCCTCTTGAAAGCTGTGCAAATCTGTACATCACTGGTGACATACTTTGTTCTGCAACATAGCAGCACAGAATATCTCAGGAAATGTACAATGGCTTCCATACCTAAGTGGTGGTTTCTCACAAATTGAATCTCTCCAAAGGCTTTTAGTCAGACATTTGTAGATGCCTTGTCGTAGATGCTCTGTATGGCACAGACTTATGCTGGCACTTGCCTTTAATTGTGGCAATGCATAGAAGGGCCAAGAATGAGAATGTAGCATTATATTGTAAATGGTTACCCCATGTAATTAAGGAAGGATGGAGAGAACATCTGCAGTTTGGCGTAAAGATGTTCTAAGGCAATAGGAGAGCGCATTCCCACTAAACTGTTTAAAACATTACCTGGAGAATAATTTATCTGGTTCTCCTTCTAGTGCTTGCTCACATTGACTCCAATTAGGTATGTGCGCATGTTGTACACAGCTGCCAGAAGACTCTTACCTAAGAAGACCTCAGGGTTGGCTACGGAGGACCCTGGAGTAGTGTACTCCTTGTAAGGGATCACCAACCCTTCTCTCCTCAGTTTCTTCTTCCTGCCTCTGATGGCTGGTTGAAAGAAGTGGTCTCTCTCAGGTACATATGATTACCCTTAGTGGTCTAAGTTTCTTTCCCTGTTACTGTTGATCTAGAATTATAGTAGTTAGAGTTTAATTAGTATTTTTCTTCAAGCACTTACCCTAAAGGTCTGTTTCCCCCCTAGGGACTGGGGTATGCCTTTTTTGCCAGGCTTCAAACCATGCAAAGTTTCTAGAAAGCCTGTGCCTAGGAGCAACCCTCAATTTACCTGCTTGAAGTATTTAGGCAAAGCACACTTAAACCAGAAGCGCAAGATTTGCAAGTCTTTCCATCCGAGGACTTGGAAAGAAAGAACTGAGGATTAAGCTTCTGCTCATGGAGGCAGCACTTAGACCCTCCCCCAGTCCCTTGGAGCTGGCCTCAACAACAGCATCAGAAAAGAGTGCCCCAGCATCGAAGAAACTCAGTACACAAAAAGAACGATAAGGACTTCCAGCACTGGAAATCTCCAGCACCAACGTCCATCCCAGGTTCTGATCCCAGTCTCCAGTACTGAAAAAGAAACACAGACTGGAGCAAGTCAAGTCACTGGTGCCCAAAGAGGGCAATAAAGGAATCAGTGCTGTAAGACCCTTATTGGTCCATGTAGTCACCTCCCCTAGACTGACTATGATTTCCCTCTACTCCAGACACCTTTGAGGTGGCCAGAGACCTGATAGAGTCCATGGTGCTGCAACACTCAAAACTGGGTATGCCATCTTTGGCACCAAGAAAGATTGTTCACTCAAAAGAGAAAATGACACCCCTGCCACACCCCTCACCTTGGTGCTGGTCAATGGCTCCAAGATCCGTGGCACCACCCTTGACACTGAGGAGTGAATCACAATTGGAGGTGGGCTCTATCACATCACAGAGAAGCCACTCTCTCATTCTGACTCCTGACACTGCAACCACCAGGAATCATAACCCTTCATGATGCCGTGGGTGCTGCAATGGCAAAACCCATAAAATTGGCCCTTCTGAATGCTATGGACTTACCACCAAGCCCAAGGGCCCCAATCCATCTGCTCTCTCTCAGTCATTTATGAAAATAGACCCCTGGGCACCAGGTCTGAGACAGCTTTCCCTGTTCCTCCTTAGGGACCCATCTTATGAACAGCTGCTGACAGAGGAGGTGCAACAACTCCTAGATCTACGAGCAGTGGAGGAGGTTCCTGCGGATCTGAGAGGGAAGGGATTCTATTCAAAGTATTTTCTAATCCTGAAGTTGAAGGGAGGCCTCGGGCCTATCTTGGACATCTGAAATTTTAACAAATTTGTAAAGAAAATGAAATTTCATATGGTCTCCCTAGCTTTGATTATTTCCTCTCTAAATCCAGGAGATTGGTACACTGCCCTCAACCTCAGGGATGCATTTTTCCATATTTCAGTTATCCCGAGGCACAGAAGATTTCTGAGACTCATAGTGGTCAACCAACTCCTCTTTCTGTTCATGGCCCTCCCATTTGGGCTGTGAGCAGCCCCCAGAGTCTTTACAAATTGAATGGCATTGGTCACAGCCTTTTTCAGGAAACAGCGAGTGAATGTCTTCCCAAAATTAGATTGGCTGATAAAGAGAAGGTCCAAGGATCGGAGGAAACTCACTTAGATCTCATAAGGTGTACTTTCAATGAACTGGGTCTGTTGATAAATGAAAAAAAGTCAACACTAATCCCCCCCCCCAAAAAAAAATAGAATTCATAGGGGCCACACTGAACTTGAGCACCACTACAGCCTCTTTACCAGCCAATTGATTCCAAAGTATTGTAGTGACAATAAACAATCTGTTCCTCCATCCCACCACCACGGTCTGAAACTGTCTACAGTTGCTAGGCCACTTTGTAGCCTGTACAGAGGTGGTCCATTATGCCAGACTACACCTAAGACCACTTCAGCTTTGGCTAGCTTTCATTTACCACCTGTTCAGTGATCCTCTGGACCAGGTGATAACTATACCATCCGACATTCTGGATTCTCTCCAATTGTGGAAAAAACAGGACATCATTTGTGCCAGCATTCCACACTCTAAGCTCCAGTCATTGGTTCTGCTAGTAACGGATGCATCAGACTTGGGTTGGGGGGGGGGGGCACTTCAGCCACCTAAGAACACAAGGTCTTTGGGGCCAAAAGATCCTATCAGACCACATCAATATGAGGGAGCTATAAGCAGTCAGGCTGGCATGTCAGACCTTCAAATACCATTTGATAGGCAAAACCATGTCAGTAAAACCAGACAATATTGCTACAATGCTGAATATAACCAAACAGTGGGGATCAGATTCCCCACCCCCACCCCTCCGCAGGGAGACATTAGCACTGGGGAACTTCTGCATCCCTCTTGGAATCCATCTAGAAGCCTTGTACCTGCCCAAGTCACAGAATACTCTGGCAGACTCCCTCAGCAGGTCTATCCTAACCCACAAATGGTCACTCAACCTAAAAGTGTCCCATACCATCTTCCAAAAGTGGGGGACTCCCCAACTAGACCTTTTTGCTACAAAGGACAACACAAAATGTGCAAGGTTCTACTCATTCCAAGGGCTTAGCAAGGGCTCGTGGATAGATACCTTCCAATTTGCCTGGAGTGATGAACTTCTATATGTGTTCCAGCCATTTCTGCTGATCCATAAGGTCCTGACAAAAGCAAAAAGAGACAGATCATTGTGATTCTAATTGCACCTGCATGGCCCCACCAGCATTGGTTTTCCACTCTATTAGACCTACTGATGACAGCCCCTCTTACCCTACCATTATATCCAGACCTGCTTACTCAGAACCAGGGCTTGCTAAGTCATCCAAACCTTCAACCTCTCCACTTAACAGCATGGAAGCTCCATGGTTGAACCAATGTGAGCTACAATGCTCTCAGCAAATTAGGGAGATATTGCTAGAAAGCAGGAAGCCTTTGACAAGATCAACATACCGAGAGAAGTGGAAATGCTTCTATCACTGGTGCCAGTAATCAGAAATCTCCACTAATGAGGCATTGGTACCCACCATTTCAGACTACCTGCTTCACCTCAAGCGTGAAGGTTTATCCATATCATCAATCAAGGTCTATCTGGAGGTGATAAACACCTTTCATGGGCCAATCGATGGGTTCTCCATCTTCTCAACCCAATTCTGACCTACTTCCTGAAAGGACTAAATAGAAGGTTTCTGCAAACTCTTAAGCCTATACCTCAGTGGAACTTGAATTTGGTGCTCTCTGAGCTTAAAGCACTTACATCAGAACCACCATAGACAGTATTCTTTAAGGATAAAGTACACCTCTGCCCACACCTGGCATTCTTACTGAAAGTAGTTTCTGCTTGCCGTGCAAATCAAGACATATTCTTACCTGTCTTCTATCCAAAACCCCATACTACTGACCAAGAGCATATCCTACACTCCCTCCATGTACAAAGAATATTAGCCTTTTATACAGAAAGGACAAAACTATTTAGGAAGTCCCCACAACTGTTTGTTGCCATGGCTAATGGTATGCAAGGCGTTCCGGTCTCCTCACAGACAATTTCACACTCTGTATTAACACCTGCTACATATTAGCAAAGAAACCAATACCTGGGGTCATTGCTTACTGAACAAGGGCTCAGGCCACATCAACAGCATTTGCAGTCCAGGTCCCCATTCAGGACATTTGTAGGGCAGTGACATGGTCCTCTATCCACATGTTTGCAGTCCATTATACTATCACAAGCTGTGCCATGGATCATGCTGCAGTGGACAGAGCAGTACTGAAATCAGTAACCGGATAGCCTCCGATCCCATGACTGGTAAGTGCTTTGGAATCACCTAATTGGAGCTGATGTGAGCAAGCACTTGAAGGAGCAAGACAATTACTAACCTTTCTGTAACTGTCATTCTTCGAGATATGTTGCTCACATCCATGCCAAACCTGCCCACCTTCCCCTCTGTCAGATCCTCAGCAAGAAGGAATTGAGGAGGGAAGGGTCGGCAAGCCCATATAAGGAGTGATATTAGGTGACCCACTTTGGGGGGCTCTGTAGCTGACCCTGGTGATTGCTAAGGGAAGAGTCTTCTATGGGCTGTGCATGAAACACACGTGCACCTAATTAGAGTGGATGTGAGCAACACATCTCAAAGAATGACAGTAACAGAAAGGTTAGTAACTGTCTTTCAGTTGCCTATGCTACTGTCAAAAAGAAAATAACTTTGTCTTGCCTAATGAAGTAGGAAAGTTACTAAAAATGGTATGGAGAATCGAATTGTGTGAATAGTAAGCATGTCCGTAAAGGCTGAGAGACCCATGTTGTACCCTGCTGACTCATGGAGAAGATTCTCCATTTCTTCCTTCTTTTGGAGACAGCAGATGATATTGCTTCTGCTGAACTTGTACCTGAATGGGTAGAGCAAACAGAATGATGCCTTTTTTGAGTTGATCAGTTATCTACCACTCCAGGGCTATGAATGGCTTTCCTGGCATTTTTTAGCCATTTTTACTACACAACAAACAAGCTACTTGGCCTAGGAAACTCTATTATTAATATATTTATACATTGTTTTAAAAATGTAGCTGGCTTTCTTCTGGACATAATCTAACTCTATGCAAACTGACTTTATCTCCTGATTTACATAGGACTGCATGTTCATTTAATTTAAATATGTTCTTGGATCGATTGGGACTATAGTTTTCAGCCATTTGCAGGACTGAGCTCTAACTACCTTCAAGGCTATTGCATTGGCATAGGTTTGGTTAGTCCAGCGTGTACCATGAAGAACTCTGCAGAAGTCCATGGAGTTACATGGGTGTAAAAATGTCGTGAGAAGAGGCTCTGGTTCATAATGTGTTTATCATCACTTATTAGACAGGCCACCAATACAGAAAAAGGGGTATAAAAGAATCAGTTTCTATGAATTGTTTAAGCTGAATTAAGTGAAAGGCATTAGTTTGTTTTGGTTAATGAGTTGTAATCTTAACTTTCACATCACGATATTTATATTTGGTGCTATTATGCATGGCTATTATTTTGCTTTTCACATTTCCCCGAATACCAAATTGAATTATGTTGCTTTTCCTTTCTCTCTTGTGATGAATGTCCTCATGCTCCATAATATAGAACAAATGCATATCACATTAAAATCAACTAATGAGTAGAGTGCATTGAACACTTCATTGCCCCTATTGTTTGGAAGAAGTTGAAGAAGGTAAAGAACTGGAAGAATTTTTTTTTTCTTCCTCATCTAGATACTTGATGGGCCTAACACATGAATGTACAGTTCTTGCACGGCGTACTTTATTGATGCTTTAGATATGAAATGTAATTTGCTGGCAACTTAATATCTTGTATATTTTGATAATAAGAGTGTAGTTTTCAGAAAGTGAAGGTTGATGATAATCTATTAGCTGAAGAGAAATACATATGTGGATCAAAAAATTGTGATACCACAGATGACCTATTTCTCAAATAATACCATGCAGATTTCTCCAAAATGCTCAGGTATCTGCATTTTTATATTTTTGTGTACTCACAGACTCACATCATCACAGACAGGTTCTGTGGGAGGCAGAACACTAAATATTTTTAAAATTGCTGACTTTTCCAAGCTGACACTAGCTAAGAGTTGCATCACTCTAATTTAAGGCTCTACCCTGATTTGTCTGGAGGTGCTAGAAGGCAGAGGGAGCGAAATTTGGAAACTGTAAGAATCAAGGAGAAGGCAAACAAGCCACCCAAGGAAAAAGTGATATTGTAGAGCACAAGGCTGATCACTTTGAGCATAGGAAGGTGTGAGGGAAACCTTTATGCCTCTTCTGCTTTTATCTGTCTCTCTCTGTGCCAGCAGAACCTCACCATATGACTCCTTGATTGCAGCTCTAATTTTATGACAGTCCAGAAGTCTGTGAGATCTGATGGGTTTGCAAACTCTTTATTAAATACCCTCTTGGTCTTGTGTGTCTCCTTTATTAGTTGTGAGATGATGGGAATAGAGAAGGGGGTGGTCAGGATAAGGACAGAGACATGCTATAAAGGAAACGAGGTCCCTTCCAGCCCTATGATTTGATATGATATGATATTGATATGATATGATAATGCTAAGGGACAGGAACTGGGAAAAAATGATCTGTAACACTTGAGCACACTGCACTACACAACATAGAATGGAATCCAAAATAAATATGAAACCTGCTGTCAAAGTGCCTATTTCATCCTTCCTCTAATAGAATAATAGAAACTGGAAGGAACCATGTGAGGTTGATGATCTAGCAAGAGGACAACAGTTTACAGTTGCACTCTATTAGCTGAAGAAGTGCATGTGTGGATCTACAGATTGTGATAACGCAGATGACTCTCATAGGGGGTCAATATGGTTCTACATGAGTGAATTTCTGTTTTATTCAGAGTGAGTTTTAGGAAATGGAATAATAAAGTTTGAAGAGGCAAATTAATATGATTCCTTTTTTCCATGCATGCATTATGATAAAATCTTACCTATGTGACCATATTCTATCTTTTCCATAGGCTGTGTTCACACAGCACTCTTATTTCAAAACAACAGAGGTTGTTTCGAAATAAGAAATATCCTGTTCACACGACGCACGGTTGTTTTGAAACAACGGTTCCCGTTGTTTTGAGACAACGGCGTTGTTTCAAAACAAGTTAAACCCCATGCGGGGATGAAACAATGTTGTTTCGAAACAACTTGTTTTGAAACACCGTGCAAACATGTTGTTTCAAAACAACAGTGACTTGTTTCGAAATAACTGTTGCCTGAACCTGCTATTTCACTTTGAGCTTTTTTCATTAATTGAATTAACAAACTGTTAATTCAAATTAAGTTATTTCGAAATGAGGTGTTATTTCGATACAACTTGTTTTGAAACAACTGTATCGAAATAACCCCCAGTGTGTGAACACAGCCATAGTATCCCTACCTCATTCAGTGCACAGAATGGATAATACTCACTGAATGTGATCTTTTTTTCATTATCATCATGCAACATGTGACCCCTCCCTGCCTTATTCACTGTACAATATCCAAACCATGTCCTCAATACTGAAATATTGATGTTCTTGTAAGGCTTTCCTATGGCATTGATCACTATGGTAGCTGAGAGCTTCACAAACATTAAGACATTTTTCTTACTTGTGTGAGGTGATATAACCCCAGCTTTACATATGGGGAACTGAAACACCAGGATTACAGCCAAAATTGACAAGTGTTCACCAGAAGTGCCAATGGCCCGGGAAAAGACTGGGGCTTGGTGCACCACAAGTTGGAACTTGAGCCCTGTAAGCGCCCAACCACTGAGGGTGGCCCAGCAGCAGACCCAGGGCACAGGTGCTGGGACTCAGGGCTCAAGCCCCGTCAGCCCTGTGCCAGTGACTCCCCTGGTGTTCACTAATTTTTAGACGCACAACTTAAAAAATAAATATTTTTTGCCTTTGCGCTGTACTGTGTCTCGCTCACTAATTTCTGCAACAAATGGCAGCATGGTCCCACAGATAGCAATCTCATCTCCTACAAAACTGTTATAATTCTCAGAGAACTCTTCATCTAAAAACTATGTTACAGAAATGTTTACATAGAACAACCAGAACATGACTAAATACCCTTGTTTCAAGCCATTTTCAGCTTGCACAGAGGCCTTGCGCTATGACACTAACAGTGGGATTTCATGCCTTCACATGATTTGAGTTTCTTTTTAAACCTTTCTTTTAACCTGAATAATTATAACATTCTGCTAATGGTAATTTACCGTAAACAACTGTGTACTCTAAGCCTTGAGTCCATTTTAATTTAATTTAGTGTTGGCCTCAGAATTACTTCCCTTATGCTGGAGCACTTTAGAGAAAAATACACATTCACTGTCAAGAGCACCTTACAGCTAAGGACTAGAAAAACAGGGAGATAGAAGTAGAGAGGGAGGTAGTGGGAAAATGGTAAGCTTAACAGTAGTGAAAGATTGCTGATTAACATCTAAAACTGTCTGATTAGTAATTTAGTAGCTGTTAGTTTGCCAAGTTCCACAGGGGTAGCTGTGATAGTCTAGTTCAGCAAAACAAAAAAGCATTTTCTCACATGAAAGGCCATGAGATAAATTTGTTAGTCTTTAAGTGCAACAGGACCCTTTCTTGTTTATATTTGGATTTTGAGAGGACACATAGAACCAAGAGATGTAATATGGAAAAGAGGGCTAGAAAGAGAGAGCAACATTTAAGTGACAGCAGAAAGGAAGACTGAGCTGGGTGTGGGATAAAAATAAGAAATAAGACATTCTGAAGAGCTTCTTACACTGAGTGAAAACTTTGGGTATAAGAGAAAAGATTAATGGGCATAGATAGGATGAGAAAAGTTGTAGAGAGTATTGGTGATTACAAAATAGGCAGTAGGAGGATTTTAGGAAGAGTTAAACATCAGTCCAGTCAATGAAGTTTGCAGTGGTTTGCTTATGGCAAAACAAAGCATGTGCAACAAAATGAACTTACATTCATTATTTTAAACTAAAAGAGAGCTAAAAAGCGCATGCTGTGTGAATAATAGTGCTTCTGTTCACATATACAATTTTGAAAATTTGGAAAACATAGGGCAAAATTTTTAAAAGACATTCATAACAGGTAAAATGAGTGTGTGCATGGTAAAACTAGTCAAAAAGGGAAATATTTTTCATGATAGTTCTGATCGCAAACATTTTTAAATGAGTTTTTTTTTAAATCAAGTGTAATGCAGTGTTATTATTGCTTCAAAAATTACATTTTCATACACTGGGTAATTATATAATTAACTACAAATTTTTGTTGGCAAAAGCTAGGTATTTCAGATAAAATACTCAATTTTTCTGGTGTAATCATTTCAAACATTCAGTGGTTTAGTCCTTCTGGATTTAACATCTGCTTTACAGTCCCACATGAAATGATAGCATAGGTGGAAGAACATATATTGGCAAAGGCTGTCATCAATTTAGAATGTTTAGAAAAAATTAATTCAGATTCTCCTCATATGAGAAGGTATTTGACTTTTTTTGTCTTTCTTGCAAATCAAATCCCCTCTCTTTCATAAATATAACCCAATCTCCAGAATACCTGGCCAACAGGCAGGCAAACTACTTAATTTCTGAAGTTTGTCCTTTGTTCTTGTAATTGTTAGATTCCTCTGAAGGGCAAAGATATGTTTTTTCAGTCTAGTATTAACCTCCTCAACAAGATATCTTTTCTGCCTATTTCAGTAATTTTTTCCCCTCCAAACAGGTATTTGATTATATGTTTCTCATTTGAAAGCCTGTCAAAACCCGATAATAGCAAACTGTAAAATGACAAATAGAAGAATGCTCTACACAGAGCATAATTTTATCCTCTTTCCTTCAGTTACTCAGGGTACTGGAATAACAATTGCTGAGCTATTTTTATGCTTTTGAGTCCTGTATGTTTTGTATCTGTCAATCACATCTAATTCTCCCCAGGAATTCTGAAGGCCCATTGGTCGTCTTTTATTTTGTCTCAACGATTTCCTGTGTCTCAACAAAGATCTATCTTCTTTTTTCTGCAACCTGCTGTTGCAGAACGTTTGACATTGCATTCATACTTAAAAAATTTAGTTGACTGTGTTTTATGAACCACATGTATTCAAAAATGTCTCAGATAGAAGAGCAAGTTCAATATAATTGCTCAAAATATATTACTTCAGTTCAGCATATTAAAAACAAAGGATAACATAGATCTTGATGAAGAGGAAAATATTAAAATAGGAATCACTGTAAAGGAATTAAAAAAATACTATGAAGACAAAGCTGCATTCATTGGTCATTATGCTTCAATGTAGGAAGTGTGACCTCCAGTCCATCTATTTTCATACCAAATTACAGAGTTTTATTCGGAGGGCATCCAATAAAGAAGTTCACATATTTAGTATGATGTCAGAACTGTAGCAGTCCTGGGATGAAATTATTATTCATACTGAGGTCATTATAGTGTAAGAAATTGCTCTAATCTGTTGCAAAATATTTCTCAAAGCCTGTAGTGACAGAAACAAAAGATTTTGCCCGAAACCACTCCTTTCAGATGGAAAAGAGTGCTACATTCTGAATCTAAAGAAAGCAACAGATTTCCCACAGGTGGTGGTTTATTTAAAACAGCCAAACAAAAATCTTGTTCTATTGGGAGAACTGTAATTTATTTAATTTTAGGAGTACATTTTTTTTACACATTATAGTATCACGGCTTCAAGATACTGTATGTGAAAACTGTGTAGTTGGGCTTATGCTGAAATGAAAAATTTTAAGGGTGAAGAAGACTGTGCTATTTCTATTGCAGTACTATAGAGAGATTATCATCTGTAGTCAGCCTGCATTTAAGGTCAGTTCACTTCCATTTAAGCTCTGGTTTCTGAGACTTATCAGAGAATATGTAGCTGGCTATAAACACATGATATTAAATCATTTTATATATGTTTGACAGCAAAAACATAGATGTCTTTTTCATTGGTTATTTGTTTTGCATAAGCTTAAACACTAGTGATTAAAAAGAATTTTGTAAAATGTTTCACAGGAATTAAATTATTACTGATGTAATGATTTAGAATATGTAAGAATTTTGCTTCTAATATTAGAATTATCTTTATATATGTATGAGTTGGACTCCTGGGAACAGATTGGAAAAATGGAAGAAGGAACATCTTATGGAGTATTAAATCTTGGATTATGGTTTTGTTGAGGTATTTTGGCTATCTAAAAAAGTACAAAATATTAATTATTCCCAATGGCAAATTCACAGTGCAGAGGACCAGCATGAAGCCCGCGTTAGTCTTTTTAATACTATGAATTGTGCTTACTCAAGTGGTTCAGGGGTTCTAATGAGTGTTTGAGCCCTGATACACTGAGTTCTGGATGAAGGCAAAAATATTATTGCAGAGGACAAAGGTAAAATTCTGGGTGTGGAAAAGAGAAAACAGAGAGGGAAAGGGTACACAATTTGTTGATAGTTATCTCTTCAAAGTAGTGACTATTAGGTATATGAATACAAACCTGATCTACAGTCCTTATAGGCAAAAGTTACATTTAAGCTAACAGGAGTTTTGCTAGAAAAAGACTTACTCTCCCTGCAGCAGTTACTGATGTTAAATCTAATGCAATCATTGCTAACCCCTGCCCCTGGAAATTTTTATGCAAAATATATAAAGATTGTTCTTAGTTAATGAGTTCGGTCCTCAACTTAGTGCAGTCAGTAGAGATTGTGTACTTCAGCTGGGATAGGTATATAATATTGCACTATGTACAATGATAAATGGCCTTCATGAGCTCCTGTTTTAATTACTTATGAAAATAAGATTTAAGGATATTGGAGGATACTATATGATGCAATTAAACCTTTCTATATCATCTCCAGGGGAAATTAGTCAGCCTCATAAGACCACCTCAAAGTACATCTCTGTTTAGTGGCCTATTCTTATGTATTTGAGAGTCTTAAAACTGGTATAATTCATAGTGGTTCAAAGTGATTTACTATTGTGTTGATATGTTTTTAAGTAGTACATAGTGAAATTGCTATTAAAAAGTTCATATTTACCATTACTTACTACACCCGAGGCGTTGTAATTGTAAGTAATACCAGGTAATATTATGGTACCTGACATACCTTAGTTTAGTAACTGTTGGTGGCCACTGTATTGTAAGTTTGATATTAAAATACAGTGTGTTCCATTAAAACAGAATGTAGCAATGTTCACTGTTTGAGTAAAGCTGAAGCAAACAGACTTACTGTTCACATTGTCAGGAGATGTCTATTCTTCATAGCCTGCTTTTTATGGAATATAATAATAGGCTTTCATTCTGTTCTTCAAAGGACCTGCCCTCAAAAGGTTCAGCAGCCCATGGATTAATTATGTCAAAAGACATGCTTCTAGTTGATTTGTTTCTTCTGCTTTTGTTTCTTTGCTCAATTTTCTTTAAAATCTTTCTTAATGCTTCCATTGTTTTACACACACATCTCAGGCTGTTCTCTCAACCCCCGAGTATGCTTTTCAGAAAGCACTTCTTTGTGACTCAGGACCAAAGGAAGTTTTAGCTGATAACAGTACTTCAGAACTGGTGGAGGCACCTTGTAGTGGAGGGAGAATCTCACAAGGTTTTGCACTGTAAAATATACCAGAACCACTCAAAAACAAAATAATGAAGGGGAAGCTTATTAATTTTCTGGGGACACTTTTTTTTGTCTCGTAGAATAGTTTGAGAGAGAATAAATACAAACTAAGAAAGTATCATTGTGATGTTTGTAGTGGTTGTGGTAGTCTTACCTTCATTCACCTTCTTAGATGTGGGCTTCTGTGGATTAAAGAGCAGTAACTTAAACTTTTGTTGCTAGTTTTGTGCTGGCTTGTATCTGTCCTATTATTATAGGAAGCAAATTGGTTATATTGGACCAAACTCTGACAGTGAGGAAAAGCCTATGTAGAAGATGACTCAGAACCATATTCCACGGTAGGAACTGCAGAGGTTATTGCGCTTCGAAAAGGAACAGGACTTCTCACAGATTTCAGATGCACAGGGTACACTGACCACTACACTATTTCCTTAGAGGGTGCAGTATACGTTCCCATCTGTAGTCAACCAATTCTGATGATCAATGCAGGGCAGCAGAGCCACTTCCGTTCTTGCTTTGTGATCTTCTTGGAGTAGCTGCTGTCTGAGGAGGCATAATCAGGGAGCTATAGCTGCACTTACGAAATTGAGTTAGGAAGAGCTCCTGCATAGGGGAAGGCAACATCCCACACAAGGATGGATTACAAGCTATTAGAAGAACCATCCCAGATGATGCCACAGCGCAGCTTGTGACTGAACTTTGTGATTTCATACTCACCCACATCCACTTCAGATTTGAAGATCATTTATATCTCAAAATCAGTGGCACTGCTATTGGCACCCGCATGGCTCCACAATATGCCAACATCTTTATGGGTGACTTAGAACAACGTTTCCTCAAGTCTCATCCCAAAACACCTCTTCTTTACCTGCGCTACATTGATGACATCTTTATCATCTGGACACATGGCAGGGATGCTGTTGAAGATTTTCACAGAGATTTCAATAATTTCCATGACACCATCAAATTGAGCCTGGAACACTCCACACAGGAGATGCACTTTCTCGACGCTACAGTACAAATCAGGAATAGATGCATCACCACCACCCTATACCAAAAACCTACTGATCGGTATACTTACCTACATCCTTCGATCTTCCATCCTAAACACACCACACGATCCATTGTCTACAGCCAAGCCCTAAGATATAACCGCATCTGCTCCCATCCCTCAGACAGAGACAGACATCTTGAGGATCTCTATCAAGCATTCTTGAAACTACAGTACCCACCGGGGGAAATAAGAAAACAAATTGACAGAGCTAGACGGGTTCCCCCAAATCATCTACTACAGGAGAGACCCAAGAAAGAATGCAACAGAACACCACTAGTCACCACATACAACCCCCAAGTCAGACCTCTTCAACAGCTCATTAAGGACCTGCAGCCTATTCTTAAAAGATGATCCCTCTCTCTCTCTCAAGTGTTAGGAGACAGACCGCTCCTTGCTTATAGGCAGCCTCCTAATCTTAAACAGATTCTCACCAGCAACTACAGATCTAACAACAGAAACATTGAAGCAGGCACACACCCCTGCAACAAACCACCCTGCCAAGTCTGACCACATATCTGCACAACAGATACCATCATAGGTCCTAATCAAGCCTGCTACTCCATCAAAGGCTCATTTACCTGCTCATCTACTAATGTGGTCTATGCCATCATGTGCAAGAAATGCCCCAACACCTTATATATTGGACAAACAGGAAAATCACTGCGTAAGAGGCTGAATGAGCACAGAGCTGATATCAGAAATCAAAGAACAAAGAAACCAGTTGCTGAGCACTTCCATCTTTCTAATCATTTGATGACTGATTTGTTAATGACTGTTGTTAGGGATGTAGCTGGGACATCAAGACTTCAAAGAGAAACAGCTGAACTCGAATTAATATGCAAGCTAAATTCTGTGAAAGCAGGACTTAATTGAGACTATGGGTTCTTTTCCCATTACAGAAGGTAATTTGACTTCAGGCTTTCCATGGTTTGAACCTGAAAACTGCTCTGATTTGCTGTTACTGTATGACCTGATCCTATGTTTTACACTCCCTTGCATTTAGTTTCATTCCTTTCTGTAAGTTCACCCATCTTCGAAGCATCTGAGGAAGTGGGATCTTCTCCCATGAAAGCTCATGCAAAAAATAAATCTGTTAGTCTTAAAGTGCCACACAACTCCTTGTTGTTTTTTTACTGGACTAGACTAACACAGCTATCCCTTTTGAAATTGAAAATAATTTTGTCTTGCCCTCCTTTTGTAATTGCAAAGAGGCCACTGCTATCTACATATTTTATATTTTGCTCCTCCTCATGGTATCGGAGCAGCTTATGATCATTGTTTATTTGCCTTGCTATGGGTTTGACCCTGTTACCCTATACTTGAGATGTAATTTATGCTGCTATAGTAAAACTCCAGGGACGATTTGAAAGGAAACCTCAACACCAGCAGAAAAATTGAAGATGTTCTAGGTCCCATAATTATATCATAGGGGTATGCTTGAGATTCTTTGTGATCATATGTAAAGCTGGTCAAGATTTTTTTTTTTTTTTGGCAAAATATTTTTGGCAGAAATTGCTTATTTGCCAAAAGTGAAACAGTTTGAAACTGTTATTGGTTTAGACAACAAATTCCTCAGAAGGCTTCAGAGGTCCAGGATGGGATTTCTGATCAAAACCAGACACAGCAAATGGCTGCATAATCTATTCCAGAATGTCCAATAGCCTGGTGACATGAGGGAGACACAAGTCCTCCCTGACTTGGAGCACAGACTTCAGTTGATCTCCTGCATCCCAAGTGAGCGCCACAACCTCTGGGGGCTGGAGTTGCTCTTGTGCATTTTTTCATGGATCGTGTAAGACCTCTGTTTTGGTTCAATAAAGAACACAGGCGAGTTGAAACCTCAGCTTTTCTCATGAAACAGATTTTTTTTTTTCTGGCCATCCCCAGTCACATCACTTTTAAGTAGGAAATGACAAAGGAATGACAAAATGTGTTGCTGAAGAACCAGATATCTTGGGGGGCAGGGTGAAGGAAAAGAAGTAGAAAAGGTGGTGGAAAGGAACAGATCTCAGTAAGTTCTAGGAGTTTTGCTAAAATCAGCCCTTTTTCACATGTGCTGTTTTGGATATAACTGCTTATACTACTGATCTATTTTCAATTCTTTCTTTCTTTCTTGAAGATTTACCATTCTTTAAGGTTTACTTGGTTCATTAATGTGTCATGAAGTATCTAACAGGAAATGTGTCCACACCACATACCATTCTAGGTTGCACAGTAGGCCATATAGTAAACACAACAAACATTATGTACAGAAGGTTGGAATTCCCTTTTATTTGTCTACAGGCTATTGCATTTTGTTCCCTTCATTCCCTGACAGTGAAACAGATATAACTATTTTCTAATACATTCTGATTCCTGTATAGTTATAAAAATATTTTATGTTCAGTAGTTCTTGAAAATCATTGAATAAAAGAGAAATGTTGAAATTAGTTCACTTTGATTTTTTTTCATGATCAAGAACTGAATTGTTGCCATGCTCTTGACAGATCATATTTCTTATGACAGATGCAGTTAAACTGAGGCAAATAAATCCATTGTAAAGTGTGCCATGCCCAGACCATTGAACTGGCTTAACTCTAGATGCTAGGCTACCATGTGGTAACAAGTCACTAGCAATAGAACACATACTGTGGTGTGCCTTGTGTGTCCTTTTTTATCAGCAGAAGATCAAATATTGGTGGAAAATTGCAAACTGATAATGAATATTCAAGACAAGCTTATCAACCTGTCTTCACTGTGAATCAGTTTGTCTTTAACAGTAAAACAAACAAGGAGTCATGTGGCACTTAAAGACTAATGAATATATTTATTGTGTGAGCTTTTGTGGGAGAAAAATCCCACTTCATCAGACATTTTGAAGATGGCAGAACTTGCAGAATGGGAGGAAATAAATGCAAGGGAGTGTAAGTCATGGGAACAGGTCACACTGTAACAGCAAATCAAAACAGTTGTAAAGATTCAAACACTGGGGAACAGCATACAGGGGAGATGAAGTCAAATCACCTGTTGTAATGAGAAAAAAATGCAATTTCCCTATTAAGTCCTAAAGCAATGCAACTGAATTTGCAAATAAATTCAATCTCAGCAGCTTCTCTTTGATGCCCTGTTCGAGTATTCATGCATCTGAGCCCAGCAATTACAGTGTGACCTGTTTCCATGACTTACACTCACTTACATTTATTTCCTCCCATTCTGCCATCTTCAAAGTGTCTGATGATGTGGGATTTTCTCCCACAAAAGCTCACACAATAAATATGTTTGTTAGTCTCCAAGGCTGTGTTCACACAGCACTCTTATTTCGAAACAACAGAGGTTGTTTCGAAATAAGAAATACCCTGTTCACATGATGCACGGTTGTTTCGAAACAAGTTAAACCCGATGCGGGGACGAAACAACGTTGTTTCGAAATGATTGTTTCGAAACAACGCCGTGTGAACAAGTTGTTTTGAAACAATGGTGACTTGTTTCGAAATAACTGTTGCCTGAACCTGCTATTTCGCTTTGAGCTTTTTTCCTTAATTTGAATTAACAAACTGTTAATTCAAATTACGTTATTTCGAAATAAGGTGTTATTTCGATACAAGTTGTTTCGAAACAACCGTATCAAAATAACCCCCTGTGTGTGAACACAGCCTAAGTGCCACGGAACTTTGTCTTACACAGCTGCCCCTTTGGATCTTGTCTTTACCAGGAATCAGAAGAATGATGCAGAGCCTAAGACTTAGAGGTATCAGTCCCACAGGTCTCAAGATATCAATGGAAGTTGAGGGCTTTTAGCACTGTGCGAGATTGGGTTCTTACTCAATAACATCCACTATTTACCACAGATATACGTGGAAGTTATGAGATCAGATTAGACTTGAGTTTGTTTGGCAATATATATATGTGCAGGTGGAGTAACTGTCCAGTCATTTTGGATTCCGTATTTTGGTGAAGTGAAGAAGTGGCATTGCTAAATTCAATGGTGCTTTTGGTCTGTCTAGTGTGGTAGACCCCTGCTTCAATGGATCTAGTGCTCAGTGCCTGTTCTTGTGCTGCTATGATCAGTGCCTCAGTGCTGTCTTTTAGTCCAGCTTTTTCCAGCCACTGGTAGGATTTCCCAATGTCAGCCACCTCAGCTATCTGTCGACGGTACATTCCATGCAGGGTCTTGTCTTGCCATGGCACTTCTTCTGCTTGATCTTCCTCCCATGTCTGCTGCTGCCTCAGGCATTCTCTCAGCAGCTCATTTTGGGTGCCATCTTACTGATGTACTCCTGGATGCTCTGGGTTTCATCCAGGACAGTGGCTTTGACACTGACCAAACCCCGCCCACCTTCTTTCTGGCTGGCGTACAGTCTCTGGGTGTTGGACTTGGGGTGGAAACCTCCGTACATTGTTAGGAGGTTCCAGGTCTTCACATCGGCAGCCTCCATGTCCTCCTTTCGCCAGCTCACTATACCGGCAGGGTATCTGATGACTGGCAGGGCGTACCTGTTGATGGCGTGGATCTTGTTCTTCCCATTGAGCTGGCTCTTCAGGACCTGTCTTATCCTTTGGTGGTACTTGGATGTCGCTGTCTTCCTTGCCTCCTCATCGTGGTTCCCATGTGACTGTGGGATGCCAAGGTACTTGTAGCTGGTCTGTATGTCTGCTATGTGGCCTGCTGGTAGTTCCACCCCATCAGTCTTGACTACCTTTCCTCTCTTTACTACCATCCGGCCACACTTCTCCAGTCCGAATGACATCCCAATATCCTCACTGTAGATCCGTGTCAGGTGGATTAGCGAGTCGATGTCTCGTTCATTCTTAGCATACAGCTTGATGTCATCCATGTAGAGGAGGTGGCTGATGGTAGTTCCACTCTTGAACTTGTATCCATATCCAGTCCTTGTGATTATCTGGCTGAGGGGGTTCAAGCCAATGCAGAACAGCAGCGGGGACAGCGCATCACCTTGGTATATGCTGCACTTGATGGCCACTTGTGCAAGCTGTCTTGAGTTGACTTCCAGTGTTGTCTTCCACAGTCCCATTGAGTTCTTGAGGAAGGTCCTTAGTGTCCTGTTGACTTTGTATAGCGCCAGACATTCACAGATCCATGTGTGCGGCATTGAGTCGTAGGCTTTCCTGTAGTCAATCCAGGCTGTGCTCAGATTGGTCTGTCTAGACCTTGAGTCTTGGGTGACTGCTCTATCTATGAGCAGCTGGTGTTTTGAGCCTCTGGTGTTGTTCCCAATGCCCTTCTGAGCTGTGCTCATGTACTGGCCCACGTGGTCCTGTAGCTTGGCGGCTATGATGCCTGATAGGACTTTCCATGTTGTGGGGAGGCAGGTTATTGGCCGGTAGTTGGATGGTGCTGTTCCCTTGTGGGGGTCTTTCATGATCAGCACTGTCCTTCCTTGTGTTAGCCAGTCTGGGTGGGAGCCTGCTGCTAGCAGCTGGTTCATCTGTGCTGCTAGGCGTTCATGCACTGCTGTTAGTTTCTTTAGCCAGTAGGTGTGGATCATGTCCGGTCCAGGTGCTGTCCAGCTCTTCATGTTCTTGACCCGCTGTTGGATGTCGGCTATTGTGATGGTGACTGGTTCTTGTTCTGGGAGATTGCTGTGGTCTGTTCTCAGGTCCTGAAGCCACTTTGCACTGGTGTTATGAGTCTTCTCTTTCTCCCAGATGTTCTTCCAGTACTGTTCAGTTTCTGCTGTTGGTGGCTCTGCTGTTATTGTGTTGTTGCACTGCAGTTGGGAGTACACCTTGGATGGTTCTTTGAAGAACAGGGCATTTATCTTTTTGGCCTCTGCTTCTCTAGTGTATCTCCTTAGCCTGGTGGCCAGTGCTGTGAGCTGTGATGGTTTAATTCACCCCTGCTGTGACAGAAGTGAATTTCTAGCTCCAGAGAGATACCCTTGATGGGAGAGTAATTCACATGGTAATCACTTCTATGTGGCTAGGGAGTAATCTTGAAGGAGATAAGTCAATGTATGTGTGTACCACTGAATCAACATCTGCTTAGCTAACAGATTTTTTTCAATATGCAGTACTTAAGTCAATGTTAATAAAGTTAATATGATCAATAGTAGAGTATTATTAAACCTACAAGATTGGTCTTGGTCTTGATCATCAGCCTAGTCAGCGTAAACATTGCACTAGACAAAACAAAACAAAAAACTGGTGTCATTATCACCTAAAAATAATACTGTAGTGTTGAGGAGCATATAGACATGGTAAATGGACAGATAGCATGGATCACAAGGAAAATCATAAACAGATTTGTTCTTTAAGGTCCAAATCATTTGAGATGATGAGTGTTCTCAACAGTGACTTCAGCTGGAAATGGAAGTGCTCAACAATTTTTTATGAACAATTCATTGCTTCTTGATTTGGGCCTAGAAGCCAGATAGAAGATTTTCTGTGTTCTGTCTGCTTGATGCCTTTCATTCTCTGGTAATGAAACCAAGAGCGCTCCATTGGAAATATTTCAGTTGGCTGACCTGCCACTGAAATTATTAGGAACAATTTTGTTTTCCTTCATGACAAAATAAAGGTAGGTCATGGTAAGATGGACAACTTTGTATTTAATAGCCAAACTGAGAGAGAAAGGGAATTGAGTGATGCTCAGATGGTATATTTGAAATTCAATAAAAATTTATGATTCTTCATAGGAAACAACACAGAAATAGGTCCATTTATTGCAACATTGAAAAGGGATTTGAACTGAGAAATCTGTGTAGTATTTAACACAATATAGATTGTCCACATACAAGACCTTTAATGGAAGTATTGTTCTGGATTGGTGGGAAAAGGTGGGAGAGGTCTCCTGAATAATCCTGTGTGCCAAAGAAGCAAGGAGTCCTGTGGCACTTAAAGACTAACAGACGCATTTATCGCATGACCTTCATGGGAGAAAATCCAACTTCATCAGGCATTTTGATGATGGGGGAACTTACAGAATGGGATGAAAATAAATTCAAGGGAGTGTCAGGTCATACAGTAACAGCAAACTAGAGCAGTTGTTAAGATTCAAACACTGGGAAACACCACACAGAGGAGGGTGAAATCAAATCACCTGTTGTAATGGGAAAAGAAGCTATAGTCAAGATTTAATCCTGTTTTCACACAATCTAATCTCCCATATCAATTCTAATTCAACTGTTTCTCTTTGAAGGCTTGATGTCCTATTGACTTTCTTGGGCACAGTCTTTAACAAGTCCTCCACAGAGTGATTAGAAAGATGGAAGTGCTCAGCAACTGGTTTTTGTGTGTTGTAATTTCTGATGCCAGTTTTATGCCTGTTTATTTTTTTGCGCAGGGATTCTCCTGTTTATCCAATGTATAAGGTGTGAGGGAATTTCTGGCACATGATGGCATAAATCACATTAGTGGATGAGCAGGTGAATGAGCCTTTGATGGAGTAGCTGGCTTGGTCAGGCCCTATGATAGTGTCTTTTGTGCAGATATGTGGGCAAAGTTAGCAGTGTGGTTTATTGCAGGAGTATGCATCTGCTTTAATATTTCTCTTGTTAGGTCTGTAGTTGCTGGTGAGTATCTGTTTAAGGCTAGGGAGCTTTCTGTAGGCGAGGAGAGGTCTGTCTCCCAAGGCTTGTGTGAGTCAGGAATTTTAGAATAGTCTGTAGATCCTTAATGATCTGTTGTAGAGGTCTGACTTGGAGGTTGTATGTGGTGGCCAGCGGAGTTCTATTGTTTTCTTTCTTGGGCCTCTCCTGCAGTAGTTGACTTTGGGGTGCCTGTCTGGCTCCGTCAGTCTGTTTTCTTACATCCACAGGTGGGTACTGTAGTTTTAAGAATGCTTGATAGAGATCATGAAGATATCCATCTCTGTCTGAGGGATCAGAGCAAATGTGGTTATATCTTAGGGCTTGGCTGTAGACAATGGATCGTATAGTGTGTTCTGGATGGAAGCTTAAATAACTCAAGTTATACATTAAGGAAGAAAGTGACACAAATCTGCTGTGCCACAGGTCCTGCTCAGTTATACATTTGGGTAATATGACTATTGTCTGTTTGGCCATTAATCATAACACAGTCTTTCTGATTTTGATCAATTTTCAGAGTGACTAAGATACTGCCTAACATCACATGTAATTACAGATAGTCAGAACTTAAACTACTGATGCAAAGAAGAAGAAGAATATTACCAATGGCATAGAGCAAAAAGGGGCTGATATATACTGGTCTCACATTCTCTTGGCTCATCCATCCCAGTAGCTTCGGCAAGGAAACTCACCTAATGTTGGTGTTTTTTAATCATGAAGGATGAAATAATTGCTTTGCAGAAACCAATGGGAATTTTATCACTGATAGATCCTGAACTTTGAAATAAGTATTGAAATATAAAACTAGAATAAAGACAAGGACTTTTTTAAAAACTCAGATATAGATTAGAGACTCACGACAGGATGAGGGTGGGTGAGGTTTTGTGGCATGTATTTTGTAGATGGTCTTAATGGTCCCTTCTGACCTTGAAGTCTAGGAATGTCTTGGAATAGGTAACGTAGTCTCTTAACATCCCTGAGAGGATGTCTAAATACTATTATCCAGTTTTGCAGATGGGGAACTGAGGAACACAGAGCTGAAACAATTTACCCAGGATTGCCTATGATATCTACGGGACAATAAGACCTGAATTAAAATCTTTCACATCAGGGCTAGGGCCCTAACTACTGAATCATCTTCCTTCCCTGTGTAAATAATTCATTTTAAAATAGGAAATCTAATATCCATTCAGTGAAAGGTGAAGAAGACTAGATACCAAGTATTAGCAAATTTCTCATTTTTTGTTTTCATTTTTATATTGAAGAATATCATCTCCAAGTCTGCTATCTAAAGGGATGAAATTTTAATTGCCAGTTGTACATAAATATGTATTTATAAATGCCTTTGTAAATGCAATCAGTTTATGCCATACAGTCAGGTTTAACAGTGAAGACATATGGAGCTGGAAAAAATATTCAAACTAGCTAAGTCTATAAAGATCTGCATAATGGAACCTTTTACCGTACAAAGGTTGTAGACCTCAGGAACTGTCTGTCTGCTATAATTTATCCATAATTCCAGTGTAGGTTTAAGATATACTGGCATATCTTTGAATAAAGATATTCACTGAATCTGTTGAGAATAGTTTTTTTGCTGAACTAAAGATTAATTTTAGCCCTGTTTATTTGGAGACAGTTGCATTCAGCTTTAAGGGGCAAAAAGAAAAGAGCCATTCCATACTGCAACCCATTTCAGAGGCCAGAAGAGGGATATTGAGTATTTGATATAAATTGTTGATAATGAATGAAGGTAAGGATGAAAGTCCAAAGACATCCAACAGGACTACCTACTTCCTACTTGATAATCGCATATGACGAGATGAGAGGTTGCTTAGCATGCTCCTCAGTCAGGGTTAGTTTGAGAAAGAGGCAAACTTGCTTGGATGTCTGGCAATCCCTGACATAAAATATTTAACAAGATTTTTTAAGGGGCTGGGGGGATTAATATTCTATTTCCCTTTGAAATATTTCCATCTAGGACTGTGCAGAAGAATTCACAAAAATAAAACGTTCAAGATAGAAAACTAACATGCCTCTAGGGAGACATCATCAACCTTGAGAGAGTCAAAATCCAGTAATGTTGTAGTTTAACATGTTTTTTGATCTATATATCATTTTATCTTCTCAGTTAATTCTCTCAAGCATGACGTGGATGAGGAATTATGGGAAGGTTTTAATTAGAAACACTGAATAGATTAATAGCAATCACTTGCAAATGAAAGTTTGTGCATTGATTGGTAAAGAAAGCAAAGTGTTTCACATTGTATTCCATTCCCCTTTTGCTTACTTAACAGTGAATATTTCAGTATTAGAACATTGATGGCATCACAACAAATCAAATTGTGTGGCCATATGAGGATTACACCATGGTGCGCTAAAAGATTTTAGAAGCATATTTTGAGGACAGCATGAACTACCCACTAGTGGGTGATGATATGCATATGAAGAAACTTGGATCTGGATTCTTGTTTAATGCTACATTCAGCTTCCTCTGCATTTGACTTCAACCAGAGTTCATCTGGGTTTTAGCCCAATCCATTTTATGGTCGGCACAAAGACTGACCTAATTTAGATAGTTAAGGGGAGGATTAGAACTATCAGCCCCTTTTTAACTCAGGCTGGAGTCTACCCCCTTTGCAGTGAGGAAGCAGGCTATATTATTTGGGTTCTGTTAATTTTCCAATGCCCTTCCCATTATATCCGCATCCATGGATAAAACACCGGTATCCGCGGACCATTTGTTGTGGATGCAGATAGGCTATGGATCCACAAATTTTTATCTGCACAGAGCTAGAGCCCTGCAATTATGCGGATATCTGCGGATATCTGCATTACATCCGCATCCGTGGATACAACACGGATATCCACGGGCCATTTCTTGCAGATGCAGGTCGGATATGGATCCACATATTTGTATTCGTGCAGGGCTCTACTCGTGGGTGAGCTCTTTAGTGAAGACATACCCTAGTGGTATTTGTGGGAGGGGCACAGAAGTCTTGGTATGACTTCTAGCTATGCCACTGATTGATGTGTGTCTTGTTCACTCTGCCTAAGTTTCCCATTCTGTAAACTGGGGATAAGAAAAATACACATCCCAACCTTCAGATTCTCCAAACACTTGCAAGTCCCTTTAAGTGAATGTTAAAATCAAGTCCCCCTTCCCCACTGTTTGAACTAACTAGTTTGGACTAAGCTTTGCTTAGTTTGAAGTAAAAAAAAAAAAAATTGGTTCAAACTAGGCAAAGCCTAATGTAGACAGGGACCAAATGAGTCCAGATTAAGCCTCCTTAATCCAGACAAATTTGCTAGTGTGGACATAGCCAAAAGGGCTTTCACAGGAGTGTCAGACATTTCAGAAATGCCTGTCACTATGATGATTGAGGATTAAGATGGACATAAATTACTTCAGTCCACAAGATCAAGCCCAACAATATGCTAAATGCTACAAAACTGTCTCTTGCTCCTCTTCTTACCCCACAGCTGATTTAGAAGCTTCTGTAATTTCCTCTAGAGAAATAGTATACAAGCCTCCCCAGATATAAACTCCAATGAGTCATTTATCTGTTCACTTAGAATTTCCATCTTCAGGTTTAAAGGCGGGGTGGATTGTTTGATGTCTATAATGAGAAGACAGTCAGACAATACACAATATATACATCAGACAGTACACAGTTATATTGTAAGAGTGAACATGAATAATACACAAATCACGTCCTATGAGTAGACATGTGGTACAGTGTGTCTCAATGATACTACATATAGGATGTCAGAATTTAAGAATCTGATCTGGGATCTGTCTGGGTTGGGTCCCAATGTAACAAGCTCCAATGAAAGTACAGAACTTTATAGTTAGTGCTTTTGATTTCAAAATTGTATCAGGGTGTCAAACAGTGCAATTGAACATGAACTTTGCAGCTTGTTTCCATCATCTTGACTGATCAAAGGAAGAATTCTCATTAAAACAGTGTATGCCCTTCGGATTAACTGGCTTTTTTAAGAAGAGAGAAGAATAAAACATCCTAATTTTTGTACATTTATGGTCCATTAAGAATCACTTTTCCATTCCAGGGTAGGCAGTTTTTTAGTGGAGCAGATAAAAAAGTGGCTGAAAGTATTTCAGAAATACCAGCACATTTTCCAAGGCTGTCACTCTGGCAATGTACATAAGCAATCAGGGTGAAATTCACCCAGTGCAGAATAACCACCTAAGGCCTATGAACCATTTTACATCTCACTTAAACCCTCAGAACAGCACATAGGTTGAACTTAAATGTTATGTTTTGGTCTAGTCCTTTGAACCGGGGTAAATTTCATTTAAGATTAACTTAAAATGAAACACAAATCAACAAGTAGCAAGAAAAGAAATACCTGATGATAATGCTAGCTGCTGGCAGGACATGAAACACAATAAAATTGATATTTCATGCTATTAAGCTATTGTTTTATTTCAATGGAGTCAAACCTGCATAAAACCAGTGTAATGGAGGAGAAAAGCAAGCCCTGAATGTGGCTGGCTGGCTCTTTCTTTCTTTCTTTTTTCAAGCATTTCTTTACAGTAACTTTTATTAGTCTTACATATAATATATAATTATATATGGTAAGAGACTATTGGCTTCAGTTCATGGATATTGCCTAAAACACTAAATTGGGTTTAAGATTGAGAGCCTAATCCTCTCTTCTGCAAGCAGAGTGGGAGAACCAAGAAAGCATGGAAATTCTGTATATTCTATCTCACAGAGTTTCCATGTAATCATCCCATCACAGTCTATATTTGAGATGCAATAGCATGACAGCAATCTTTTCACCCATATGCTGTCACATTTTTCTTTCTCTCTCTCCCTTCTCCCCCCAACTGAATCTGCCAAGAGTCAGAAACCTACCAGGAAGAGAATTCTGTAGCTTTTTGAGAGATGCTGATGCTGCTTGTTTGCACCAGTCTGCAAATCCCCTGTCTGTAGAAGAAAACTAGATTATTTGGAGCAGAACAAGAAATTTCTTGTGAGAACTAGTATTTAGGAAATGCTAACAGAAGTCTGATGCTGGAGCCCTTGCTCAGGTAAAAGCTCTCATTGCCTTTGCTGGGAGTTTTGCCAGCATAGAGACTGCAGGCTCAAGAGGGTTATCTTAATTCATCATAGTAGTGTCCACAAGATGCAGCTGAGTCACCAAGTGAGGATATTTTTTCTAATGTGCATCTTCTTTATATTTGATTTAAAAAAATCCAGACCCTCCTGCTTTCTGTCACAGGCTTTTTGTCTGACTCTGGTAGTGTCAAAATCGATTTATGATACTGTGGTGCACACATGAAATTAGTTTTAATTTGCTATGTGTTTCTGAGGATGAATGACATTTAATATTCTGCACTGAGGCTCTCATTAGCAATATGTACAAGTAATCTATTATATGCAAACAATGGCAAAGGATAAATGAGCTACTGAATACCATCCATCAATTTAAAAAAGCCAAAACAAAACTTCAAGATGATTAGTTAAATTAGATAAATAAATTGAATATAGGCTGTCATGTATTAAAGGTGGAAGAGACAGAGTCCGTCCCCTGACATGAAGTAACATTGCTTAAAAGAATGGTTCAGATGGCATTTAATCAGAAGAGTTTTCACTAGGTGACCCCTGCATCACACTTTTACACAGTGAGTGACATGGTATGTTAACCATTTCTGTAGACATGGGAGCATGATTTCTGGTGCATTTTGAGGCTTCAGCCCAGTGAAGTTCAGCATATGGTGGGTTACCAATAAATAGGTCACATACTTTCACAAGGAGAGCATATTTATAAGGCTTGCTGGGGAAGAAGTAGCAGTGTTAATGCATGCGCACAGACAAGTGGCTGCTTGGAAGTGAAGAAAGCATACATTTTTGGTTCTCAAGCTAGGATTGCCTTACCTCTGCAGAGCTCATCAGCTCTGATAACAAGGCCGCTCCTTCAGATCCACCCCCAATCAGGAGTGCTAGCCAGTATGTGAGTGCATATTGTTGCCTTTTGCTTGTTATATTGGCACCCTCATGTGACTGGCTGTAACATTATGCAAGGGAGAATCTAGACAGAGGTGCCCCCTCAGATTTCCAGCAGCCGCGGATGCCTTTTATACTGCTTTCCTGTGGGAGCAACCACTCCTAGTGTTGCTCAAACATAGTCTCTAGCATAGAAAATCATTCCCAGCTGAATTATATGAATGCTCTGCCCAGTCACTCATGAATTAGATTACAGGACAACACCAGCAAAAGCCTAGTCCCAGTTCTTACCCCAGAAATGCACATCTTGTACTGCGTAGCTCTCTCCTTCGGGAGAATACCTGCTCATAGAAAGTCCATCATTTCATTAATAGAAAATGATAGACACAAGCCCTGTTACTCAAATGTTGTTTCCCAAACACTTCAAAACACCCAGGTTTACATAAACCAATAAAAGAAGTTTATTAACTACAGAAAGAAAGATTTTAGGGAGTTACAAATAATGAAGCATAAATGTTGTCAGAGTTTGTTACAAAGAAAATACAGGATAAATCACAAACTAATATATAAATTGGCAAGATAAATTAATTCAAAGGAAAGATTTTTCTCAGCACATGCTTTGTAGTCTTTACCAGCTAAAAGCCTCTCAGCCAGGCCCCTCCCCTCATTCAATGTTTCTTTGGGTGGTGGTGTTGCTACCATGAGCAGAAAAAAATGGTTGAGAGAGGCGATCTGTGCTGGCTCTTCTTTATTCTTATACCTTTTTTCCCCTCTTGGAGGATCGTCTCTAGCTATGGTATAGGCAACTGCCAGGCTACATAGACAAGAGCTCCAGCTGTTTGCCATTGCCCTTTGCCAATATGTGAAGTTCTTGCTCACTGGCTTTTTCCTGCCAAACATGACAGCTTAAGTGGGTGGTAGTACACTTGACTTTATTGACATCTGGCTTAGGTGATAACTTGTGTTTTGTTCCTGAGGAACTGGTCTTTGCCTGCTTTTCTAAATGTAGAGTATGTTTCAGCAATGCTATATGGTACAAATGTCTTGCAATGGTGATATACACATTTAATCAGAGCAATACTGTTCAGCAGATTTTGAGGTATCTCACACGGTGCACCTTGTACAAGATTTATCATGGCTTTTCAAAAAGGATGAACATGAGGTAAGGAATGTCACACTAGCATGAAAAAGATGTAGAGATTTGGGAAGAGTCTCCTTCATCTCAAGTGATACAAGTTTGTTTCTTACTATTGCAGCCCCAAGTATATTTTTCTTTCCAAAGTTCTGCACAGTGACTCAGTTGAACTGCATCACCTGCTAGCACAACCTTCTTTTTGCTTCCACAGCGTTTAGCTATAAATGCCCACTCCTAGCCTTTCACAGTCTGATTTGAACCAACTGTAACTAATTGGCAGTGCATGTTGCAGTGAGAGGGAAAGAATGGAAAACAGCAAAATTAGAAAACATCCCACAAGAAGGCAAGACAATACACAAAAAAGAAGCACCAAAATGAAAAGAAAACAAAAGAATGAGGAAGTATGCCAAAGAGAGAACAAAATAGAAGCACCAGTTTTGGGGTATGGCACAAAGGGTGATAGGTTGGAAAGGGACATTGCAAAGATGCAGTGGCAGCTTCTGGCTCCCAAAAAATAAAACACAGAGAAAAAAAATTATTAAAATCCCCAAGGAAATCACACACTGTTACTTCCCTTTAGGTTTTTGGGCTCAATCTTTTCCTCTAGATGACCTCATGGTCCATTCCTGATCCCCAGAGGTAATTTTGGGAAGAGCAGTCAGTGTAAGCATCAGCAACAGGTGTAGTTGAGCCAGAAAATCTACTAAAATGATATATTAGACAGAGCACTTGTCTCCTTATGCAATGATTTGTGTCTATCCATCTCTCAGAGAGAGATCACCTCTGATCATTCAACAATGAGATAGCTTATAAGATTTAATAGTTTTAGAAAACTTGCACTTTTTGATAGATTTTGTCAAATGATATGAATATTAAAATTAATAGTAAAACTAAAGTTTGTTACTCACAGGGAGGCTCTGTGCTTATATTTCATTTGTTCCTGTCTAAAGTTAATCCTTACAATAAGCTTATTTATGTTGCACATTATAATAAGACCCCTAGTAAGGCCTAACTGTCAATTCAGTTCCCTATATTGAAAGATATCAGTGCTAACTGCTAACTCTTTGAGCTGAGACGTTCACCAACTATGACTTTCCCCATAAATTGATTCAGTAATTTTAATTTGTTTTATATATAAAAGTTATCAGACTGAGGAGAGATTTTTAGAGTGTTTGTTTGTTAAAAAGTTTTGATCCTTGTACTGGTTATTAATGATTTGTTGCAGTTTTTCCGATAAAGATCAGTTGCTTTTCATGCTCATCATCCTGAAAACCAATAACATCAGCTGTTTGACTCTATTTTTATGGTAAAACTAGACTTTAGCAAGTGAAGGAAAACTGATTTTTACTAAATATACAAGTAAATCAGAGTAAAGGTTGTTTGCTTTTGCAACATATATGGCATTTTAAATATTCAGCTTGGAATATTTTGGAAACTTCTTATCGTGTTCTTAATTAACTTGTCTTGTATGAATTCTTTAACTTTGGAGGTTTTGGATTTCATTTATGCTTTGAGTTAACTTTAGTCTTTTTAAAGAAATGTAAACTGAATTTCTTGCTGTAGCTGCCAACACTAAGATTCAAGAGAGTGCCTTCATGCTGAAATTAATCCTGTGGCTCATTTGAATCATTTACCTTCACGTCAAGAACTACATGTTATAGATTATTGATCTGAAGTACTTCCATCTTATCTTAAAACTTGAGTGACCTGATTTTTCATCTAGGTCCAACTGCCTTAAACTTAGGATATCAGCACAATTTGTTAAAATTATAATAAGAAGTAAGTATCAGAAGAGAACCTAAGTAGGTTAGCAGAAAAATTGAAAGGATAGTTAAGGAGCTAAGTTCAAAAAATGTAAATACAAACCCTGGAGAAGGAAATGCAAAAACTGACTGAAAATTTGTTCAGCATTACTTTCATGGTTTTATGTTCATGCTGTGTATTTTTACTGCTGAAAAAAAGGCTGCAGAACTAAAATATGAAGGATGATAAACTATTACAAGAGGCATAAGCATATTAGCATGTCAGTTGTAGTATGATTCTAATGGACTTCATTAAAACCACAAAAGCCTCTACATTCATAAAATTATTGTAATTTTTCAACTGATGCCTCAGTGTATTATATTGATTTTCTTTAAAAGATATGGGTAACATTTTCAAGAGCACCTTAGTGCACTGAGAATGTAATTCCTATTACAAAAGTCACTTAAGCACTTAGCCTGAGTTTCGTTGAAAGTCAATGTGATTTGGATGTCTAAGGGCATAAGTGCCTTTTGAAAACAGGATTTAGACTCTTATCTAGCCGTGGGCATGCGGGATGCCGCAACAAGAACAAGGACGCCTGGTGGGTGCTTTCAAGAAGTCAACTTCTGGTTTGAATTCATTTGTACATAGTGTGTCTAGAGCAAGACTGGGTCCCCTGAACCTTCCTACAACCATATTAAACCTCTGCTCTGCCGCGCACACAGCGTGGACTGGTTTAGCGCTTTCGCCCATTTTGAGTGCAGTCTTTGTCTGTCTTTCACTGTGGGTATCTTTTGCCATTGGTGCCTGCTTTGTCTGTCAGTTTTAAGTGTTGGCTATTATTAATATATTACATCCTTTTATCACACTGGACTCCCGTGTGGTTCTTGTAATTAAAGAGACTACAGAATTCTGTTAAAAGTAAGAAATGTGTTTTTTAGATATGTGAGAAAATTAGTAACAGTCACTTTGAAGATGTTTTAGACTACTGCAGTAATTAATCAACTGACATAAGCCATGAGTAGTCACAATATCCTTCAGTTGGAATAAATCTAAAAAAACCCCTCTTTTATTTGACAATGTACAGACATGCAGTAGGAAGTGCTGTGACATACAAAAAGATCCTTTTTCTGAGTGGTAAACTTTCTCAGAAGAAAAGTTTACTTGACAGCAGCTCTGACACTCTCTGAATCTTACTGTATAGCTTTTATGTTTACCTACTTCAAAGATTGTATTGTACATAAGGTGGAGGCATAACTAAGAGAATACCTAATGTTAGATTAACTCAACAAGTGATCTTCATCTCATTAAAAAATCTAGAAATAGCACGTGTTCTTTCTTTCTTTCCATCTTTCTCAGGGGTAGGATGCTGTGCTTTTGACCATGTTCTCTGCTTGCTTACTTTTCATCATTCTCATCTCTTTCTCATCCACCCCAAATTGTACCAAAGTGTCAGGCTAGAAAGTTTTCACATGTTACTAGAATCCGCTTTTCATCGCTGAGACATTAAACAGTTAATCATGGACATGAGCTTTTGTTTAAAGGAACTATGGTCTGCTTCTGCTGGAGCTCCTATACTATACACAACTTTTCCAACATTATTAAACACACAAGAAAAGCAAAACAAAAACTTTAATATGCTCAGAATTGAGTGATTATTCACTCTGGAACACTTCCCTTTTCCTTTGTTTATCTTCTGTAAAGACCTGTCAAGAGGAAAAATAATAGAAACAAGAAAAGACTCTTGGTGACAACAAAACTCTTTCTTGCAGGATTTAGGCTGAGTGACAATTGCTCTTAATATTATTATTGCTCTTTAGACACATTTGAAAAAAAATATGCCCAAGAAGAAAAGAGGGAGGATGGAAAGGGAAGGTACATCAGTGAGACTTGCTTCAGTCATATTCTGGAGGTAGGGAACAAGTCCATCACAAACAGAAGTGCTTTAGTCTCTTGACTCCAGTTCACCTCTCCTGTCCGGGATAAAATCTGACTGACATGCTCTGTTCACTGACCAGTCGTCGTCCTCCTGCTAAGACAAAGTTCCTTACACCATCCTAGTCTATCATGCTGATTGCGATGATGATTCTTCAAAGTTCAGTTAAGCCACTCAGGCTTGGAATTGATTTAAACAGAGGAAGAAAAAGGACAGGAAAGAGGGAAACATGGGATGTGGATAAACTCATAAATGAGTAGAAAAGTAGACTGGCAGGAATATACCTGTATCCAAAAGATTGTTTAGAATTTGGCACAACCAGTAGTAAAGGCCTGACACTGTGAGATCTATTTATGACCTATGTGTATCAGAATATACGTTGAGTCTGCAGGGGGACTATAGGACTTTGGAGGTAGCAGAACATCCAGCATGCTCAGATTTTAAAGGCAGCATTGTCCTTCTCTCTGAATTGTGGAGGTCTTTTCACCTAGAAATGGGTTGGAAATTCTTCAACTAATTGTTTTGCTCAGAAAATGCTTATTCATCAATTTTATTTATTTATTTATTTATTTTTTGCAGAAATGTGTTGCTTTTAAACAAACTTTCTTCAGAGAACATTTCTTAGGTACAGGATGTAGTCTAGAGGGGGGAAAAAGAAGACAGAGGAAAGAGACAGGTTAGAGCATACACCTGGGAAGAGAGAGAATTCCACTGATGGTACAGTCACTTTATTTTTCAAGTTTCATCCATCATGTGAGCTTATCTAGACACAGATTATATCCATAATTGCAGAGAAGCAGCAATAAAAAGAGAACCGTCATTCAACAGAGCTGAAAGTAAATATAGCCTGGTACCTATATATACACACACACAAAAGGAATAATACTTCCAAGAACAAATTCTGTGGCTTCATAGGAACAAGTTATGTGAAAGTGTAAACACAGGTGTCCCTAGTGGAAACTAATTATTGTGCTAAGGTGTCTGAGGAACCACAGCTTAAAAACCGTGTCTGAAGTATCTCAGATACCTCCTTTCCCCCCCCCCCCCCGAAAGAGAGAGAGAGAGAGAGAGAGAGGCAGAGGCAGATTATTCCAGAATTGACTGTTCAAATCTTCCACAAGGGAAAATGGAAGTAAAGGGAAATGGAGTAAACCAAATTTAAGTTAGTAGATGAAGCTATTACTCACATTTTAATGTACTTTTAACATAGGGATTTTTTAAAAAAATCAAATGCTTCTAATTATTGAAACTTTTATATTTTAGGAATGCCTTGGTCGAATATCTGCGAACTTGCCTCTTCACTCACAGTCATCCCCCATCTATGGTTTCAAATCTCCCAGGTAGTTTATTGGAAGACACTTTGAGTTGATCTTCAGTCTGTTAGCATAGTTAGCATTATTTCACAATCCAGTGAAGCATACTCGTGGAGTTTTCTTAGTATCTCTTCTTGGTGATCACCACGTGAATTAAGGAAGAAGGAACAATGAGTTGATGGTGTCAGATTTTCCAATTTAGGCTATCTACATTTCTTTTAAAAACTACTCGTGTAATTCTTTCTTTTGGTTATCAGTGTTTAAAAGCTGTTTTCGATTTCCTCTCTACATGCCCTCTTGTATCTGCTGAACAGGTTGTGAAAGATCAATTGGGTGTAAGAAAAACAAAGAGAATGGGAGTAATTTAGTAATTCTGCCTATCTAGTGTAAAAGCTTCATTGATTTGATTTGGGTTTTTTAAATCTTAACGTTGTCACTGGTAATTGAGGCCTTACATTGAAGAAATGGGTTAAAGTTAAGAAATGGATTAAGCTTTTTCTTTGAGTGGTTTGTATGAACTTTTCCTGTGGCTTCAACTCCCCACATTTTTTCTAATCTTCATGGGAGTGTTTGCAATCTGTGTTGTAGTTAGGACACAGCATTCTCCTTACTTTTAGGTTACTTCATTCATTTTGGACGATTCGGCTGCTTGAGTGAAATCTTGCCCCCACTGAAATCAGAGGGCGTATTGCCACAGACATCAATGAGGCCAAGATTTCATTCCTTATCTAATGTCTTTCCAGCTGTTTAATAAGTTTCCAAGTCAAAAGTGTGGCTCTACTCTGGAAAATAGTACTTTTAGTTTAATGTTTGTCAGAAGGAAATGATTTCTATATAAAATATACATCATTTCACCAACCAACACATAGACCTATGTAGAGTCAGTGGAAGAAAATCTCATAACAGATCCAGAGATGGTTTTCCCATTTTTAAGAAGATACTGAAATAAGAGGAAAACTACTCATGGCTTTGAATTCTCTGGTGTGATATAAAAGATCATCTGTTGTGAAAGACAGTATTCCAGTGAAATTTGTTATATATCTTGTTTAAGCCAGAAGCAAAAAGAAATATTAAGTATTGCATATTTCCTGAACAGTTGTACAATAGGGACAGTCAGCATTATTATAATTCTGCTCATATATGTTCAAAACTTTTAAAGTGACTGATATTTTACTAAATGTATTTGTTTGAACTAATTGGATTGTCACTACACATTGAAGAATATCAAGACTGAATTTCTAAAAATGGCATTTCAAAATATGACTTACTAAATGATAGTTATAAAACAAACAAACAAAAAAAGCAAAAAAAAATTGATTTCCAAAACTTGTTACTATTTTGATTAGTATGTTTCTAGTTTGTATGGGGAAACACACTGAGCTACATTCCAGTCCCTGTCATAATGATATAATGATGTCAAATGGCGTTACTTGGAATTTACATCTGTGTAACATTATCCAGAGTATATTTTAATATGTGAAACAATCCAGGCTAGATTCCTATCTAGCTAACTGGTGTAAATTCAAAGTAACCCATTGGCTTGAGTAGAGGGTTAACATAGTTTTAAACTGATATAATAGAGATGAGAATCTGGCCATTTGCCTTTTTGTAATACAGATTTATGTTTGCATATTGCTCCTCTGGATGGAGCATTAATTTTAGTGAAAGTAGCCATTACAGGGCTATCGATCAGTATGCAAGTTTGTGCAACTCTCATAGTCATTCATGAGATTGAGGGCCTGACTCTGATTTCATTTATACAATTATGAATTGACTTCAATGGTGTTCCTCCTTATACTGTATGGTGTGATACCAGAATTAAATACCTAAATTGTTACGTGACTCTTCCCCTGCACACAACTGTGTGGAGAGCATCTCTGGAGTCTTTCCAGTGGATGCTTTGTCTCCATTGTCCACCAGGACATTTTTGCTATGTGTGGGTATAAGGGTGAAGGGCAGATTATCTGGGTCTGACTGGAGAGCAATTCCAAGCAAATGGGCAAGAAGGGAAAGTAGAAGAAACAAAGGAGCAATATCAGGAGAGATCTGAAGTAAGAAGAAAAGGAATGAATATTGTAGAAGTGGAAAAAAGATGCTGCAGGAGAATGTAGACAGATGATGCTAAAAGAGAGGATTAAAAAATTAGAGCAGAGAGAAGACACAGTTTATTAAAAACATGCCACTAGAGCAGCACACTTGCTAATCTGAGGCAGCAACTCTCCCTTCAAGAAAGCCAATACAGATGTCAGAAAAATGGTAAAGGAAGCCCCACTATTTGATGTCATATAATTATATAAAATTTGAAAAGATCACATGCAAAGTAGTTTTGCCATAGTGATTTATTAACAAACTAGAAAGATAGAAATTGCTAAAATTTTGGTGGTCATTTCTTCAGATCTAAAAGGATGTCTTTAAAGTGCATTGGAAAGCTTGATTATCCAGTTTACTATATATTACCTTGGATGCTGCATATCCTAAACATGCTGTTCAATTTTAGAACTGTTCCTGAAAGTTGTGTATCTGTCCAGCCTGACTCTTTGAACTACTGTGGCATTCCAGAGGGGCCTCTTGATAGCAGAAGACATCTAGACATGTTATGCAAGTGTTCTGGCAGCCGGAGGAGGGGGCAGGGGTTGGGGCTGGGGCTGTTACTGGGATGATGAACTAGAGATGAGACTCACCAATGAACCTAGAGATGAGACTCACCAATGGGCTACTCTACCATAAAATAAACTTGTTTCCTCATTCTTCTTTGAGCAGCTTAGGGTTTTGCTTGGACCCCATAAAGCATACACTGGCCCTTTGTGATGTCCCGGGCAGTTTAGATAATTCAGTTTTGCTTGTTTAAATTCTCTTCGCAACTGTGATTGATTGGATGCTGCATTTTTCTCTTCCTAGCATCAGCCATTGCTCTCAGTCAGAGTCCTGTGTTTGTTGATCAATGGAGTTGGGTTGGAGGGCTCATGCTTCGTAGAGGGCCTGTGATTGTTGGGACCATCAGGGGAACAGGAAGTTCTAGGGTAAAAGTAACACAGTAAGGTGGACAGAGTGGTCCACAGAGTTTTAAAAAGTTGCACTTTTCACTTTATCTGACATTCGTCTGCACTCTTTTGATGAAACACTATGTACTTATTTTAAAAATGGGCCTATAATTCAGCTACAGAAAAGAAGTACTGAAACAATATTTGGAGCCTGACATGAAATCACAACAGCAAGGGAAGTCAGAGCTGAGGGTGTAAATAGAACTGACAGAATGGTTTAAAAATCACCAGGAGTTCTAAAATGAATCTCATTTTTGGATTGCTTGCATTTTTCTTTGATTTGGTTTGTAACATTTCATAGCAAATCTTCCTGCATGCAAGGGGCCTCTCTCTTCTTCCCTTTTCCCCTCATTTATATTGTCATCTCAATTTAAAAGCCAATTTCAAATGCGTCCATCATCTCCTTGACTGCTAGGAAAGGGACTTTTCTAGGCCTTGCTAAATATCTTTAAGAATATGGGATTTATACTCTGTCCCCATCTCTCTCAGGCTGCTCATTAAAATCATTAAAAGCAGGGGTTAAAGTATAATTTGGGGGCCCAGGAACACTCCCGCTTTGGTGGGTCTTCCTTCCGTGCCAATAGGCCCCTACATGGCAGCACCCCACTCCTTCCCCCAATAGCCTCCCCAGAATGAGCCAGCGGCCCCCACACCCACCGCCCCAGCACGGCTGGGGCGGTGGGGGCAGTAGGACCCAAGTCCCAGTGGCAGCATGTCTGGGGCCCATGCTGCAGGCCCAGTTTGGGGGCTGGAATTGGAAGGGGAGGAGTTTGGGCCTGGACTTGAGCCCCCAGTAACAGCCCCAGCCCCAACCCCTGCCCCCTCCTCCGGCTGCCAGAACGTGGTGGAACACTGTCCCAGGGCCTTGTTTTTTTTTAGGGTCCCAGCATTCAGGCCCCTAAAATTAGAATGGGCACCCAGAACACTGCATTCCAGGGCTTGCTATTTTTAAATGGCGGGCCCCGGAACACAGCATTCCAGCTCCATGTTCTATTTTTAGGGGCCTTGAACACTGATCCCCTAAAAATAGTGGCACCTGGAATGGTGTTCTAGTGCATTCCCCCTTACTTTAATCCCTGATTGAGAGAGAGAGAGAGAGAGAGAGAGAGAGAGAGAGAGAGAGAGAGTGTAAAAATTGTGTGGTGTCCTGGTTCTATAATCTTTAGGATGAAGTTCTCCCACTGTCTCCCCTATCTCCCTAACATCTGTGTGATCATGGTGGGTTGAAAATTAAACCTTAAATGTACCCTTCTCCCACCCCCACCCCCCACAGAGGCATTGCCTACATTTGTATTGTTGGGGTCTAGAAGCCTTTTTTATTTTATTTTATTTTATTTTAAACACAAAATTAGGTCCTGTTCTGCAGCTTTTTAAAGTTAGCATGAACATTTAATTCCTATTAATAATTAATTAATATATAGACTAATGATATTTCATGTACCCATCAAAAATACATCTTGCGTTGGGCAAGAAGATGAGTGGGCTGTTCCAAGGCCTTAGTGACCATGTTATTGCACCCTTGCATAGCATCTTAGCAGAATCTCAGCAGATCTGCATCACTCCTGCATCCAGTTTTCAGCCATGAAAACTTGTAAAGACAAAACTCACCTGTGACTTAGAATCCCAGTATTTCAATTTAGCTGAGGTGAAAAATGATGACTGTTCGTAATGGCCTTTGAATCTGAACAAATTGCTTTTAATGATACATTCTAATGTGCTGAGTAGTAGAATTCATCTGAAAAAAATTGAGAGCAAGAAGATATAATATGCTGGAACTTTGTTCATAGTAATTTTCATGTGGACCACTTTTGAGTGTACTTATAAAGAAGCAAACTAACTTTTTTGTAGTTGTGAAGAATTGCTGTGAGCCCAGATCTCCATAATACTTCATTTGGAAGCTCACCTCTCACAATTTATGAATGTTACCGGTAATGATTATAAAAGGACATCTTTCTCATTTTCTTAAGTGGGGCATAAGTTTATCAATGAAATTTAAAAACGAAACCTTCAGTCTGGCACCACTTTACAAGTGTTGGAACCTACTGTCCAGCCATCCAGCTCCTCAAGATATAGCACTGATGCTTCAGACTGCCCAGTATTCAAACATGTCCCTCTTCTAGAACTCCACCCCAGAGTTGTGAAGCTCGTGGTGTATGGTTTAGCACTCTCAAGCACACACATCAGTTGTGAAGCAGTCAACACAGACACAGCCTATTCAGTCTATCAACTTAATGCTCTTTTCTTAACAGATTAAAGTGCAAGAGAGCACAGATCATACAAATTAATAAAACATCCTAAATGCAATGTCCCTCGCTCGCTCACCCTTTCTTGGGAGTCCTTGGGGAACCATTTGTGTTATGTCAGGCAGGCAGACTTCCTTGCCTGTGCTGCTCCTTCAGCAGCCTACTTCACCTTAAGTTTATACAAAATGTCTAAGTTCCCGGTGTGAGTCCCTCTGTAGACTCCTGCTTCTTTTATTCAGCCTGTAGGTAACTTTTTCAGTGGTCTCAAACTCCCATTCCTTTAGACAAAAGAAGGAAATATCTTCTCCCCAGCTAGAGTACACCCATTGTCCCAAGATGTTTTACCTGGAATTGCTGATGCAAGGGTTCTGATCACTCATATATGAGCAGGCCCACACTTAAAATTTAGCACTGAGGCAGCTGCACCACTGTAGTGCTTAAGTGAAGATGCTTCTACGCTGATGAGAACATCTCCTGTCGGCATAGTTAATCCACCTCCCTGAGAGGAAGTAGCTGTATTGATGGGAAAAGCCCTCAGTTGACATGGCGCAGTTTGCAGTGGGGATACAACTGTCATTCAGGGAGTGTGGATTTTTTACCTTACGAGATTTAGTTATACTGAGCTACGCCTGTTTTGTGGACCTGGTCATTGTCCCTTGCCTGGTAGAGACATAACACAACCTGCTCACTCCTAGGGTAGAAGACGATTAGGGAAATTAAAGGCACTGGCCACAGATGTCCCAGGGCTCTCCTCACCCCTCTGCGTCTGCTCACCCCACCACTGTCACTCCCACGAGAGGAGCTACCCACTTCATGGCCCTCTAGTCTGCCATCATACTTGTTGTCTTATTGAAATAAGTGTTGATTGCAGGGATCTTTCTCAAAAGGGAAGCTGCTTTTGTGTCCCTCTCTTGCCTAAGTTTTCTTTTTAGATTTCCATGTGACCTCACCATTGTTGCCCACACTCCATGTTATCAAGTACTATTGGGCAGAGTGACCTGTGAAGTGTCTGGTGCTGTTTATAGTCAGCAGTGGAAGAGTGTCGTGGGATCTATGTAATGGAAGTGACTCAGCAATGTAACAACTTTTGCCTGAGGGCGAGTCATTCACGGTTGCTCCAGGGGCAAAAGGGAGCTTTCCCACTCCCCACCCACCTGGCAGGGCTCTGAGAAGAGATATGCGAGCACCCGCTGCTCCAGCGGTTCAGAATCAAATAATGATGCTAGGAAGGGATGCAGCTGGCCTGTGACCAGAACTCCAGCAGTAATGCCTCTGAGCTGCCCTCACTGCAAGTGCACAACTATGCTGTCTGCACAGGTTTCCAGGAGGGTGCTGCAGTGCATTCTGACAGTTGTGATTTTTCTATGCAAGGCTCAGGTCAAAGCTCAAGTCTTGGTGGTAGGTGGGTGGGCAGATTCCATTTCCCACCACGCAGTGCAGGCAGATGCTAGGACAGATATGGCGCTATGCTGCACACATTGTGCTGGGTGAGCTGAGCAGCTGCTGGCTCCAGTTCTTAAAATAAATAGCAAGGTTGGAGAGCTCCCCCCCCCACGATGTGTGGGCTTCTGGGCACGGACACTGTACGCCCATGCAGTAATCTGACCATGCCCTAGGGGATCCATGGAGAACAGGTGTTCCATGACATGGTAATTTCATGATAAAATCATTCAAAATCAACAAATAGTACGGACACCATCCCCATTTTGTCACGTGTATGCATTCTGAGCTCTTGCTTAAAGAGCTTATAAAAATAAATTGTGGAAATTTCTTGTCCCTCTTCCTATAAAACCAAATACCAAAGGGTACATCTATACTGCAAGAAAAAGCACAGGACAGCAAATTTCAGAGAGCAGGTCAACTGACTTGGCTTTTGGGGCTCACACGACAGGGTTAAAAATAGCAGTTTGAGATGTTTCTGCTAGGTCTGTAGCCAGGACCAAAAAAAAAAAAAAAAAAGAGGGAAAAATCTTTGAGCACTGTTGCGTTAAGTAGTATAAGTTCAATGGTCTCCATAATATCTAACTAAGTAATTCCAATGTTACTTTGAATGTCACCAAGTAATTCTGATGTTACTTTGAATGTTTAGGTACAGTAAAAGTATTTCACAATAATGTTTGAAGTCATTTAATGGAAAAGCAGGAAAATTAATGAAAGTTTTAGCTACTGTGCAAAAACTTGTTCACAGCATGTTTCTCCATGGCTAGAATTCACCTTTCATTACACTCATATACTTACTCTACAAGTATCATAGAAAGTGAACACGAATATCACATGACTGCTGTGATGAATATATTGATGAAGATACATATTATGTGATGCTGAATTTTCAATAAAAATGAAAATAGTAGTGTGTATATATTCAAGCTAAGACTTCTGGTCCAGAAATGTTCAGATCTTGAATTACGGAAGTGGTTGCCTAGGAGAAGTCAACTTTAAACAATTTGCTTAGAGAGAACCAAGTAAGAGTGCTGCATGAAATCTAAATGAGTGAAAAATATTTAACAAATATTTCTGTGGAACAAAATCTGGATGGTAAGGCAAGATATGTCTAGAGTAATGGATTATGCAGTCTACTTTTAATGTTTTGCCATGATACAGTATCGATGGTATTTGCTTGTTGATCCAACTTCAAAAGCCAGTTATAGTCATGCTTCTCTGCAAGGCTCAGTTGATAATGTTTTCTATGAAACATGTGGCCACTGCTGCTGGTAGTAAAATTTTGTGTTTTTTCCTCAGAAAGCTGTAATAAAACCCCATGAACAAACTCTGTAACAGAGCAAGCATTCTTGCTCATAAATCTATGAGAAAAGAATATAGTCTCTTACTAACATGATAGAATGGAATATTGCAAACAGAGATTTAAGGGGAGCCAGAAGAAGGCATTGGGGCTTTAGAGGTTTTCTTTTTTTCCCCATAGACACAGTTGTCAATCCCAATTTTTAAAATAAATAAGCAGTTTAGGAGCCCCCCACTACACTATATTTAAATTAGGAGGGTAAATGGCTTTAGAGCCTCATGAAGGAAAAAGAAATTGTTCAGTGTTTGGTGAAATTGTGTAATGATGACAATAAAAAGAAATCATACTAAAATTTAGTTTATGCTATTTTTAAAAAAAAAATATGTGCAGTAGATATAAAGAGAGAGAATTTATTGATAATATATTTAATAAAGAAGCTTGCTTTGTGACCAGTAGAGGATCTAAGTTAATTAGAAACCTATTGAGCTGACAGGGTATTGGCACCTCTCTTTCCAAACCAATACTCCAAATTTTCTCAGCATTCTGTGCACGGACTACAGTTGTGCCTCACAGGGGATCCAATAGCAATTGGCACAAAGGATTCTGTAGCACAGCTTTTTGAGTCTCTTATTGTGTTCTTTTTTCTTTTCTAGTTTTCTCTCCTTAGTTTATCTTAATTGTTTTTATTTCCTCTACTCATGGGGCAAAACTGGAATGGTAAATGCAGCCACCTTTGTAATTTGGGGAAAGGATGATGTGGTTTGAAACAGCTATGGTGCAGGGGATCCAAAACCTGCATTGCCCTGTTTTCCTGCTCTTGGCAATGTGTGCCTATAATCAGAGATTGTGTCAATGATTGAAATCTTGTAAGAGCTTGTGGGGTTTCAATGCTGGTGAATCTGAATTTTTGCCCTTTCAGTCTAAAACACAAAATCTGAATGCTGACCCAAGCCTAACGCAACCCTGGATCCAAACATCATCTCATCTTTTCATAAGTTTTTGCGTCTTTCCATAACTCTCTGAGTCTCTGGCAGAAACCTATGTGATGGTGGGTTACCAATGTAACCGTCCTTCTTCGAGATGGGCTGCTTACATACGTTCAGTTACAGCTGTCTAAGTGCTGCAGTGCATGGTAATCCGGAAAGTCTTTTAGCCCTAGCCTGTCAGGTCAGGGTCGGCAACCAACGCCTCCTCTGTGCCGCGACTGCTGATATATATGTGTCCCTGACCCTGACCCTGATCCTCCCAGTCCCTTCTTTTCGCCAGCTCCTATAGCAGAGATGGTGGGAGGGACCTGAATGTATGTGAGCAGCCCATCTTGAAGAAGGATGGTTACATCGGTAACCCACCATTCTCCTGGAAGCGCTGCTCACATCATTCAGTTGCGGGTGACTGCTAGCCATACCCAGGATTGTGGGAGGAGTTAAAGCTTATGCACATTAAGTACGGCTCTGCCCAGTTGAGCATCCTGTATTGCCTGTTGGACAATAACATAGTGCATCGTGAAAGTATGCACCGATGACCACGTGGCTGCCCTGCAGATCTCCTGGATTGGGATCTGTGCCCAGATGGCTGTAGAAGAAGCCTGGGCTGTGGTCGAGTGAATCTGGACCCTGTCTAGGAGGGGTGTACCCGACTTTTTGTAGCAGTCTTTAATACAGTTCACTATTTGGAAATGCACTGTATTGTTACTGGTTGTCCTTGTTTCCTTTCTGCGATGGTGATGAAGAGTTGAAAGGACTTATGGAACAGGTGTGTATGCTCAATATACATCAGCAGTGCTCATCTGACATCCAGTGTATGTCACTTTCTTTGGTTTTCCATGACCTGAAGGTCTGGGAAGAACACCAGAAGGCAAATGTCCTGGTTCAGGTGGAATGATGAGACTACCTTTGGGAGAAATGAGGGATGCAGGCATAACAGCACCTTGTCTGCAAAGAATCTTATATATGGTGGTTCTGAGGAGAGGACTTGGAGCTCTGAGCTGAAGATATGGCCACCAGAAAAGCTACCTTCCATGATAGGACTAGGAAGGTGCATGAGTCCAAAGGCTCAAACAGGGGCTCTGTCAGGTGTTGGAGCACCACATTTAAGTCCCACTGAGGAGTGGGAGTTCTAAGTTGTGGGTATATCCTGCCAATACCCTTTAGGAACTGTGTGGTTGCTGGGTGGGAGAAGACTGGAAACCCTTCCACTTTGCTATGAAGGGCTGAAATTGCCACTGGGTGAACTCGTAAAGAGGAAGTCGATAAGCCCTTGTCTTCGAGGGTTAGCAGATAGTTTGGAATCGAGTGAATGGGGACTGACTCTGGTACCACCCCTCTATCCCTGGCTGAAAGGGAAAACCGTCTCCCTAGCTGAGTAGGTTGCCCTAGTAGGAAGTCTCCTACTGCCCACCAGTATTTCCCTAACTCTGTCAGAGCAGAGTCTCTCAGAATCATTTAGCCATGCAGCTGCCATGTGGCTAGGTGACGCAATCTCAGGTTCGGGTGCTGTAGCGTGCACAAGTTCTGTGTCAATAAGTCCTCCCTGAGCAGAAGGCGAATTGGGGCATCTATTGACAAATCTCACAGAATCGAGAACCGGGGTTGTCTTGGCCAGTCTGGAGCTGTCAGGATCATGTCTGCTCATGTTGTCCCTCTTTATTTATTTTCAGAAGTAACCTGTAAATCAGAGGAATGGGGAGGGGGAGGGTACATTAGCAGACCACCCCATGAGATTAGAAAGGCATCTGTGATTGAGCCCTTCTCTTGTGCCCTGAATGAACAGAAGAGTTGACTCTTACGATTCTGGAGAGTTGCGAACCCGTCTATTTGTGGTAGGCCCACTGGCTGACTGTGGGACATCACTTTTTTGTGCAGCGACCATTCCTGGTGTGACAGAAATGTTCTGCTCAGCGAGTCTGCTATGCCGTTGTCTACCCCCAGCAGGTTGGCTGCTATTGGGGTGAAGTCATGATTGAGATCAAGTTCCCATAGGTTTGTGGCTTCCACACAGAGAGCTGGGGAGTGCACCCCTCCTTGTCGGTTCATGTAGAACATGGCTACTGTGTTGTCCATTAGAATCTGGACTATTTTTCCCTTCACCAGGTTCAGAAAAATTTGGCAAGCTAGACAAATGGCTCTGAGTTTTTTCACATTTATGTGAAAGGACCTGTCCCTGGGGACCCATGTTCCCTGGCTTGAGAAGCCCCCTGAGATATGTGCCTCTGAACCTGCATCCAAGGCATCTGTTATCAGAGTCACTGTGGGGGTCGAGTTCTTGAAGGGGATCCCACCCCTGGCAAAGAGAGGGTCCTGCCATATTTCAAGGGTATCTAGGACCATGCAGAGAACTGACAGTACCTTGTACAAGGAGTGTTTCTGGGGATGGACGACAGAGGCTACCCAGAGCTTTAACAGTCTCTTTCTCAGTTCAGCTGTTCTGATCACTGAGGTTGAGGCTGCCAAGTGGCACAACAATTGCAGGCACCATTTGGCTGTAGTGACAGGAGCCCTCTGAAGTTCCAAAATGATGGAACACAAGGACTGAAACCTTGATGGGGTAGGGATGCTCTGCCCTTCCTGGAGTCCAGTAGGGCACCAATACATTCTATCATGAGGGTAGGGACAGGTTTTGACTTTTCTTGATTTATGCAAAGCCCCAGGTGACCACACAGTCTTTTTCCATGGTGATGCTGTGGCGAACCTGGTACTTGGCTTTTCCCTTTATTAGCCAGTCATCGAGGTATGGGTAGATCTTTACACCCTGCCTCCTTAAATATGCTGCCACTACCACCATACATATTGTGAACACTCTGGGAGCTAAGGCAAGCCAAATTGGAAGGGACACGAACTGGAAGTGCTCCCTTCCCACTATGAATCTGAGGAACCTTCTGTGTTTTGGCCTTATTGCTATATGAAAATAAGTATCCTTTAAGTCAAGGACTGCAAACCAATCCCCTAGGATGGGGATGATTTGCGAGAGGGAAACCATACATAATTTTATTTTGCTTAGATGTTTGTTCAGAGCCCTGCGGTCCAGGTTGGGTCTCAGGTCGCCATTTGGTTTGGGAACTAGGAAGTAACTGGAATAGAGAACCCCTTTCCTGCTGACTTTTTGGGACCTCTTCTATGACCCCTATAGAGAGTAGTTTTTTGCATTCTCTTTGTACCAGAAGATCTAGCTCTGGGTCCCCAAAATGTGGACGAGAGGATGGGTTCCTGTTTTGGGGTATGGTTTTGAGTTGAACTGAGTAACCTTTGGATATTCTATGTAATATCCAATGGTCAGTAGTGATTCTGGGCCATTGAGGTAGAAAGCGGATTAGTCAGGCACTGAATAGCAGGGGTTGAGTGGAGAAACAAGGGTCCTTTAGCTGTTTGTCAAAAACGCTGTTTTTGACCAGCTGACCAGGAGCTACTGTTCCCTTGAGGGGAAGTTTGGGCCAATGATTAGGGTTTTGAGCCCTTACCCACCCAATTCCTTTCCTTCTCCAAGACCTCATGGGGTGCTGAGAATGGTAGTAGGGCTTCTGATGGGACCCCTGTGTATAGCTCTGTTGCTGTAGCTCCTGAGATTGTTACTGAGGCAACTGGGGTCTGAAGGGGCACCTAGTTTCTGGTGGCACATACATGCCCAGGGACTTTAGGGTGCACCTAGAGTCCTTCATCCCATGCAGCTTAGAATCTGTAGATTCAGCAAACAAGGTTGGATGCTCAAATAGATGGTCCTGAACACTCTGCTGCATCAGTTGAGACAGACCAGAGCCCTGCAGCCAGGCTGCTTGGTGCATAGGCACTGCAGAAACCATGTCAGGAAGCAGTGTCAGATGCGTCCCATGATGCCATTAGCATATTATGGGTAACAAGTACCCCTTCCTCAGCCAATGTCTCAAAATCCCTGACGTGTTCCCTGGTAATCACATCCTGAAATCTTTCTAATGTCCTCAAGATGTTGAAAGCATACCTTCCCATAAGGGCATGGTGGTTTGCTATGCAGAGCTGGAGGACTGAGGTGGAGTAGACCTTTCTTTGCCTCTTTGTTCTTGGGAGTAGAGCTAGGCTGGCCCTGCCTCTCCCTGTGATTGACCACCACCAGGGACACCAGAGTAGGGTGGCTGAAAAGGAAGGAGAATTTATCAGCAGGGACATGGGGTCTCCGGTCCATTACTTTGGACACCAGAGAAATAGAGGAGGGCTTTTGCCACTGCACTTTTGGAATGGTGTATACCTCCTCATGCAGAGCAATGGAGATCTTAGCTGGCGGGGCTGCATCCCCCAAGTCAAAGAGGGGGTTGGACTGCTCCTTGACAATCCTCAGGTCTAGGTTCAAGTTCAGTCCTATGCGCCTAAGCGGGTCCTGTTGGGCGCGAGGGTCATCTCTGTACGACAGGGGCCTTTGGTAGGTAGCTTCGTCCAGAGATGAGGAAGAAGGGATTCATGATCTACAGTACCGTGCGGTACAGGAGTTTGGTTCATCGTCCGAGTCATCTGAGGAGCCAGGGGTCTGAGAAGACAACGGTGCTGAGGGTCGCAATGATGCAGGCTCATCCTTGGAGTGGTCGTTGAGCCATCCTCTAGACCATTCCTGGAAGGATCATGGGGTGGAATCATGGTGTGCCCTGGTGCAACTTTTTACTTTCCAAGAGCTGCTCTCACTTTGAGAGCCAGTCTTGGGTCTACTCTGCATCCCCCCCCAGTGCCGATTGGGTCAACAGAGGGGATGGTCTCATCTCCAGTTGCTTTTGGGAACCAAGAGGTGAGGTGCTTTGGTGGTGAGGAGTCAGAGAGCACTTTCGGCGCCGCTTTCCCACAAGTTTTTCTCTCATAGGAGTTGGTACTGGGGATGATGGAGATCTGCAGTGCTGCGGTTCGTTGTCAGACAGCGCCTAGGAAGCTGAAGATGATCTCGCTTTTCCTGATCCCTGCGAGCACAGTACCGACGGTTCATGTGCTGACATGGGAGACAAGAAGTAATCATTTGTTGAAACCTGCTCCGGCCCTAGGGTGGAGGTGGTTGCCTCTGGTACCAGTGAAGGTTTTGTTGGTGCCAGGACCAGTGTTGCCCCTACCACAGAGGTCCATTCTTTGGCTGAGACGGTCAGTTTACCTTTTGACTGCTCCGATCTGCACGGTGCCGGGGATGTCATCTCCGATAAGATTTTCCCCACCGTGAATGCTTCTGGTGTAGAGGGGATGAGTACCGACTCCCTTCCCCAAGGAGGAGTGGTTGGCGGTGAAGTGGCACAGTGCTGAGGCGGTGCAGAGTCAGAGGCTGATCATGACTTTTTAGTAATAGCCGGCGAGCGGCTCTGGGTCTTCTCTGGTGCTGATCTGGCATGTGGCGCTGGTAAGTCCTTAGGCTTGGCAGGTGTACCAAGAGCTGGTAGCACCGCCTGATCGTGGCTGAGGTTCCGGAGCCGCCGCTCCCTATCTTCACGAGTTCGTTTTTTGAAGGACTTCCATATGGGACATGTGTCCATCAGGTGAGTTTCACCCAGACATGAGAGGCATTTGTCATGGGGGTCGTTGGTCGGGAACATGTTGCAGGAAACCACTCAGGATTTAAATCCCAGCATGCTTAATGATGCAAAAATTAAAAAAAAAAAAAAAAAAAAAAGCCAATTAATGAGACAGGCACTTGCTTAATCACAAGGATGGGCTGTTCCAGTACCGTCGCTGAGGGCAGAAAGAAGGAACTGGGAGGGTCAGGGTCAGGGTCACATATATAGTTGCGGTTGCAGAGCAGACCCTGACCTGACAGGCTAGGGCTAAAAGACTTTCCGGATTACCATGTGCTCTGGCACATAGACTCCTGTAACTGAATGTATGTGAGCAACGCTCAAAGTAGTAGTTAATGTTAGCTGGTGGTATGCTGCCTCCTTGCAGAATGCTGAGTTGATGGAAACTTAAACTTCTGAAAGCCAGGAAATGGAGGCATAAGCTTATGAATTGTCCTCGTTCAATGAAACAAAAAAAATGTCCAAGCTATCTTCCTTTCATTTCCTTGGAGCTGTCAGTAGCTAATAGAATTATTTGCATACATTCCAGGTGCATTCAAAATTTCCCTCTGCTAATGGCTTGTTAGACTGAGAGTTAGGGCTCATGAGTTTTCTAGGCATGGAAGGGAATGATGTACCCAGCCTCACAGCCAGCCACTTCTAACTGCCCTAACCCAGTGAATCAGATACTCACTTTGTAGCTGCATGACCCTTCAGTGGCAGATCGAGTGAGACTCAGATCTATAAATTCTGGATTGTAATTGAGGCCCTTAACCACTTAGCCATGATACAATGAGGACAATAGTTGGGCCTGCTTCATAAAGGTGTGTTTGTGATATAAGGACGTGTGGGTTACTTTCATATGTGTGACAAATTGTGATAGGAGTAAATATAAATTTTGAACCCCCTCATGTGACAGGTATATTTTCTACATAACTAGTATTATTTGTATGCAGAATTGCATAGGTTATGTAAGTTTAAGAGAATAAGGATTTTCATTACAAAGGATATTGTCAGCAGTGAGCTAGAGTATGAGAGGATTCTAATGCTTCAGTGATGGACAAATGAAAGGCTGCTTGTTCACACACACAGGGTTATTTTGAAACAAGTTGTGTCGAAACAACTTGTTTCGAAACACCTTATTTCGAAATATCTTATTT
>ML681972.1:18910010-18937806 GCA_007922195.1 Podocnemis expansa | reverse complement strand
TTTTTTTTTTGTTTCGAAACAACAAGGTTGTTTCGAAACAAAAGCGCCGTGTGAACACAGCCAAAGTGTAGACTGAGATGTTGTATTATCTGTAACTGTATGGCTGCACAACTTGCATAGATATATCCATTCCAGTTCTGCATGGTGGCTTTTAAATATACTCAGACGTCACAACATCACTATCAATAAAATTACCAGAGTTGCCAACACTTCTTCCCCTAAGTTTGCGACTTCCCAATATTCTCAGACTCCTCCCTGGGGTAATGCTTCAGGTGGATTCTTTTTGGCCTTTTTCAGGCTTCTTTCAAACTTATTCCTCCAAGGTCTTTTACTCAGAGAAGCCTTAGGCTTTGCTCTTCTGTTCAGGTACCTCTCAGCTGAAGATCCTCCCTCCATAAGCTGCTCATTCTGAGATCTCTCTCTTATTAGGCCTGCACTAGCACTTATACCAGTAAAACTTTTGTTGCTCAAGGGTGTGAAAATGCACACCTCTGGGTAACATAAATTTTGCTGGCATAAGTGCTTGTATGTACAGTGCTATGTTGGTGGAAAGCATCTCCTACTGTCAAGCTAGTGCTTCTCATTTAGATGGTTTTCTTCCTTCTCCTGGTGACAACACAGCTACACAAACATTCTTACAGCAGCACAGCTGTACAGAAATAACTTTTCCACTAAGTCTCAAATGCAGAGTGGCCCTTAATCTGGAAAAGGAGGCTGCCTTGAAAAGTGAAACATCTTGTCAATATTTTTCTGTCCAAGAAAAGACCCTATGTATAAATGATATTAATAAATATTTTGGCTGTATAGGAAGGGTTAGATGATATAGAATTGGAAAGCAAGGTGATATTTAAGTCAGTTGACTGTGGTTATAGCTAAGTGGCTTCCATGAATAAAAGAAAACTGTCAGCTGGAAAATCATCTTTCAAAAATCATTTTCTTTTTAAACTTGTTACTAATAACTAAAGCTGTCTGGAAACTTTTCAGCAAAAAATTATTTTGGATGGAAAATGACTTGATTGAAAAGAAATACTGATGAAAAAATCTGTTCTTTTTTCTAAAGGATTTTTAAAATATTTTGTTTAAAAAGCAAATATTTAAAAATTTACATTTTGCCAACAGTATTTGTTCTTATCAAAATTTTCCACAAGTAAAAGAAAAATCTTTCCCCAATTACCTTTAATAAAAACACCATAGAAGCAGACAAGTGATACTGGTTTCAAAGCAGGTTTCTCATTTTGCAACTTCTTTTCACATGCTGGTTCCCATGCACATTGCTCTGGGCTTAGTGTATACACCCCGGTACTTGTTGTTCACATATATGTGCTGATGCAAGATTATCAGGCTTATACACTTTTGCAGGTGCTGCATGAACTCTCCTCCACTCACTTACTTCCCAGGCAAGATGTTAGGGTAGAAACTACTCCAAACTGAGAGAAGTGAATGAGAGGGAAAATATTATATTTCCCTATAGAGACACTATAGTTGAAGCATTGGGGGGGGGGGGGTGAGACCATACAGCCACCTGAGCTAAGGTTTTTTTGTTTTGTTTTGTTTTGTTTTGTTTTTAAGGGTTCAGTACCTGCTCTTCCTAGGCCATGATGCAGAGCAGCTTCTGTGTTAGCTACAGTAATCCTATCTTATAGCCCACAGGGAGGGTTCCTTGATGCCTGAACTCCTTTTTGTCCTTTAAGGTTTCCCCAAGGACAACTTATTTTCCCTTTCTAGGTAAGCCTTGAAAGTGGTAGCAGCTGAGACTTGGAAGCTATGCACCATCTGCATGTTTTCAGGCTGTTTATAAAAATTGCTTCAAAACACCAGTCAAGACAGTCTTTTCAGAGTAAAATTTAATAAAGAAAAGGTAAAAGTATAACTAGAAAGGCTGTTCATGAATCAGGATTCTAAATACTGTACTTAAACTTCAGAAGTGTAAGTTGTGTTACTTTACTGAAGTAGCAGTTAAAATGTTATGTGAGATTTAAAAGAAAAAAGGGGATGTGAGATGGGGGGGCAGAAAGTAAGGCTAGAGAGAAGAGGTCCTGTATATAACCCTTCTGTCGGAGCAAGATGGCAGATCAAAGGCCAGGTTCTATATCTAGGGGTTTCCAAATAATGCTGCAACACCAACCGACTCAAGCCCCCCCCCCGGCCTCCTGGGAAATCATGCACTATTCCCTGGGCACCCTAGAGGGGTAATACTTCACCACTGGCAAGCATGAGTCTGAGTGTAGTACATAGAACTTTTAATGGCAACATAAAAGAATGTATAGAAGCAATATTGAGAATCAATACAGGACAAGATTCCCACAAAACCCAATACAGCACTCACTCCACCCCAGTGTTTGCAGAGAATGTCCCTCACTTCTCCATTACCCTCCACTGGCCATCTGCTGGCCCTAGCCACTGGTTGCCAGCACCACCTACTGGTTGCTCCTCATTGATTTCAGCTCTTAGCGAGAATCTCAATCCTCAGCGATTCCAGCTCCAGATTTCAGCACTCAACAGACAGCTCCTCTGATCAAAGTAACAAAAAGTCATCAAGTCTATCTTTAGCAATGGGCAGGGGCAAGGCATTGCTCCAGGCATAGCTCTAGTAGAGCTAATGCTACTCGAACCCCCCTTTCTCTAATTTCACAAGACTGAAAAACAGTTGCTCACTCTCTTTCAAGTTCTGTGTTGCTGATGGTGACTTTTCCACCAAATAAGCTAAACAGAGTTTATACCAGGTGTGGTCAAACTTATGGAACTCAAGAGCCAGACAAATTGAATATTAATCCTACGAGAGTTACACTGAGACTCTGGCTTCTGCCTCTCCTCTGAGGCCTTGACTTTTGCCTCTCTGCTCAGGTCTGACTATGATCCCGTCTTCCTCCCTCTAACAGCTCCTCAGCCCCTGCTGTGTGCTTCCCCAGCACAGTCCCTTTAACCCTGGGTCTCAAACTCAAATCACCACAAGGGCCACATGAGGGCTAGGATATTGGCCCAAAGGCCTCTTCACTGAAACCTTTTCATACAACAGTTTTTAAAACTCTGAAGTGTCACCACTTTAATTAATTAATTAATAGAATTTAAGTGTTTGTAAATAAAATAATTAACTGGGTTTAATTGAATTTTTAAAGGTTTTAATTAAAATTAAAAGTTTTAAAGTTTTTTTTTTAAAAGAAAGAGAAGGAAGGAGACAAGGAAGAAAGAAAAAAGAATGAAAGAGAAGGAAGAGAAACAAAGAAAAAATGAAGGAAGAGAGAGAGAAAAAATAAGAAAGATGGGAACAAGAGAAAAGAAACAAAAGAAGGAAAGAAGAGAGAGAATGAAAAACAGAAGGGGAAAGAGAAGGGATAGAAAGAAAAAAGAAAGAAGGAAGAGAAAGAAAGAAAGAAAGAAGATGAGAGAAGGAAGAGAGAAAAAAGAAATATGGAAAGAAGAAAGAAAGCAAGAGAAGGAAGAGTGGAAAAAGAAAAAGAGAAAGAAAGAGAAGGAAGAAAAGAAAAAGTAAGAAGTAGAGAAAAAAATAGGAGGATGAGGAAGAAAGAAAGACGGCTCAGGGGCAAGGTGATGGTCCTGTCCCCACTGGCAGCGTGGCCTTGGTCAGGGCCGTCTCCCAGTCCCAGGGGGACAACTAGAGTCCCTAGGGGATGGAGTGGGCCAGTCCTCCATGCTCCCGTCCAGCATGGAGGGGGGGCATGGAGGCCCCACCTAGGCCTGCCCCCTCAAGGGATGGCCGTGCAGGGCTCTGCCTGCCGCGCCACTCTCAGACACAGCAGGTTCCATCTTCCCCCTGGCTGCCCAGCAGCGCAGTTGCCAGTGCTGAGGCTGGGGGTGGGGGGGAAGAGGTGGTGCAGTGGGGGCACGGTGAGCCACTTCAAAAGCTGGCCAGGGGTATGGAACCCCTGAATTCTGGCTCTTCCAGGGCCCATAGGAGGGAATGCCACATTGATATCCTCCTTTGGCAAGCCAGACTTTTCCTTTCAAGAGCCATATGCGGCTCCTAAGCCGCAGTTTGTCCACACCTGGTTTATACAAAGGGTAGCATATTATGAAAAGACAATATTTCATTTCCCTCTTCAGTTAAAATACAGATACTGACAGATTTGTGATCAAATCATCACATACATTATTTACCATCATGCCCTGCACTTACATAGTGAGATTATGCTAATACCTAATTTTACTCATGCTAATACAAAGCCTATGCAGATCAGTTGCCCCCCTTTATGGCTGTTAAGCACAAGAAGTACCCAGGCTGTAGATCTGCCTTACATGTAGGATGGAGTAAGAGGGTGAGAGAAGCCCTGGGTATGTGGGAAGGAAGAAAGGGGGAAAAAAAGATTGCAGAGAGACTGAAATGGAGGAAGGGCAAAGTATGAGAGGGATTAATGAACGTGGTTGAAGACTAGAGGAAACAAACCAAAAGAGAAAGTGAAGAGTGTTTTAAGTAGACTAAGGATTAGTAAATAAACAAGAGTGAAAGAAAACAAAGCAACTGAAGGCTTAGAGATGCATCAACATGAGAGGAAGGGAGAGTGAGACAAAAGGGAAAACTTGAAGTAAAGAAAATCAGGCGACCCAGTGAATTACTGTGTACATCTTGTATGGTATGGGCAGCTCCCTTTGCTTAACATAGAATTCTGTGTGGTTAGTTGAGGTGGAGGATTATGTCTCTTCTCATAACCTGCCTCCGTGTAGATGCTATATCATATTTCCTTTTGTAAAAATTGATACTCTTGTTACCTTAACTCACTTTGCTGGGTGAGTCAAAATATGTCTGACTTGGCACTTTATGAAACCTAGACAGACAGACAAGTGAGAGCACAAGGGTGTGGAAGGCAAAAGTGGGATCAAAAAAGGCAGCATGTTCAGATGGGCTGAAGGAGTGTCAGCTCGAACCACACTTTTTCTGTGGCATCAGATAGAATTGTGCCCTGTAATACACTACCCATTCTGTGTTACGTTATTATTATTAATATTGATATTGCAGTAGCACATAGAGGCCAAGAAGTTTTTGACCTAGATGCTGTACAAGTTTATACAATGATTTTTAAGTGTAGTTTTCACTTCATGTTTTCCTTACCTTTGTATCGTTTCAGTACAATATTCAACATTTCCTTTTAAGAAAATTATTTTGAGTATTAAAATACTTTACTAAAAATATATCTAAAATCCTTCCCCCCTGAAAATCAGTGGAACACAACATTTCATTCTTTAAAAGGTGCTTTTGAAGTTTATTGACAATTTTAGGAATTGGGAATTGACCTCCCATCTGCTTGCAGTGACCTAATTCCGGAGAAGGTTTATTTAAGTGATTTAAATAAACTGTCATAAGTCTTTCATTTTGTTGTCTGTGCATTCTTGGATGTGAAGGAAATGGCACATTTCTATAGATGCATGTTTGTCTATAGGATAAAGACAACAGACTTTTAAAATCATCTGTTTTATTTTGCATGCTTTAAGCCTGTTTTCTGGGCCTTAAAGGAGCCAGTAGTCTGGATACAGAGACTGAAATACTCAGTCCTAATGAACTGTAGGACATGCACAATTAATTTATAATAGAACAGAGTCAATACTGGGACAGGTGCCAGATTTCCCATTTCCAAAATCAGTGCTTGGCTACTGGGCTGAAGTAGCAACAATTCCTTTAGTGCAGGACAATCATGATTCTGAGATGCTTAACTCATACTCCCCCCTGCCCCCCAACAACAGGTCCCTTATTTAACTTGATCTTGTTACATTTAGAATCCTTATTTAGTAGATTCAGTGCTAGTTTGCTTTGGAACATGCAATAGCCACAGTCTTATTCTTGAGCATACACAAGTGCTGGTTATGCAGAAGAATAGAGAAAGTCTTTAAATTTTTCTGAAACAGAATCAAAATTCTTGTTACGACAAAGCCATAAGAAAGATGATTTTTTTTTTGCCAACAAAATAAATTGCCAATTTTATGGTGTTTGTAGTTGTAGATTCCCAGTGCTCAACAGTAGGAATCGTCAATCATCTTGACCCTGAATCTTGTCTTATAAGAATAGAGACGGAAAGGAGGGTACGTGAGATACAATCTTCAGACTAACCCAAGTTGGATTGCCTTTGAACCATGAACTGTCAACTACCATGATTTGTAGAGAAGTCTTTATTATATTTATAATATGTATTTGCTAGTTTTCATTACAGATGAGCGATCAGGAAATTTACTTCATTTGAAAACTCTTGTTCAGCTGAAGTCAGGGTCCAAGAAGAAAAAGTTACTCAACCGTTTTCAGATGTAACACCATTTTAAAAATATCTTCTAGATGCTTCATTCAAGTACAGTAAATTAGACAGATAATTGTAAGTTCAAAAGGGAGGGGAATTATTCAGTACTAAATATATCTCTATTGTTGCTGCCACAGATGCCAATACAGGGGCAGAGGGGAAATTGTCTTGCCACCCTCTTTATTTACAGTCTTGTCGAAGCCAGCAAGGTCCTGCTTCTGTGAGGATCCAAACTCTGTACAGTATTGATCAATATTAGCCTCCCCTCTCCTCTTTTCTTTCAGTTCAGGCTTTAAACAGTTTCTCTCTTCTCCATCTGCTAACCAGTTTAGAACATCCCGTGTGCCCATGACTGTGGGGGAAATTATGTGGACCTGGTGGAGCTTGGCTCTGTACCTGATGTAGGGGCTTCTAGCTCTGGAAGCATTCCCAGGGTTGGTTGCTTTGACCAATCCTTTGTCTCCTTAAAACCACCCTGGAGTTTAGATTCTCCTGCCACCTCACCTCTCTAGGCTTAAAATTTCAAGCTCCAACCCAGGCCCAAGTATTGGCACAGCTGTTTTCAAGCTCTAACATATGCAGGGAAGTGTAAGTCATAGGATCAGGTCAGACTGTTGCAGCAAATCAGTGCAGTAGTTTAGCATGCTGTTCCCCAGTGTTTGAATCTAAACTACCACATAGATTTGCTGTAATGGTCTGACCTGATCCTATGACTTACACTTCCCTGCATTTATTTTCCTCCCATTCTGTAAGTTCTCCATCTTCAAAATGTCTGACAGAGTGATTTGTTCCCACAAAAGTTCATGTGATAAATACATTTGTTAGTCTTTAAAAGAGCCACAGAACCCCTTGATTGTTTTGCAAGTGAACATATAAAGCCTAAGTGTAGTTCCCACTTCATGCATCTGACAAAGTGGGTTGAAAGCCACAAAAGCTGTTAGTCTTTATAGTACCACAGGACTTCTCTTGCTTTTACAAATAAATATTGTTATGCCTCCAGATCTGCTGTTCTTTTAAGTTTGATACCAGCTTGTCAACCAATTAAGGAATTTCATGAGTGTTAGAGAAGCAAGGAGGATAAGGATATAGCTCTTACATGATTACATCTCTTGATGAAAAAGACAAACCCTTTACACAGAGGCTGTTCTTTAGGTAAGCTTGAAAGTTTGTCTCGTACATCAACAGAAGTTGGTCTAATAAAGATATTACCTCACCACCTGGTGTCTTTAATATCTTGGGACCCAACATAGATACCACAAAGTTGCAAACAATTTAAGTAATGGACATTAGTCAGGCTTGAATGGGAAGCAAAAATTGTTCATTTTGTTAAACTAAACAAAGTGGTAAGACATGAGAGAATATCAGATGTTAACCATTTCAGTAATGCATATATATCTCAAAAAATACATCCCCCGATAATTTAGCTATGTCTGACTTGCTGTGGAGTCAAAGCACCATGAATTATCAATTTATGAGTCAGACTTTGTTTCTATAAACCATGTGCATTCATTCAGAGATCATTCTGTGAACCATATTTTCCTTGCTAAAATCTCTTGATCTGTTTTTAGTGAATACGTTGTCTATCATTTATTAGCTGTTTACATTCAGTTTTTACTTCAAACACACATACAAATCATTGATCAGCAGACAGCTGTGCAGGGAGATGCCAGTTACTCTCTCACATCACAGCATTCCTCCACCTTTTTTCCTTCTTGGATGCCAATCACAAGAATCAGATGGCAAGCTCTGCAAGATGTTTTCTAGTCTCTGGTTCCTTGACAAGTTCCTCAAACAGATGTGGTGGCAGCCTTGGAAACACGTCTGAGCTAATCCACTGATTACATTGCTGTTGGACTGCCCTGGCCTCCTTAAGCTGTTTCCTTTTAACTGCACTTTTATTTTCAAGTATTTGTATATTGTATTTTTTCTGTGAATAACAGTGATGAACACTAATGCAGATGAATACTGCAAACAAACTGTGTGAATCAAATGTGGCTCCTCACCCATATCTGATGAAGATTCACTCCCAGATCTGACCAGTCACTCATGAATTGCATACACAGCAACAGTCAGGGGTTAAAGTATTATTTGGCAAGCCCCAGAACCTTCCTAAATTTCTGCGTTTCCCTGATGCAGGTCCAGGCCCCCCTTCATGATCTCCAGCTACTGCCACACAATGCCTGCCCCCCAACAGACACCTTTTCCCATGCCTTCCTCAGTCCCCATTCCCTAAGCTCCCTGCCTCCATGTCCCCGCTCCAGCCCTCCTAATCCTCCACCCCCCTTCAGCCACCAGCCCCCTTCAGTCCCCTTGTCCCCATTGCCCCCCACACCCCCTTTAGCCCCCCCCCCCAGCCCTCCCTCCATGCCCTTTCCCCACTGGAGCCTGACTGTCCCCAAACTCAAGGGCCCCCTTTCCCATGTCGCTGAGGAGCTGGGCTGGGGGGAGGGAGGAAGGGCTGTGGCATTTGGTTGGCTGGCTGGCTGGCGAGAGGGTAAGAGGCCCAGGGCTGGGCCCAGGCTGTGTGCACCTCCCAGATCCAGCAGGAAGGGGTGTGGCTGCTGCAGGCCCTGGGAAAGGGTGGGAGGGGTGGCTGGGCTTGCCCCAGCCTACAGCCTCTTCCCTGAGCCAGCCCTAGGGGAACGCACTGGAATGCTATGTTCTGGCGTTTTCTGTCTATTTTTAGTGGGCCTTGGAACGCAGCATTCCAGCGCATTCCTCCATTTTTAGGGGGCCCCTGAATGCTGTTGCAGGGTGTTCCCCCTTACTTTAACCCCTGGCAACACCCACAAGCTCTTTAGTCCCAGCCTTGTTCCTCCAGAAATGTGCATCTTATAGTGCTCAGTGTTTGTCTGAACACTATAAGCAAATAGAAGAATCTGTCATTTCATAAAAGGAAAATGATACATATACCAGCTTTGTTATCCCTGATGAAGTTTCCCACTTATTTTAGAACACACACACACACTGATTAAGATAAAACAATAAGTTTATCTAAAGAAAGATAAATTTTAAGTGATCAAAAATGATGATGCATAAAAGTCAGGATTGTTTGCAAAAGAAAATAAAAGAGTAATGCAGAAGTTAATATCTACAGTAACAAGCGAAGTGAACTTAAAAATAAATGTTTCATTGTTGTAAATTTCACAGGCTATGTCTCCATTCAGCTCTGGATCACTACCCTTTATTTCCAGTTTTTGACAGCCATTGATGTAATGAGCTGAGAAATGGGAGGAGAGGTGAAATAAAGTGTTTTCCTCCCTCTTTATAATTCAGTTCCTTATGCTAGAAATATCCTTCCTGAATCATGGTGAGATTTGAAGCATCCCTATGATGAAATCTAAATTTCTTCTTTAGTAGGTGATGGCCCTTAAGTAGGTGTCTGTTTCTAAAAAAAAAAATGGTTTGTGGGTGTTACTCGAGTTACAACTTATAACTTTTCATGTAATATTGCTACATGCATTTTGATAGGATAATGATATTCAGCAGATTGTGACTTTTCAAATGACACCTCAACAGGCATGCTTTGTAGGAATGTATAATAGTCTTGTGAAAGTGGTGATTATACTAGTATAGACTGTCACAGTGTCATGAAACTTGGAAAGTGTGTCTTTTTTTTGAAACACCATGAGGTTGCATTTCTCCACAATGAAAAGGTAACTGATAAACATGGTAGGTTGTAAAATGCTTTCAGATATCCAGTGTGAGTGCTGCTACATAAATATAGTTCAACTATATGTATTAGCATACTGCACTCTCTTTCACCTTAAAAAAAAATTTTGTGATTAATATTCAGGATGTGAGATGAATATATTAAAATGCTGACAGGATACTTGCAAATAGAAAATATGTCTTTTTTTAATCTGTCAGTTAAACCAAAATAGCTATAATCTAACCACAAAGCTATTTTCCCCCTTCAAGTGGATTTGGCAGTTGTTTATAAAGTATTTACATTCCAATTTCCGTAATCTATTATTGTGTCTTATCTAAATAATAATTACTTGTTAGAAGCAGGAAAATTTAAAACTTGAGAGAGTTTTGATATTGCATCAAATATTTATGTTGATAAAGTTTACTGATAGAGAACAATTATAGCATAGACCCTTTGAACAAACAGCTATTAAAAGAGTAAATTTATCTTCATGCAAAATGAAAAGATGTACTACTCTGTTTTCAATAAAACTATATGTACTGATGGCAGCAATGCAAACAGTTTGGAAGTTCAGTTCAGTTTGGATGAGGACCCACATGATTAAATGCTTATAACTTTTCTTCTGAATGGCTTGGGTATGAAGAATTGGGTTGGGATCATGAGGCACTAGACTTTTGAGCTGATTTTCATTTACACTAAACCTACGTTATACTGCTCTGGCTCTGTAAAAAGACTTCAGAGTGGGTGCCAATTATATCAGCAACCATTGCAGAGCCAAACTGGAATAAAGGGGCTTTTGTGTAAATAAGAGTCAATCCCCTTATGTTTTTATTCAGTTTGGTGAGGTATAGGCAAGGAAAAAGGGCTTACAATCAATTACCAATTAAACAAACTACAGTGGAGACCCGTTAATGCACGACCCATTTGTGTGTGGATCAGGTTACTGCACGCTCCGGTCATGTCCCCCGAAGCCATCAACTTAACGCACGGGACTCACTAATGCATGGTGCCTAAAGGCGGAAGTTGGCTTGGACACGGAAACGTGTGAAGTCAATAGCATCTTAAGGAGTCTGGCGCGCTATCTAAAAAGGGAAGTTGGCCTGGGCATGGAAAAAGGTAGAGCGAGCCTTCTACTGCTGCACTCTGATTTATTTATTTGTTTATTTGTTTTTTTATTTATTTGTCACGGTCCCGTTTGCGCACGGGGGCTTGTCCCCCGACAGCCGCGCGTTAACAGGTTCCCATTGTAATATCATATTCTATTCACAGAAGTTTGTTGCAGTGTGAACAGTCATACCTCAAGACATGCCAACATTGAAGGAGGAATTCAGTATATTTCTTATTTCTAAACAAGACAAAGCCTTGTAAAACAACATAAAGCTTTTTAAATTTCTATAGTTAAAATGGTTACAAGACTCCAGTCAGGATTTCTTCTGGTCATTTAGAAAGGCTCAGTCCTTCACTGCAATACAGATATATTCAGCTAGGTACCTGTTCAGTTCACAGCTTCAGGGCTGCTCTAACCTATTTCCAGGTGCTTTCAGCTCTAAAGGGGCTATTCACTGGGCCCTTGAACAATTTCTCCTTTCTTTTGAGAATATTGGGGACTGGGACTGAGGATGAGGATTTTTTTCTTTTTTTAATGAAGAATGTGACTCCTTAAAGAGCTGGTTAATACCAATGTTGAACTGCTATAATATGCCAAAAAATCAGATTGGCTTTTAGGGGCACCCAAGGCTGATTAGGGAAATGCTCTTTTCAAATTTCTCAGATTTCCTGTAAGAACCTGGGCATGTAACATCTCCGTTCTTCACTTCAGTTGCTCCATCTGTACATGGGGCTTCTTCTCATTACACTGTAGAGCTTATGTCACAAATGTTTGTAAAGGTATGTCTTCATGGGGATATAAAACCTCTGGCTGGCCTGAGTCATCTGACTTGGGCTTAAAAATTGTTGTGCAGGGATATTTGGGTTCTGGCTGAAGTCAGAGCTCTAAGGTGGAGAGCTAGCTATGGACATGCTGTGAGACTTTTATCCCTGTGTAGATGTGTAAATTAAGGCACTTAGATCCCACAATGATGCATACCTTAGTTTAGAAAAAACTACAGATAAATTAGAATGGTTTTAGTTAACATATGTTGATCTCTTTACATTATTCATCATTCAAAAATTATGATAAACTTTAACAACCCACACCCTGCAAACGGATATAAGTTAATTCTTTTGCTGTGCATCTGATGAATTTGTACAGGATTCTGATATAAGGTTTTTAGGTGATGGAAGCTTGATGCCCATCTTGAATCCTGGCATTAAATTCTTACTGTAGAAGTTCCTGCTTTTCACCTGTTAATCTCTGGGATGGTTTAAACTCTTGTAGAAGCCTGAGTGCTAAGTACCAGGTTCCATGTTCCTGATGGCTGAAAATAAAAGCTATGTGACGTGGCAAATCTGGGATACACAGACCTCCAGCCCTGTCTTCGTACACACTGTGTGCAAGGATCCATGGGGGGCAGACCCTTTATGTAACTCACTGTAGTGGTGAAATGGAACATTTAGAAGCAGAAAATCTGCCCCATTGTAGCTGTGTGCATGCATTTATGCAATTGCAAGAACAAGAAAGTATTTCATCCACTCAATGTCTTTACAACTTTTTTTTTTTTTTTTTTTTGGTGTTAGACCCACCTTAAGAATCAACATGCACTCTCATTCACCAGGATATAGAATCCTAGAAACAATATTGTCCCTACAACAAACAGCTAACGGGTTTGGCACAGAGAGGGTGACTGAAAATACATACTTGAATTTTCTGGACCATATACTTCCTAAACTTCTTTGATTGAGGATTAGGTAGATGTATTTTATTTAACACAGTAACTAAAGGATAGTCCTTATGAAACAGTAAGCTGCCACACCTGAGCAAATATTTCTTTCTCAGAACATCCGGTTGCTACATTACTTTGAGATGCATCTTACTTAAATCTTCAAGTAGCAATACAGTCAACTGCCATTTGTTTACCCCTAACAGGCAAAAATGCTTGATCTACTAATTTGAGACATATTTTTTCCACCTTCTCTTGCTCTTCTCTTTCTTTCTTTATATAGAATATTCACATTTAATAAACCTGTATGAATATGTGAATCACCTACACAAACTTTCATAATCTACAGTTTATTTGCACATCCTTTTTGAATTTACAGCCTTATTAAATTTTTTCTTTGTACCCCTATTATATCGTGGGTTGAAAAGGAAGTGCTCTTCTGCAGCATTTATGTGTCCTCTGTGGCATTTCTTATTATAAAGCCTTAAACATCTCACTTGTTTGAAGTGACTGGTAAGATATTTCCAGATGGAGTTTATATTTTAAATGTTTAAAGATTAGAAAGCAATTGACAGCCGTTGTCCATTAAAGTATAACCAATCCCTTGTCTGAAATGATATTGGCATTCAATTAGCTCTCTACCAGGCAACTCTGCTATGCCAACTAATAGATACAATTAGAAGTAAAGTCCCATGGATATTCCTTTGGCTTTCTTGAACCAGGGCCCACTGTAGTGCACTGTTAAAGAGGGATCTTTACTTCTTCTCTGTATTTATATTTCAGTCACTGATGCAGTTCATCAGATGAATGGGCCTGACTTACATTTCCTCATAAGAGACTAGAGAGCAAAAAGCATCCTTTTAATGGTCCTGCATGGGCTACTTATATTGTAGGTATCAGTGCTGGGCAAGATATATCTTCTGCAATGCTACTAAGTCCCAAGCATAGCATTATGAGCAGGAGTAGGTTGTGAATGGATTGACTCTTGGCGTTCTGTCCTCTCAACATGCTGACTGATGTAACAATGTTGATGCTCCATGACACACGTACAGCTCCAGATTCAGATCTAGTGTATGATACTTCACCCCAAAGCAAGATGGAATGTGAAGAGCAGATTGATTCTGAATCACATTCTGCACCAGGAATTGCTTAACAGACTACTTCCCTTGCTAGTGGCTCATAGCTCTGAATCGTGAGTGAAAGCTATTTCTTTGTGATATCTTAACAAAGGCTTTTTTATTACAGAAAACAAACATGTTCATGATCATTGTGTATTAACTCATACTTATTTCCTCTATATACATTCTTCATGCCCAGGTTACAAATTCAGAGTAAAGAATGCTTCTGACTAAAGAATAGAACAGAGCATACAGCTGACATGGAAATATGGAGGTCACCAACCCAGCTGTGTTACTCTGCCACACTATGAACACTGAAGAAGAGGGAGTCCTAGGTCTACCATCATCCAGGGATATCCTCTGAGCACTGTGCTACAGAATCACTCCCATGAGTGTGTTTTCTGTCTCTGGCCCAATGATCCCATCCTTATTTATCTACAGGTGAACAGCTTCAACAGCAGAGATTAAGAGAACCTCATGTTAGAGCAGGGGTCTCAAACACACGGCCCGTGGGCCATGTGGCCCCTAAAGCTATTTCCCACAGCTCACAACGACACTACTGTTACTGATATTTGCAATATTGTTTTATGGAAAGGTTTTGGTGGTGCGGCCCTCGGGCTAACGTACTAGTCCTCATGCGGCCCTCATAGTGAGTTGAGTTTGAGACCCCTGTGTTAGAGTATCCCTAGCACAGTGATTAGGACATTCATCTGAGAGATGGTAAGTAGATCCTAGTTCAAATTCCTTGCCCTCTATATAGAAGGGAAGGAGGAGTTTAACTGCAAGGTTTCCCACCTTCCCTGTGAATATAACAACCACTGGCCTAACATTGAGGAGGGAGGTCCCCTTCCTCCTCCTCCTGGCTGTTTGGTCTAAGCTTATGTATAAGGGTCTGTGACCAGGAGGTGACATCTGAGCACATTTAGCTCAGGCCCCCATAGGCAAGTTCTATGGTGAAATGCCTACTTCCCCCACTTCCTATATTGCTCTGGGATTTCAGTGTTCAGCTGCCCGGCCTGGAGCTGCAGGGCACATGCTCATAGGCAAAAACATAGGTGCCTAGGGATCTTTTATTGCAACAATTTAAGGCCAAGATGGGTGTCTGTAGGGCTTAGAGGCAGAGCTGATTCTGCCTAAAATGGCAGTTAGGTACCTAGGTCGTCTTTGAAATCTAGCCCTATGTTTTTAATAAAGTAATTCAGATCAATAGAAAGATATTTCTACTCCTCATGGTTCAAGGGAGAAAAACAACCTTTCAAACTTAAACCAACTGTACACCAGCTCTATTCTTTTCCTCAGTCTGCAGACCATTTAAAACAATATTTTAAGGGATAGTAATGATCACAATACATCTCAATGACTTTTAACTCCTGTATCCTAATTATGCCAATTTAAATAGCAGTGAAGTTTACTCTTTCACTCTGATTCTTTTAGCAAGGAGATTCAGCTAATACGTTTATGAATTATTGAATGCCCTAGAGTCATTTACTCTTGTCTATTTTTGCTAGAGCTGAGGAATAGGCTTCAAGCCCCAAACAAAACAAAACAAAACAAAAAAATCACTTCCACCTGGAGTAGGAAGAGGAAAAGAAAATAAACTCTCCCCCTAATACCAAAAGACTCTAATTTTTCCTGATATTTGAAAATGTACACTTTATACCCTTTCTAAGAGCCCATACGTGCCTAATTTTTCCAAGAAATTCCACCATGCAGTCATACACTGATGGCCTTTTCAAAGTTATTTGGCCCACTGAACATGGAATTTAGTACTAGAAAGCACATAACTCCATCTTATAAATCATTAATGCATACAGAGTTCTGAACAACATAGCTCTGTGCAGAACCTACTTTAAACCTCTTTTTACATTCGGAATTAGCAATTCAATCCTATAAACCATTATGATTTTTTTTTTCTATAGTAGACATGTTTTCAAAAAAGCTATGTGTTTATGTTTGTATTAGAAAATCTATATAAAGTTGTAAAATATTGATGTGGGATGGGAGTGATATGATTTAATTTTAATCATTATGGATCAGTTTCTGACACCCTTAGTAAGGCTGTCTAGTACCTTGTTCTGTGAATAGCCCCAATCACAGAATAAGATATTAGGCAGTTGTGATAAAATCTGGCCCATAGCCATTAAAACAAAACAAAAACCCTCAGTGTTTTGCATTGCGTTAGTGTATTACATGGGCTCAGTATATAATATGTGTGAAATATGATGTTGTTTGTTCTGTTTGTCTGGACTGAAAATGAGACAGTATTTCGAGTCTTTAAATATACATCAGCAGTTTGACTGATTGACAGCATACTTCTCAGCCTATCAGGCCATGGGGTAAGCACCATTGCCTTTTAGAGGTTCTTTAACCGTCTGATTTCCTATCACCCTTAACCACAAGCAAAACTAAAACAAGAGGGTTTTCTTGTACCTCATTAGGCAACAAAATAATTTGCAGATGACACATGCCCCCTAGAGATCTCATGGTGTAAAAGCATTAAACAAAAAAGTTAAAAACCTTGTCTTAGCATGTGAAAAGAAAATCCACATTTTTATTGTATTTAGTATATGCTCATACTCTCTCAAAAGATTTAAATAATTCTAATAATTATTAAAATGTTAAAATTAATACAAATAATTATAATTGTTATTAAAACCCTTTTGCTACTTCTTCAAATTATATTATTTTAAATGAAGGGAAACTACCATTGAACTTAAACACTCTATATCATGGTCAGCATTTTTTTCAGCTCGGTTTTATTCTTGCAGGAAGCTGATTTAATTCAGAGGTGCTAATAGAACCTTACCTTCATCAGCATGAAGTGCATTACTATAACTACTGTTTCAATATTATAAAAATAAACAGATATACATACATGAATGAGACCATATATTTGTTTGACCATATAAGAAAACAGGCCAGTCACAGACATTTTCCCATATACTATATCTAAACTTAGAGTTTACTTCACGTTTGCCCCAAATGGGTATTTTCTTGCATAGAGCTCCTCTCTCAAATGGCATTTGTTACCTGTCCTTGGCATTTCTGCACAGTGGATAAAAGACCCCCTGAAAGGGGTCCAGATGTACTTATTATTTCAGCAAACAATAAATATTTATTATAAGTGAATATCAGCAGTTTTGCATACACTGTATCTTACATATGTTAGACCTTCTTGAGATCTGTAACTGATGGATAAGGAGGCATATTCAGTCCTGGGCCTTAAAGGTAACAAAGCTTGCACCACAAAAGAATTGCAGACTGTCTCTTTCATGAATCATGACTTTATTCCAACAAATTATCCTCTTAAACATTGTCATCAAAGAGAGCAATGGCTCTTTAAGTCACACAAACTGCAGTTTCTTGGATAGCAGAATTATTTGTGTTCCATGCTGATTAGTCATGAGTTTTTATTGTACAGTCCTTTACCATTTCGAAGCCAGTTTTGAATCTAGTCCAGTCAGAGTCCCAGCATTGTGAGAGACAATTAAATGAATCAGAATTGCCAGGCTACTGTAGCGCAGGACAAATAGTTAGGAAGCTGAAAGGGTTCATTATGTTCTTTAAAAGAACAGTACTCTGCCTACATAGTAAAACACAACCCTCTATGCCAATTATTTTTTTAATGAAGTCATTTAATTTTGTCTCACTGAATGTTAGGTATGTCTTTTTACTGCATGGTTCCTGTATTAATTGAGTGCCACACTATATATACAAAAGTATGCATTACACTTTATGAATCAGAATTTCTTTGATGTAACCATAATCCAATTTTCTTAAAATTAGAAACAGTATTCTAATAATATAACTTTCTGAAGAAAGATTTAAATGTATACAACTTTCTTTCTTTCTTTCTCATTTAATCTTTTTGCTAAGTCTTCTAGTCTCTGTGCCTCTGGCCCCAATTGAGTAAAGCAGAACAGCACAAGAAGGACACGTTTAATTAAACATGTTTTTAAGTCCTTTTGGATTAATTTCTTTTAACAGAAAAAAAGCCTCAAAGAAAATAAATTATAATCTAAGGTTGAAGTTCAGAAAGAAATTATTTTAATGTCTACAAATTCATGCTTAAGATATCAAAAAACAACTGACATTGCTCTAATGCCACACAACTGTCTGTACCTGGAGATTTAAGTAAATGGAACATACATGACAGCTGTAATGTTACATATGTCTCTTATAGTACTGTATTTGAAGTACTGCACTTTGGTGCATGGATAAGATAAATAGGGTTGTGGGACTCATAATTTAATGTTTCATCTGCACTAGTATGGTTTCTTAAATGTCCGTGGAGGATAAAAGAGGGCATTCGCAAGGATAGCTACAGCTTTGGTGTAAACAGATGTGACTGTTGGTGAACCAGTAACTCATATTGTAAGCATGTAGGTGGTTGATGTGAGTCTTTGGCTTGAAAGTTGATAAGATCTGAGCAGCAGGATCATAAGAAATATGCTCAAGCAGAATTGTGGCCTGTGGTTGCAAATCATGCCCACTATAGTAATATGATTGGGAGCAATAAAAAAAAATAAGAAAATGCAATTATTTATGGTCTGTATTAGATTTAATAACTGACTGTATGAGAAAACACATCATTTAAATACTATAATATCTGTATTCAGCATATAATCTGTATTCATATAATCCATAATTTATGATGTCTCAATTCTATTTTTATTTTGTGTGCTTGACACTCTCATTGCTTATTTAAGAAAATAACTCATACTCAATCATTCGGATTTACATTTAATAAATACATATTGGATTTTACAATACAGCTAAATTGATTTCATTATTGATTATAGAGTGCTTAAAAGATGTTTGGCTCTCTAGTGACAAGCATAAAGACAAAAGGACACCTACAAAAGCATACAAGAGGGTACTACTGAAGTGAATAGGTTCTAAGCTCAGAATCAGGTCTGTATTCAAGTTGCATTAAGAGCTAGTTGTTCTTTATATATTTGCTTATTATGTCCACATGTAGAGAATTTATTTAATTCTATGTTTTGGTTGTCTTATTTCATTCTTAGTATTTGTATTTTCATGATGGATTTAGAGGGTGAGTTATTAAATTATTGACAATAAAATGACATCTTAGTATTCTTATTGTGTAAGGGTCTAATTCCTTACTCAAATAAAACAAACAAGGAGTCCTGTGGCACTTCAAGACTAACAAATTTATTTCCTCCTATTCTGTAATATCCCCCATCTTCAAAGCACCTGATGAAGTGGGATTGTTTCCCACAAAAGCTTATGCAATAAATAAATTTCTTAGTCTTTAAGTGCTACAGGTCTCCTTGTTTGTTTTACTGAACTAGACTAGCATGGCTGCCCCTTTGGAACGTATTCAAATAATTATCGCATTGAAGCAACAGGAATTTTGCATCAATAGGGAATGAGAAATAGGACCTTTAATTGATTGGAACAAATAAAGAGAAACTATTGAAGATTTAGAAAATATTGAAGGATTTCTTTGGTAAGATGCCCACAAGTCAATTTCTTACAGTAACTCATGTGAATGCAGCCCCACTAATTCTCCTGTGATAACTAAGGTTCAGTAACTGGACTAATAATGATGGCCTTTATTCCCATTTCTGCTTCTATCCACAATGATGAATTAGATCAACAACAAGGAATAGAAGTTTAAATGACTTTTCTATCTTTGTAGCCCCCCCCCCTCGCCCCTTAAGGTGTGTGGAACAGGGAAGAGGTTAGTAAATCCCTCCTGTGCCTCTATTAGCTGGGATTTATGGGGATTTTGCTGCATAGAAAACAGCTAAAGCCTCTGACTAAGGTGAGTTCCAGCCTGGCTTAATGATAAAACATGGAACAACTGGTGTCCTGTCTGAGACAGATAAATGGGCTAGCACCAGAAACCAGAGGGGAGGTGTGGCTGAGTAGAACAACTAAGCTGGGAAACAGGCTGTCTGTGGGCTAGGAGGGAGGTCAATCCCTGAATCCGGGGCTGGAAGTGGGACTACATTGTATCTGCACTGTAAATAATGGAGTATGTGTGTTTGCAACAAACCATGGCCTGGTGAGTCTTTTGAGCCAGGCAGAGGGGATCTTATGGAGGGAAACAGGGGGCTGGCCACCTGGCCTTCTACAATGAAACTATCATCACCAAAATGAATATTTTTCTTTACGATCATTGTTCTTGAATAGAGGATTAATATGAACAGAAGTAAACTCAAATTCCATAATGAGAATAATTAGACTTTCTCATCTGGTTTAGTAAATTAAAACTAGAAAAATAGCTCCTATTACAAAAGAGCTCATTTGTACAATTTGTTATTAGTTTCTTCACATTCTTTATATAGAGCTGGAGAAATCATATATTTATAGTTATTCCAGTTACATTGTCAAAGACTTATTTAATTTAATTTTGGCTAAGCCATAAAATGATGATTTAATATTTGTTTGAGGATAATTGTGTGAATCATGGTTCATTTTATAAATATTTTGGGATGGATGGTGTCTCAGCAAGGACAAAATACAGTGGGGCACATTTTTAGTGTGTGATGGCTCAATACATTTCTGGTTTAATAATTTTTTATTAATTAATTTGCTTTTTGATTTTTTTCCCAGAGTTCTATAAATATCTTTGTTTTTAAACTGAGGCATTTGGAAATTCTTCACAAATCAATCCTATGTTAAATGTATTGCTAGAAAAACCAATCATCACAAACAATATTAAAGAAGAGGTGAAAAAAAATTGAAACTGTGTTTAAGGCCCTGGGTTGAGGTGGGGTTTATTTCCAAGGTTATTGTTGAAATGTATGAACATTCCATACTCAAAAATTTTTATTCAATGATTATTCAAATGATATATGTATTGTTATATGAGACAATAAATTGAGCCCTAAAAATGCTTTATGACTAGCAAGACTAAATCCTTTCCTTTTGTTGAGAGAAACAAAATGTTTCGTTTTGTGGTTATTTTATTTGTATATCCAGTAAAAGGATGCCAGGTGCTTTAAAGACATAAACTAACACAGATGCTTACTCAAGAGTGTTACAAGTGAAAATTAGCTAATAAAGGGCCAAAACAACTCATAAGATATTTGGCTGAAAGATGTTTTTTTACAGCCAGTCTCTGTCTATCACTATGCAGGGCCCAGATCTTGCTTGAAGTCGGAGAATGTTTAAAGATGGAGTTTCTCTGGCAATAAGTCCCTAGTTGTTCAAAGTATCCATATTTGTTTCCAATTCCCCCATCAGCCAATCCAGTTCCTGGGCTTAGGTGATTTCCTTTGTTGTACCTGAGCTAGGAAGCTCATTTGCATTGGCTTTGTCATGTACCTCTCCAGCCTTTGTGCTGAGAGATAGCTCTGAAGGGCTGAGCCACCTAATATGCTTCGCATCTGTACTCCTACAGGATGATGCTGGAAACATGATACCATAACAATAAGGTGGAACATTCAGAATGGAACCTTGTATGGCATAATTGGCATCAAATCATGCAATTACATTGCAAAAGTGAACAGAAAAGTTGCATAGATCATAAGCTAGTAGCTCACAGATGTGCATCCTGTGAGAGATGCTGTTCCATTCAAAAGAATGTGTGAAATTCATAAAGGAGAATGGAAGCAAGAGGCACCTGAAATACGACTGCCATGAGAAACCGTAGTAGCTCAACTATATGCAGTTCAGTCTTGTGCTCCAAAAGGAAAAATTTTGACATTTGAAAGTCAGGTTTTTTTTCCTGAACTTTCTGCCATGTGAAATATTTTTATATTTCAACTTTCTGTTGAAATTTGGGATAAAAAGAAATGTCAAGATATAATTATTTTTGACTGACTCTAATCTTTCTCTCTCAGCTCTACTCTAATCAATGCCACTTTCAATACACTCAGCTTTCTGGCTGGCTCATGGGCTCTGGATTGTTCTCCTTTCCCCTTTTCTAGGAATCGTTTATTCCTTTAACTGCCCTTGCTGTCACTGCCATTCAATTCTCTCCCCTTAAGAAAAGTTCTTATTACCAAGAAGTGTCAACTCTGTTGAAACTCTTGTTAGTCTTCTGTTAGCAATTTTCTTAAAATATGAACTTTGTGGCACTTTCCCAAAATGAACAGGGGCCTCAAAAGAGTGAGATTTCAAGTCAGGCCTCATCTACACTAATGTGACAGAGTTGCTGCCATCAGATCAATTGTTCCAGATCAACTTAGCAGTCAGTTAAGACGCACTAAGCTGATCTGGACATTGATTTAGTAAAACCCCCATCTCAAGTGGCACAGTGCAGTAAAGACACTGACTGCACTGAAGGGGAGTTATGTAGTCAGTGGGAGTTACGCAAGGTAGTCTGCATAGCTTATATAACTGCCGTCGGCTGCCACCAAATTTTTCCAGCTATGTAGACCTCACCTCAGAGGCTTCCAGATCTGCTATTATAATTAGAGCGAGTTGTTGGATTTGGAATATACATTGAATAAGATAGATGAGCTCTTACGAAAGCCAGTTCAAATGTTCAAAAAAAAAAAAATTCTGGTTCAATTTCAGATTTGGGCTGAGTCTGAGTGGATTTTATTTTTTACCTAAGACAGCACAGTATATCCTGTTTTTCTTTAATATAGAATATGAGATACCTTTGAAGTTTACTTCTAGATGGGGGTCTAGCTGCCTCCTAGTATATCCTGTGCTTAATGCTTACACTTGTCTACATAAACAAAGTCTTGCCAGTGCTTCATTTGTTATTCTGAACTATGTTATAACTGATGTTTTTCTAGCAAGCTGTGAAGTTAATGGAAATCTGGCAGGGTATCCCAAGACATTAATTTAATTAAAGGCTTGCATTATTTATTTATTTTATTTGCAAGAGTTCAACATGTTTTCTCAGGATTTATTTTCTATAACTGTGATTAGAAAATTAACAAGTTTTGTTTCTTTGTTTGTTTGGATGGGTCACTTCAAATCAGCAATAATTTCACTTGCACAATGCCTTCAGTCATAAGAGCTAAACAACTTTGAAGTACACAGACATACACTGATCTTTATTATGCTTCTGCCTTAGTTTACCTCACTATTCCTTTGTCAGATACTTTAGGATACCATAGCTTATATAGGGAAGTGAGTGCAGTGTACAGTAGACAATGTGTTACATTACAAAATAACAATCCTAAATATTTGAAACCCCATTTCTTTGGCAATAGCAGCTCTTGATTTATGTCATTTTAAAGACAGCAGTGAGAAGTTTGTGGAATGCATTTTAGGAGGCCAGAGTCTTTAAAAAAATATGTTGGACATCTAAGCAGTTCAACTTGTTAAAAGCACATTGGAACACTCCAAGAGTAAATATTTTTTATAAGTGTACAGTATTGAACGTAAACATTCAAGATTTCAGCATTTTTCTTTCTGTTGTTTGTGGTTCTGTGTTGCTTGCTTGTGCTACCTATTTGCTCCCCACCCCCTGTCTCTGGCCTCCAGCTCGAGGAACTTTCTTTTCATGGTCCTGATTGAGTTTCCCACTGTGTATTTGACAAGCTAATGTCCATGAGAACTTATTTGATGATCTTCACATGAGAAAATCCTATTGCATCTTTTGCTTGCCAGATTTGATCCCAATTTTTTTTTCATGAAAGAGGCCATATCAGCACTATCGTAGACATTCTAATTGTTGCTTTTTTCCATCACTCTTTTTCCTTCTGGTGAAACTCTCCTATAATCCAGATGTCCTGTACAATGTCTTCCAAACCACTTTAGCTCTGTGGTGGTGCTATTTCAGTGGTTCAAAGATAAGATGAGTCATTCGTGGGCATCAACTTTATACTGGCTAATAGATAGTGATATTGGCCAGTGTACACTATGTAGGTGCTCTGGAGTGACAACTTACATTACTTTTTGTGGGCTGGGGTAATTTTGCTTATTGCTCTGGATAAAGTCTGATTTCTGCCATGAAGGAATTTCTGGTACTAATTATACTTAAAAGTCATGTCTAATTTATGGCATCCATTTACTAGTGTTTGTGCATAGGAACAGAGAAGCTAATGAGGATAAGGAGATAAATTGATACTGGGCCTGATTCTCCTTAGAGTCCATGAAGAACCTTCCATTGACTACAGAGTATCAAAACTGAGGTGTTGGTTCACATAGGGTTTTCCCTTTATTATCTGGGCATCTATTTCATTTATATTAAAAAGAAAAAAAATGAAATTATAAAAGTGATTGATTAGATAACACACATGAGAACCAGCTGTACTTTTAACTTACTTTTTAAAATTGACTAAATTTCAGTTTGATGCTATCCCTTTAGCAAAAACTGAAAAAGCATATATGCAGTTTTTCATGTATACAGGGAGTTGCTTACAGAAGTTGGGTGGGTATTTTACATTTCACTTTTTCTTATTTTTTAAACAGTTTTGCATAGAAGTTCTCATCAAATACGGAAATCTCTGTCCATGAGAACAGTTTTTATTAATGCATGAAGTCCCATTGAATTGAAACATTTGACTCACCCACTTCAGTGGAACTAGTTGGGTTGGTAAGAACTAGTTATATAAATTCGTAAGAGTGGTCCCATGCCCTCCCACTGAAAGCTTACAGCATACTTTGTTAAATATACATAAATCAAGTTCCTCTTGTGTTTAAGTGAAATAATGAGCCAGTGGCTTTTTTGGATATTTTATAGAAGAAATATGCTATTTGCAAGGTGGAGAAATGGGTGACAAATCTGAACCAGGATAAATTTAGTAGTTATGTTAAGAACAATGAAACTGGGATGGCAGTTAAACAATTAATTGTACAGTGCTAGTGGATGGTGTGTGTGCATGCATGCGTATGTGTGTATATGTGACAAAAGTATGATGAATAAGTGAGGTGGCTGGATTTTAAATTCACATTTACTTGTAAGACCTTAGGTCTCATACTTTCATCTTGCTTAATGTCTGTAATTTTCTAGTTATCCGTTCCCTGAAAATCTGAAAAATTGTCTTAAGACTGCTTCTTAAATTAAAAAATATATATTTCTTCAGTGCCCAAAACAGATTTATTGTAACTTCTTAGGATAAAGAGGCATTACTCAGGCAGCTGCTATTGCAGTGCTGTTGACTATAGCTCTTTAGCCCAGAAAGGACAGTTTTAATGTCAATTATTTAATACTCCACAGGCTTTCTTCCTTGGCCCAGAGACGTAGTTTTATATGTTTGGATACAAAAGCTGCACTGCAGCCACTGTCCAGGTTCATCCAAGGGACTGTTTAAGATTTACATATACAATACTGTACCAACTTTCTTCTAAACCATAAGAGAGGAACTTTGCTAGGTGTGTATATAGGTCTGTAGAAGTCATTCCCTACAACTGTTCTATTTACAGTGAATATAAACATCCTCATTAACCCATAATTCCCAGGCAGAAGCTTAGTTTTGATATACTTGAGGTTGTAAGTATATATCATAACCTTAGCTTCAAAGGAATTAAGATTCTCCCTCCTTTACAAACCTTAAAAACCAAGGAGAGGGTAATTAATGGGAAACCTCTTAACACTGATCTCACACAGCATATTTCCTTTTCTCTGGGAACTGATAACTACAAAATTACTAAATTTCTTTCTATTTCTGCCTCTTAAAAAAAACAGGCTACACTGAATGCATGGACCTCCCTCACAGATAAACACCAAACATTGATTAGGACTCCGTGCTTTCTCCACAAAGACAATATGATGTGCATGTCTCTTGTGTGCATTGGTCAGCCCAGAATATTTGCTAATGTTGTTCAGATTTTGTGTACTTTATAGCTGGGACTTGAGTCCCCATGAAAAGAATGGGAAGTTGAAGCCATGTTAAATATGTTGGCCCTCCTGTCCCCTTCATATACCCATACACACTAATGAAATAACATCTTTGTTGATGAGGGTGTTAACTTCTTTAATCTCACTGAGTAGCTTCTAATGACAATGAAAAAGGCAGTAAAATGTTTCTTCATATAAACTCTCATCCTTTTTTCTGCCATGTGTGGAAAGCAGTTAAGGTTAGCCTGTTGGCCTGTGTGGCTTCTTTCAAGAAATAGGGCCCACAATCAGAACTCATAAACTGGAAAGGGTTAGGATGGATGAATATGTGTCTGTATTTGATTTGTGGGAACTAGCCTGGATAAGAATGGATGGGAAGATGGGAATCTGTTTTTTGCAGAATGCACAAATAAAGCAAGGTTTCCCTAGAATATACAAAAGGAGTAACTGGTAAATTAGGTACCACTATGTGATGAGTGTAAATGTTAACTTTTTACTGCCAGCCACTGTAACTGTAGTACTGACATTCTTCAAAACAGAAATGAGTCCTGTAGGGTACCCCTCTAGAACTGAATTTCTTGGCTTTCTCTCTCTCTCTCTCTCTCAATTTTTTGTTCCTACTTTTCAGGGAGGTGTAATTACACCCTTAATTTTAACAAAGCATGGTGGGTTTTTTGGAGGGGGATTCTATGAATTAAAAAATAAATTAGCAGTTGCCTTCTTACACATTGATTCACACTGTTGGTTTTGAAAGATGGAGAAATGCTGATAACTATTAATATATTATTAACAAATGAAAGAATCCATGAGAATCTAATCCTTAAAGTGAGTTGGTGCATGAAGTGAATCCATGAATTTTTTTGTATGTTTAATGAATAATATTGAGTCCTGAGGAGAAAATCAGTGGTGTATATTCAGAAATGATGTATAAGGTGCTGTACATAACACCTGAGTATGGATTCATAAGTGACAGCGATTACATAGATGTAGACACTTCAAGGTGCTTTCACTTAACATGCTGAAGATCGCTGAAAACTAGTATAATATAGGTATACACAAATAAATATTAGAATAAAGGGTGGCTAAGTTAAATAGACATACTCCTGGGCTGTGTCCACATGAGGCTTTTATTTTGAAGCAGCCACGGTTGTTTCAAAAGAAAATTTGTCATGTCCAAACAACATTTCTTTATTTCAAAATGACAGGACCCTGTCATTTTGAAATAATGTCCATCATTTCAGAACAATAAAACCCAGGTTCTAATCGAAATAGCCCTTGTTTCAAAATGGTTGTTTTGAAACAATGTTGTTGGGACGTGTTGTTTTGAAACAACGGCTGTTTTGAATAAGGGCTTAGACTTTCCACCCAGGGTGCCTGGCACCCTGGGAGGAAATCCCACCCCCCAGCACCCTGGCTCCGGGACCCCACCTCCACAGGGCTGGCAGCAGGCAAGCCTTCGAAGCCAGCTCCGGGATCCATGGCCAGGCAGCAGAGGGGAGCCCCACGGTCCCTCCTCCCACTGCCCCAACAGCAGTGGGGAAGTTAAGGCAGGGGGATTCCTGCCCTGGGGGCTGTTTTCCCATGCCTGGCTCTCCATGCTGCCCCTCTCCTGAAGCGAAATATCATGTCCACACACAGGGCATGCTATTTCGCTTTAAGGGTTTCCCTTATTTTGATTTAAGTTATTTCAAAATAAGGATTTTATTTTGAAATAGCTAATTTCAAAATAACTTATTTCAAAATAACAGTTTATGTGTGAATATAGCCCTGTATCTTCTTTATAGTTTTTTCTGTTACACTACTCTTTCCTTTCCTCTGGTGCTATTGTTCATTTTTCAGTTCTGCAGGAATCATATCAGACTGTGTAGACTGGTACTGGAGTGTACTTAGCTATTATTCAGTCTGAAAATCTGATTGAATTCTAAAATAGCCACTCAGAATTTTCAATAAAATGTTAAAGGTAGTACCCATAAAACAAGCATGAAGTTTGCAATTTTGAGATATGAATCACTCTTTCTGCCCTGCCTCACCACCACCTGAAGCTTCTAAGGCTGTATTCACACACAGATGGTTATTTCAAAACAAGTTGTGTCGAAACAACTTGTTTTGAAATAACCCCTTATTTCGAAATAACTTATTTCGAATTGACAAATAGTTATTTCGAAATAAGGAAAAAGGCGGGAAACGAAATAGCAGGTTCACACTGTGAACCTGCTATTTCGCTTCCTCAGGGGGCTGCGGGCACCAGC
>ML681972.1:18865308-18909910 GCA_007922195.1 Podocnemis expansa | reverse complement strand
GGGGCAGCCCTTGACCTGTTGTTTCGGAACACCTTGTTCCGAAACAACATGTTCACATGAGTTGTTTCGTCCCAAAATGGGGTTTAACTTGTTTCGAAACAACGGGTTGCCATTGTTTCGAAACAATGGTGCATCGTGTGAACATTTTTTTTTGTTTCGAAACAACGAGGTTGTTCCGAAACAAAAGTGCTGTGTGAATACAGCCTACGTTTTTCTCTGCTGTCTTCTCTTATTTCATGAAGACCTAATTAGATTCAGTTCTGTTCCCTCTTCCAGACTCTAAAAATAAGCAAACGAAAACATGTAGCAGAGTAATGAAAAAAATCAGGCACATTTGTGAATTTTGGCCATGTTAGAATGAGAATCCAAAATTAGTGTTAAATGAGAAGCAAGTATCAACCTCAAATATTGCAGGATTCTGCTGACATTATACTATAAGTATGAAAGCTGCTGCACATATTTCACTGCACTTTGTTTAAAGAGCAGTCTCAAAGCAATTTAAAATAATAATCTCAAGAAGGACTCTAGAAATCAGATGGAGCTCCATATTCATACTTTGACAATGGTTCCATATCAAACTTGATCAGATTACAAACTCAACTTGTCATCAGAAATTCAGTTTGTATTGTTTCTGCCTCAGTGTCATCTCCAGTAATTAAAATTCGCCAATTAGAAACTTGTGATCAGTTTTTTTTCTGAAGCTGTAAGAGGCAAAAAATAATCTGGTTTGCTCTCTAATAACTTTGCAGGGTTAATGACTGTAAAATCTTTTTGTGTTAATTGAGAATATTTTCTCATACAAACACATTTCACCCTTGTGATGCGACTCAATGACTAAAATGAACAGAGATTCTCATATAAAACATGTGACATTTTTACATAGGTGATTTATTGTACTTCAGCTGTGCTTTAAATACAGCAGTATGAAACCTGGGGTACATGGTGTTAGCAATAAATAGACTATTTATTGAAATTTTTTTGAATTTAGCATTAAATGAATCCAGATTTTCTTGGTGAAGCCCTCCCCTTGTGGTATATAGAAAACTATGTTAAAATAGTAACTTATCACACTAAATTTTTTAGGGGTTTCCCTGAGCTGCTTGTTGCCTAGGTGGTTCTGTATGGGAGCATGTAATCTGGAAAGTTAGCTGGCAGAGGGACAGCCTGGAGTAAAGTGGGTTGAGTTGTGCTTGTCTTTTTTGGGATCCAATTTGCTCTGTATATCTCTGAGATAAGTGTTGTTGTTCTGAATTCTAAGGAATAAAATAGTGTTGCACGGAAGCCTTTCACCAAGAGTATTTTGTGGTTTTTTATCTAACATTTCTGTGTATATGATATGAACATAAGACCTACCCTACAGATTTTAGGGCCATTTTTTATTCTGATTCTTTTCTGAGTGGATGAGTCATGGTCTGTACCCCCTCCCAATCTACAGTCTTGGGATCTGTGTGTTCTCTAGTCTCCAAATGGGGCTGAGTGTCTGCTTCCCCTAATGCAGACTTCTGAGGAGGTCACCTGCAACAATCTCCTGCTCCTTCTATCACAATAAAGCTTTATGAAAACAGAATTTGCTACATGATAGATGAGTATAAGAAGTGAACAACAAGCACCCACTGGTTTTCTTTGTGACCAATGACTTAGGACTTGAACACCCCCTAACCAGGGGTCTCAAACACTCGGCCCGCAGGCCCCATGCGGCCTCTAAAGCTATTTCCTGCGGCCTGCAATGACATGATCATTTCTGATATTTGCAATATCATTGTATGGAAAGGTTTCAGTGGTGCAGTCCTCGGGCTACCATACTAATCCTCATGCAGCCCTCTACTAGTCCTCATGCGGCCCTCGTGGTGATTTGAGTTTGAGACTCCTGCACTAATCCCTAATTACTAGCATGCAGCCTAGTGCTAAGCATCATTAGTCAACTTTGTGTGCCTCATCAGTTTTAGTACTAGCTGGCACTAGTCAAACCAAGTGCCTTGCTTCTCCTTCTAGAACATACAGGCATTCTCCATCTCCTGTCTCCTGGGGAGAAGGATTAGCAACTTCATCTCAAAAAAATGGACAAAAAAAGGAGGGTTGAGAAGTTTGTGGACCTTCCATCATCTTCCATTCACTAAAGATTACAAAAGTAAAGAAAAGGATCCAGCCCTAAATGAAAAGGGAAGGCGAATGAATGTTGGTTTGTAAGCTCAAATGTGGATGTAAATCAATATAGGAAGATAAGCTGAATTTATGTCCATAACAAATTTATGATCTAGGGTATTCTTACGTGAATCCAAAAGTCCATTTGAAAAATCTACTCTTTCAGCTTGAAGTTGTATGTCCAGGCCAATGACATGACCTAGAACTTTTCATGCTAATTTATGCTGCGTCTTGGTGATACATCTGTAATGAATCTCTAGAAATATATTATGAGTTTGGTTTGATTTGTGGAAGTAATCTGACCTGATGCAGTGAAATGTAACAGTAGGATTTATCTTTCACTCCCACACTGTAAGGGTTTTTTTATGTAAATTTTCTCCACTCTGGCATCTGACAAAGTGAGGATTCACTCACGAAAGCTCCTGCGAATATTTTTTTAGTCTTTAAAGTGCCACAACACTCCTTTTTTGTTATGACCAGTTTGGTTTCCTTTTCTGTCTCACTGTTTTATTTGATTTTTTTTAATAATATTTGTATTCAGGTTCTGTTTCTCCATATTCATGAACAAAGTTGACTTTGTGGCATCACAAAGTCCAATTTATAACTCAAAGCTGAGGTACTTAAATACAAACCTGTGTATTTCTATAGAGTTGAAAATGTCAAAGCACTTGTGTCTGTGCCTGTCCTGTGTTGTCTGGAGGAGGGGTATAAGCTGGCATTTGTAAACTTAGTTTATTTCTAAGGCTAACAGCACCAGAAAAATTCTACTTTATGAGCCATTTATAAGGCAACAAAATAAATCCTACAAATATCAAAACAGTAAAAAGTTATTGATAGCAGGAAACCTCTGATCCTGAACCAGGTCTTGGAAGCTTTTCACTCATTTGTAGTATAGACATGAGCAGTATTAACTATGAGTCGGGTTGGACTAGTGCTCCAGGCCCTGCACCAGGGTGGGCCACGCTCTGGCTGGCTGGCTGTTTTAAATCTCTCGAGCCAGCCAGCCAAAGAAGGAACAGCCAGGCCGCGAACCACATTGAATGGGGGGGGGGCAGTGGTGACAGGGAGTGTGTTGGGGGAGCACACAGGTTGGGGGAGCCTGGCAAGAATTGAGGGGGGAGAGATGTCAGGGGAGTGGCAATAGGCCATGCCAGCAGCCAACCTTGGTGGGTAGCAGTTAGGTAGTGGTCAAGTGGGGTTAGGGGGTGTGCAGAGGTAGGCAGTGGGGGGCCTGCAATGAGGCCAGAGGCATGCAGGGATCGGCAGAGAGGCTGGGGGCCAGGCATTGGCCCAGGGAGAAGTGCCAAGAGGGAGGTACCAAGGGTGCCATGAAGTGAGGGGGACAAAAGTCAAGGATGCCCCCCACAACCACAGTGTGTGTGTGGGTGATGGGGGAATCTTTCAGTTTTGGTCAGGGCCCCATATTCACTTAGACCGCCCCTGGATTTAAAGCTGTTTTCGCAATTGTTCAACATCCAGCTTAGATATCCTTGGACAGAATGATCCCTAGCTGCTTCCTAATTATATCCAGTTAAAAAAAATCTATTTCAGATAGATTCTTCTTGGCCTGTAGACCTTTTTACACCAAAAGCTTAGAGATCAAAAAGATTTTATGTCCTTTCAGTACCAGAGGGGGAAAAATGCTTCAGGGCTGCACAGTGTAACAAGTATAACATTTTGGTTTTGTCAGGATATTAGGTCAATGTCCATAGAATTTTAGAACTACCCTGTTTGGAAGATGGGTTAGCCATAGGCATATCCAACCACTCAGGAGGCTGGTAAGATGATTTATTAATGCTTTTTGTTTCTTAATGGATTCTTTCACTGGAGTCGCGACGAATTATAGAAAAGAAAAATATGCAAATTAGAATCTCCTCTAATAAGTGTTGAGAAGAACATTCATTATTTTCTCTCAGTGCTAGTCAGAAAATGTCTAAAGTTTTAGAAAAGGAAAACCTACCTATGAAATCAATTGGTTCCCTGAATTTTGGGTTTCCATTCATGATTACATATGTGACTAGCAATAAATGGAAAGAAAAGACAACATTTAACTTGTATAATTGTCAAGCAGAGACTAGAGAGCCATATAAGGAATCTGATGTGTCTGACTGCAAGAAAACTTGCTTTATGCATGTTAATATGTGAACAAGGGAGGTATGGAAATCAATTACACAATGTAGAGTCAAAACAACATTTTCTTATCACAGCAAATGAAGGCAGGAAGTACTACATTCCTAATAATGCCTTCCCCAGTAAGGAGCACTTCCATTCAAAGACCTTGGTGTTATTTTAGTCTGAAACATAATGTAATCAAAAATGGTATGAGATGAGTCCTGCAGCCTATGTTCCCTCTAAGCTGTGTGCGTGTGCGTGCGCACACAGGTCATGAAACCTGTGCACACAACAAAATACAGGAGGCACAAAAAATTTCAACAGTGCTAATATTTTTATACTACTTTAAGAAGGCGGATTCAAGTAGCATGTTTCAAATAAGGTTTTGTAATTTATAAAATCATTTCCATCACCATATAAAAATAAAATTTGGATATTATTTGCATCATACACACTTGCTTTGTTGTACTGACAGGTTTGACCACACTGGAGTGCACACAAATTTGGGCACTGATTCTGAAAATTTGCACAAAAGAAATTTTTTGCACACACAGCCTATTAAAAATTAGAGGGAACATTGCCTGCAGTTCTTACATATGTGGAGAATTCCATTCACAGTAATAGCTCTTCTTGAGAATCAGGTCAGTAAGTCACAACCTATCTCTGTCTGAGGCAAAAGACCATCCGTTTAGTGAGATAGTAGCATCTTTTTTTAATGGTTATAATGCGTATTATTGAAACCTCCATTGTGTCCATTGCCATTTTAGAAGTGACAGCCTCACATATGTGCATTACTAGCCCAAGAAGTCACATTGTCTTATTCTTGTAATTTTTCCTTCTCCTCCTCTCCAGTGTTTGTTACCATGAACCCTTACCCTTAGATTTCATCTGTGATCATTCACTATCACTTATTCATTATTGGGACCACTGCATTGGTTAAACAGTCTTTGGTCCAATATTTCTGTGCCCCACTCATAACTTCTTAAATGTCCTTTGAAGCTATCTCTATGCAATAGTTGTATCTTAGGCCACTTTTGTATCTTATTACCCACTCTAAGGACAGCTATACCCTATAAACTTACATCAATATAACTATGCTACTAAGGGACGTGAAAAATACATGCCCCTGAGTGATGCAGTTAATATCAACTTAAATCCTCATGTATACAGAGCAATGTTGATGGGAGGCTTCGATATAGCTACTGCCTCTTGCTAATGTGAATTATTGTAACACTGAAGAGCTATAGCAGCACATTTTATAAGTGTATACTTGCAGTAAGAGTTGTTTTCCTTTTGCTCTGGTCTAACAAACATTCTTTTATGTTAATGGCTTACTAACTGGTTAAAAGACAGGAAACAAAACATAGAAACAAATGGTCAGTTTTCAGAATGGAAAAGAAAATAGCACAGTTCCCCAACAGTCTATCACAGGATAAGTACTGTTCAATATATTCATAGATGATCTGGCAAAAGGGGTAAACTTTGAAGGGCAAATATACAGGTGATGCAAAATTACTCAAAATTGTTCAGTCCAAACCAGATTGCAAAGACTTACAAAGGGATCTCACAAAACTGGATGACTTGGCAACCGAATGACATCTACATTAGCTGTTACCACTCAAGAAAGCAATCTTGCAATAATTATGGATAGTTCTCTGAAAACAGCTGCTCAATATGAAGCAGCAGTCAAGGATTCACAGAATGTCAGAAATGTTAGGAAGGGGATAGCTAATAAGAAAAACTATAAAATCACTGTATAAATGCATGGTATGCCCAAACCTTGAATACTGCAGGCAGTTCTGATCACCCCACCTCAAAACAGGTTTATTGAAACTGGGTACAATACAGAGAAGGACAACAAAAATGATTAAGGGTATGAAACATCTTCCATATGAGGAGAGATTAAAAAGACTGTGACTTTTTAGCTTGGAAGAGAGGTGACTAAGGGGATATAATAGAGCTCATTAAAATCATGAATTGTGTGGAGAAAGTGAATAAAGAAATGTTATGTACTCCTGTATGTAATAGAAGAATCAGGGGTCACCCAATGAAATAAATAGGCAGATGGTTTAAAAAACAACAGGAAATAATTCTGCACATAATGCACAATCAGCTTGTGGAACTTGTTGCTAGGGAATGTTGTGAACACCAAAAATGTAATGGCAAGATGGGCAGAGATCCCACCTCATCCTCTGGAGTGTTCTAACCTCCAGAAACTAGGAGTGGACAAAAAAAAATGGATCATTTGATGAGCTGCTGTTCTGTTCATTCCTTCTCTACCACCTGGCATTGGCCACTGTCAGAAGATAGGATACTGGGCTAGATGAACCATTGGGCTGACCCAGTACGGCCCTTCTTATGTCCTAATAGTCACCAGTAGGTTTCAACTTCAATCCAGCTTGGTTTTCCTTTAAAGAGAAAGGGCTTTATTTCACTTTGTAGTATCCCCTATGTTTCACTCAGTGTCAGGTATGAATGATTGGTTTATGTAAGCTGTTCTGTCATAAGCTGCTCTATTTTCTCAAAATTTAGGGCACAATCTTGCTACCTTTACTCATTTTTAGTATTTCATTTTGGCAATTCACTTTTAATGGAACATCTGACAGAGTCATGAATGATTCAATTGGCAAAACACTGCAATCCTTACTTCTCTTTGAGTACTTTCACAATAACTTCTGATGGGAATTCTGGCTGAATTCTGATGGGGTGGGGGGTACTCCAGCCCTGATGCAGGCATTTCTCACCTGCCTACAGGCCAGCTAGCATAATGAATGATGAAATATTATGACATGGGTCAATGGTAGGCTCATTGTTTTCATGGAGAAAGGCAATGGTCTTAATTCTAGATCTCCTGACTTTGGGCAGGTAAGCACCACCTGCCATTTTCAGCAGCAGTTGCAGGGAGATGCATAAGTTATTTAAAATAACGTGCTTATCTCCCTTCCACTACATTACTCCTGGTATGTCCACTGTTCTGAGTGGAAGAGTGGCCCTCCCTTTAAGTTCCAAAGGGGCAGCCATGTTAGTCTAGTCCAGGGGGGAAAAAAAAAACAAAAAAAACAAGGAGTCCTGTGACACTTAAAGACTGACAGGTTTATTTTTTGCATGAGCTTTTGTGGGAGAAAATCCCACTTTGTCAGATGCTTTGAAGATGGGGGAACCTACTCCAGCTGCCACGTTAGTCCTCTGTGATCAGCAGAGCAGGTCTGCAGTTGATTGAGAAGATCAATCTGATGTCAATGAATTTGATGTTGTTTGTGAAGACTAGCCCTGTATTTCAAAAGTTTTCGGGGAGATATCCATTCTTTCTTTATTGTAATTAACAGATGGTTGGATCCATCTGAGACACAAGAATTGATCTGCAAACTGGTTTGAATAAATTAAGAACCAACATTCACTCAGAACTCAAAACAGAATCGATTCCTAATGTTCCAGGTAATGAATTCCCATCATAGTCTCTTGATTATTGTCATCTGTGAGGTCAGTTTTTAATATCTTCAGTGTTCACTGTTTATATAAAATAATAAGAAAATCAGTTTGGCACGCTTTAAGGAAATCATCATTTTAATAACAGGATGAATTAGTATGGTATAGATATTAGGCCAAGAGTTGTGTGGATGACTGATGTTTCAGTTCACTGGCAGTTCTGGGAGGGAAAAAAAATCAGGTTGACCCAGAATGATTTTTTTTTTTTAATAATTTCAATGTCTTGAAATATTTTGCTTCTTTTTCAAATGTTTTAATGTTTTTTAACTATAATTGAATGAAATTTTGAACAAGAAGCAATTCTGAATTGAAGAATTAAAATGTTTCATTTTGAAAATGTCTAAAAGAAACATTTAGATTTGGGGATTTTGGTTTTTGTTTCTGTTTTTTGTGCAATTTGGTGAACCTGAAATGAAATTGTGAAATGTTTCTGTGTCACCAAACATTTTCTTTTCCCCTGGGGGGGGGGGGGGAAATCACCTGAAAAAATGTGTCCATGTCTAGTTATACCTGCTTATAAGCATCAGGGCTTGACTTTAGGACTTCTGGTTCTGAAAGTGAGCCTCAACTGCTTGTTCTAAAAGGCTCAGTTTTCTTGACTAGGGCTCTAGCAGCCACATCAATACCTGTATGTGGCCTAGGCACCAACACAGAGGAACAAAATGCCACACTAAATGGCTCTGAGCTGCACTAATAGATGCAATTAATGAATTCTCTCCTCTGTCACCATATTTTGCTTGCTTGCTTCTTTTAGCCCCACTGTAGCCTTTACATGCAGTTAACTCAAATCTCACAAACTAAGCAGGATGCAGTGTTTGTGTGTTAAACCCTCAAAAAAATGATGAACATCTAGCTGCCTCAGGAAATGCAGCTGGCAATTCAGTAAGCGTCACCTTTCCATCTGAGCACTGAGTGAAATCTTAAGTGGTGTTAAAAGATGCCTACTTAAAGTGCTCCTATGAAATATGTTCCAAAGGGGCAGCCATGTGAGTCTAGTAAAGCAAAAAAAGCAAGGAGTCTTGTGGCACTTAAAGATTAACAGATTTATTTATCATATGAGTTTTTGTGGGATCCAGACTACAAGTTATCAATGGTTACACAGGGAATATAAATTCTGGCTTCTTGGTTAAGTTCAATTTTATTTAAGTCCATTCTCTTGTCTCAAAATCACCCCTTCCATTTTAATTGGGTGAAGGTTTTCATCTTCACACCTATCCCTAAAATATTACTCTGCTTAGTTGTGCATGGTTAAACAGGAGCTACATCTCCTCTGAATAGAAGCTACTTTTCCACTGCTGGTGAAGAGATTCCTGAAATTAGTTGTGTATTAGTTTAAGTTCTGTATGATTGGAGTTGCTTCTTCTGGCATATACAATAAATGGGGGACACTAATAACTTTCCCCTACACAAAAGAAAAGCAGATTGCAATCTCAGTCAGTGTGGTATCAGTAAGTCTACAGTAACTCTTCTGCAGAAGTTGATTGTCCAATAAATCCAGGGATCCCTCTGTGGTCTGACTTTTCCCGTATCACCACAGTAAGAACTGAGTTCTGTTGCTGCGCCAAAGGAGGCAGTGAGCCAGCACACAGAGCATCTGATTAGAATCATATTTCTGTGGAGAGGTTACAGAAAGAGTTATTGAAATCTAGCCTGCAATGTTGTGTGATAAGTGAGATAATGATGACACATGATTCCAATTTGTGTTAATTGTACATTCTAAAATGGAAGGTAGTAGCCAGTGAATATTCCTGCTGCTGCGCTGCTTACTTCAGGGATTTCACTTTGTCTGTTGTGACCTATATGTTATATCTGAGGGGTTTTTTAAAACATTTTTGTTGCTTTAGTTTCATAAAGAGAGATGAAAGTAGACTTATCTGTAACTCCATATGCATGTAGTTGATTGCTTTCACTAATCTGAGATGTGAAAATTCATGGTAAACCCAGCTCTTCTATGAAGCAAGTTCTACGGGCAGCAAAGTGTGGTTTGGAGGAAGAGTCTAAATTTCATCCTTGGCTCTGTCACTGAGTGTTCTACATGTCGCTCCACCTCCCTATGTCTCTCTAGAATATTGTCTTGTGGTTAAGACTGCTTTGGGCAAGTAAATTAACCTTTCTGTGCATCAGTTCTTCAACAATTAAATAGGGATAATACTTTTCTGTCTCAAAGGTGTATTTTGAGGATAAACGCATAAATGTATATGAGGTGCACAAAATACTGTGGGTCGTTGCAACTTATCATTTCACCATCTGTAAAATAGGAACACTGATTCTTACATGCCTCCCAGGCCTATTTTAAGGATTAATATGCCGATGTTTTTAGCAGTTAAAACATGTTGTACCTGATTCTGATCTACACACCAATGTAAAGCAGGAGTAGTTGATGTTCCAGATTGTCAGCTGGCACTGACATGTACTGGTACAGGTTAAAGCAGTCTGAAGGCTTGCTCTATATTTATGCAAACAGCCTGGTTCAGCAACCAGAGCAGTGGTTCTCAACCACTCTGTAGGGACACATTATTGTGTTGGCACACAGCAGAAAGTGTGTCATGGAGAGCTGGGGAAATGGCTGGATTTGGCTTGGGGTGGGTGGGCTAGTGTGTCCTGTGGAGTCTCAGTATGCCACTGAGGGTGTCGTGACCTGCAAAAGGTTGAGAACCACTGAACCAGAGATCATACACAGACATTTTGGGATGTCCATTTCTCTGAGGTATATCCCATGCACCAGTTCGAGAGAACTGGAGACTGAGGGATCTGCTGGTAGTGTTCTGGTAATTCTTTATCCATGTAATTTTCCATGCTGAGATTGGGTAAATCTGCTTTAGAACAACTTTGTGTGAGTGAAGTAGTTCAAAGCTGTCTCTATGCACTAGAGAATTTAGCTTAGTGGGTGTTTTCTCATATAAAACAATTGAAAGCAATATTGGAATCAGGTTTGTAAACAGTTTTGTAAGTGGTAGGTATTAATAGCTTTAGCTTTATGGCCTAAAATTCACTTATGCTGTTCTTTTCTGCATCTGATGTATATTTTATTAATTGCCTGTCTCTGCATTTGTTTCATTTTCAGCTTACATGCTGACACAGTCCTGGTTTTGTTTCCAAAAAAAGAGTTCATAGAACTGCATAGTGCCTGATCCAGTACAACACTTTGATGTTCCTAGCTGGACCTAAGTACTTAAACAAGCTGCTGCATATTTATTTTATTTTATTTTCAATGGCTTCACTGTTTTAGTAAGTAAATGGTTGCTCAGCAAATATTGTGCATTTGGAAAAGTTACACTCATTTGGATTCCATGGGAATATTTAATCATTCACTTTAACTTTAAGAGAGGCTGCTTTACAGCATAGCATTATGGATGCCATCTTGAATACATACTTGTGTATCCCTCTGGGCTTTTTGCCACAACTTCTCTGAAAAGAGTAAAGTACAATGATAATGTTGATGGGGGAAAGTTTATTGGAGAAAATGCCTACATTGCATTCTGCTAACTCACTTTGAGCTTCTGTGCAAAGTATTGCTACAGCTGTTTACATGGCTAATTGAATTGATGATGGCTTTCTGCAATTTCAATCAAAACTGAGAGTTTAACCCATAATTCACCTACAGGACTTTCCCACAGAGTAGTTGATATGGTTGTTTAGGTCAGAAATAGAGCAAGGTTGAAAATACAGAAAATTCAAGCCCTGATACTGAAATGATCCTGGAAAAGGGCTTTCTCAATGCTGTTACCCTTCAAAGTTGGGAGCTTTAAACTGGTCTGCGTTCAGCAAGTCAACTCTAGTTAGAGAGAGTATAAGTGGACAAAGGGCTTATTTGTCCTGAATAAATTGGACAATATGTCTGAGATATTTCATTTGCTTTTTTTCTCCAACATGTCTGTCTTTCTGTGTCAGTAGCAGGAACATTTAAATAATCTCATCTGGCTACTGAGGTGAACCTGAGACACAGAATTTGTGTCTGTGTTATTGGTATCCTTTCTGTTTTTGGCCATGGCTTTCTGTAAAACTTCCCCTGCTAATGCTGATATTGAGCTATGTAATAAATACAGCAGTGTAGTAAAAGCCTGCACACCATCGCCCTTTCTTTATATGTAAAAAGTTATGTTCTCTCTTTCTTTTTCATACATGCATGTACCTTCTTTACATGTGAAAAGGTTTCCTCCCTCAAATACCTGCATAGAGAACTACAGCACTGCTGATCAGCTATGACTAATTTGTGAAGTGTGGAGAGATTCTAGCCAGTACATAGTTTGGAGAAAGCATCTGACAAGCTGTAGCATGAAAGCATGCTGATCGCACATCAGCTAAATCTTGTGGTTTCGACACTAGCAATAAGCTGCTCAAATGAATCTGAACTGAGGCTTAACCCTTGCTTCCACATCCTGAAATTAGGGCATGGTATCTTGCATACAGTAGCACAGCTGGCATTCGTAAATTACAATTGTTGTGGCCTGCTAGCTGCTCAGAGTTGTATTAATCTGTTTCTCAGCAGTGTGTGTGCATGTGCGTGTGTGTGTACCCTGCGTCAGGGTGGGGCTGCACAAAGAAGACCTAGAGTAGAGCTATATCTTAAAAAGTTAAGAACATTTTCCATGTTAATTTTTAAAGAATTTTAATACTCTGAAAATTTATTTGGAAAGTTAATTCTCTATAAAAATGTTTTCTCTCCCCTCCACCCCTACCAGGATATATTTAAAATGCATCTAACCAGAATTCTAAAAGCCAGCAAAGCAACATATTTTTTAATTGTTCTCTTGGTGGTTTTGCTCATCCACAACTAATATGTTTAATTGGGTTTTAATAGTAGTGTAGGCCAAATGAGTTTACAGTGTTAAGGAAGAATTGTCCAATTTGTACTATCATGAAATTTGTACATACTATTATGAGTTTTCACTGTTATTTATTGCTGTGAAAGTAGTTGTGTGTTGGGCCAAATCCTATATGACTTAATTGCATTTCTTCTATCATTCTTACTTTAGTAACACTCCCATTTCACTTTGTTTGTGTAGGAACACTGGAATTGGAACTATTTATATTTGTCTGTCTGGAGTATAAGGTTGGTGATGCATCTGTGATGTTCAGGAACCTACTGTGGTTGATAAAGGTGATGCTTGACTTGTAGTTAATTTCCTGGGGGTATGTATCTATCTCTGGTTATTTAATTTGGATCAGGCAAAAGCAATCATTAGTGTGAGGTGTTCAGAGAGCTGGGATTTAACTTTATAGGAAACTAGGGTGATGACTTACATTTTGGTATAAAATATCACAAAGTGGAAATAGTAATTATTATAGTGCATCTTGGGACAGGAATACTTTTTGTGGTATCTTTACATTAGTATTCTAAAGAGATTTGTGACTAGCATAACCTGTTCAGTTAGATAATGAAAACTTTGATACATTTGAATTTAAGTAGGCTGAACAACTAAAATTTTCTCAGGGCAATGTTTTAACATCCTTACTCTTACTCAGTGTATCATGGAGTTGTAAATGATTGGAACTAGTATCTAGCCATTCCATTAAATTGTAAAATCAGCAGTTTTAGCAACATAGTAAACTCTATTTCTGTTCAGTTGCATAGGCTCAGTAGTTGGAAAAAATATATATCTTCTTGAATTATAATTTCATTTTCCTGAAGCTCTTTTGGAGGCTTCAGATTCAGGTAGTAGTCCTACTTATCCTGTGAGGGCTAACTGCTTCATGGGAAGAAGTGGTATTTGAAATGTAGATTGCAGGCACAGCATAATTTCCATAGCCACTTCAAAGGAACTACCTTATAAAATAAAATAGGTTTTCCTTGGGGGTTACAATATCATTTTCTTTTTAATTTAAATTGTTTTAAGTGAAATAAAATAGTCCAGAGAAAACCATCCATAGGAAACCATTTCATTTGTCATACTACCACATTATTTTTATTAATTGGAAGCATTTTGCTATCTATTTAATCATTTATATTTCATTTTGCATATAATTTAAAAACATGTTCAGTTTATTAAAGTTCTTTTTTAAAACAGATTTCTATTCAGTATTTTGGTTCTTTTTATCCCATGCATTGTTACAGCTTAATTTGCCTAGCATTCTCCAATTCTTATTGTCCTTTTCTAAGTATTTAAAACCTTAAATAAAATTAATGCTTTTGTATCAAAGAAGACTACCCATTATCCTGTCTTTCCTCATCATAGATGTTCTAGTTCATGGAACTGGAACTTTTGGCCATCCTAATTCATAATCTCAAGAGGGTAGAAAGATGGGCAATTTTTTTTTCTTGAGATCTTCTGACTCTGTCATTCCAGCTGTTCCAAAAATGGCATATTGTTCCTTTGAGGATAAAGTAGTATTATTTACTTAGCACATGTCCAGAAATCACAATAAAAACTGGAGTAAACATTACTGTCTTCAGTTTACAGATGGTAATACCAAGATAAAAAGAGATACAGGTTATGACTGTGTAACCCATGCACTGGAGAGGGGCAATTGAATTAATTTGAGCCCACCCTAGCAGGTTACAACTGCATAACAGCTGAGAGGTGTAATTCCCAGGGTGGGTAGACAGAATACAGTGAAAATAACTAGCATCATGAATGACAGCTCGATCTAGCCTGCTGCATATGCACCAAAGGGGCTGGGCTGGATTTTAGCTGCCCATGTTGCCATACCCATGCTGCTATTTTTTAACTTCCCAGTTCCTTTGCAGACATAATTTTAAGTGACCTAGTGATATTCATGGGATGAGTGATAGAGGTAGCTTCCAGGTCCCTCTTTTAATCACTACACATTGCACTCTCCCTCAAGAACTTACTCTTTTTTAAACTGGATATGATTTACCTGCATAAGTGCTGAGGGTATTTTTCCCCCTCCTATAGAATGTATTTGTAGCAGTTGTCATTTTGTATAATAAATTATTTTTAGTGTTTTAGTATTCAATTGAAAACTTTAGAAAGTGTTTTGGGATGTACTGATTCACTTCTTCTTCTTCAGAAAATGTTAAGGAATCCAAACTAAAAAAAAAAATTAAATAAAAACGAGACTGAAATGATAAATTCCTCTAAGCTTTCACATGCAGAGGCTTGAAATAGTAGTAAGAATCTTGGAAGTGAGAAAATGTACAGAGAATTCTGGCATGCCCAGTAAGATATAACATAGTCTCATTTTTACCATTCTGAGAGGACAGGACAGAATGAACCAAATATGTTGTTGTTCTTCAGGGCAAGGAAGATAATCAGTTTATAATACTGAATCTCATGTAATATTCACTGCTTTGCAATATGTCTATGTTTGGAGACAAGCTAAGCATGGGTAAAGCTCACAGAAGCTGAAAGAGTATATAATACAAGCTAGACAATCCCATGTCTAGCAACTATTCCCACTACAGAGTCAACTAAATCAGCTACTAACCCCAAATTAATCCCTTTTCATGTTTAAAATAAAAAGCTGTTGGTTTGGTCTGAGAGTTGCTATTGTATTTGTTTCCATGAATAATTGGTTAATCCTTTTCCGTGTGGAGAAAAACCTCAACAACACAATGTTCAGCGCTTTTGAAATCTAACACAGAGTAATACAGCCACATTTCCCTCTTACACTGCTGTATCATTTCATTATAAATGCTAGCATTAACGTCAATACTAGTATTAGTGCCAACAACCAATAGTATCACAGCTTGTAAGCATTATGTAAATTAAGTCACTGTGGCTCTTTGGCCCTCAGACAAAAACATATTCACTATTTGGAATGCACACAACATTATATTTCCCATGACCATTAACAGGTTAAAGTGACACCAAACACAGAGATGCATAATAATATATCTAAAGAACATCTCTTACTCTGGGATGAAAAAAAGGAATATTAAAAAAGTGTCCCTGGCTATGTGTTGGCTATTATTATGGAGATGGAGAGGTCATTGTATTGATAGCAAATTGCTTGTGTTTTGTAATTTCCCTGTAATTCTGGAGAATTATTTTCTCCTGGAAATTTCAAGTTTAGCACTGAAGAGAAAGAAGAGTGTTTATGCTAACCAGACAAACAGACTGGTGGGAGAATATGGGTAGAACAAGTCAGAGATGTGAAGGGAAGAGTCAGAAAGAAAAGTAGACATAGGGAAATGGGGAAGAGAGAGAATGGAAAACATGGAAGCAAAAAGTGACAGGGAAACTCTGGATGGGAGTCAGTGTTATGAGGCATTAGAATGAGACCAGAAATAATGGAGAAGAGGAGAAAGGAAAAAAACATCCCTAGGGAAACAAAGGAAATAAGGACAAGTCAGACCTCCAGGAAGAGAAGATGTGACTTGGAAGGGGGAAACAGAAGGACAGTTCCCTTGTGATAGTGTCAAAGAGAGGAAAGAGGCCTGTCCCTTGTTCCCTCTTCAAAACATCTTTTAGTCTGCAAAAACCTATCAGAGTGGGTAGGCAGGCAGGTTACCACATTTATTCTCTAAAAAGCAATGGTAACAGGTAGAGGAAGCTAGAGTTTGCTGATGGCTGGGCTCATTCTGTAGCAGTGTATCCAGTTCAGCTTCATCAATATGGATGTGAAGCAGAACCTCTCCTTTATGGGAAACAAGGTCAACAAGTAAACCTGGATCTCGGGTAGGGCTGAGAAATAACATCACTCCTAGGCTGTGTCTATGTGTTGAGGTGGAAGGTGTGGTTCCCTGCTTGCAGAGAATACCCACACGAGTGCTGCTCAAGATAGCAAACTGAAAATAGCAGTGTAGCATTGGGAACATACTTGGCAGGTAGCCTGGACCACTGGCCTACCTATCCTGGCAACAGAGATATTTTTAGTGCTCTAGTTCAAACACAGGTAGCATGCATCTGTCTGCCTACACTAGGAAGCATGCTCCCAGCTGCACTGTAGACATTCTTAGAGAGAAATGAACATATGATGGTGAGCATAACTATTCAACAGTTGATTTGTTTCCTTCTTTTCAAGTATTTTAGTTTTGTAAATGATATTATATGTAAAGAGTAGTTATCAACTGGAAGGAGATATCTAGTGGGGTTCTGCAGTGGGAGTCTGTCTGCTTTTGGTATTCAATATTTTCATGAATGATTTGGTAATGTAATGGAGTATTTCCCAATAAAATTTGAAGATTACACCAACCTTGGAGAGGTTGCCTGCATGTTGGAGGATGTGATTAAAATTCAAAATGACTGACAAATTGGGAGACTGTTTTGTTATGGACAAGATGAATTTAAATAAAGACAAATGTAACTTGGAAAGGACTGAACTTAGAAAGAAAAAATCAAATTCATAACTACAAAATGGGAAATAACTAATTCAGTTGCAAAACAAGGCTAATATTTTGAGGTGTATTAATAAAAGTGTGGTATGCAGACAATAGGTGTTAATTGCTGTGCTCTACTCGGCAATGGTGCGGGTTCAGCCAGAGAGTACAGTGTCCCACTCTGAGGGTCACAGTTGAGGAAAAGAGTGGACAAATTGGAGAGACTCCGGATGAGAGCAACAAAATCAATAAATGGGTTAGAAAACCTGACCAGTGAAGAAAGGTTAATTAAAACCAACATGTTTATTCTTGAGAAAAAAAGACTGAGGGGACACCTGGTACCAGTCATTACCATCCTCTTTCTAATAATACTTAATATGTTTGGTCAGTTGTTCTACATGTCCATTGAAGGTAGGGCATAAAGTAATGAGCTTAATTTGCAGCATGGGAGATTTAGGTGAGGTATTAGGAAGAAAAGAACTTTCTAACTATAAGGGTAGTTAAATTCTGGAATAGACTTCCAAGGGAGACTGTTGAAATATTATTTTGTTCTTGTTTTGGAATACTGTAATGCGTGTTCTCAAATAATTCTTGCAAGAGATGATTTTCATAGGACATTTTCACATAGGCTCTATAACTCTGCCATTAGAATTCTTATTTTAATTTGCATAAAATTAAATAAACAAATTGTCTCTCCAGTCTAATTTGGCAAATTAAATTTACTTTATTTCACTTAAGTTACATGGTCAGACATGCTGATTTTTAAATGTTTTTTGTTGTTGCTGGCTTTTTTTAGTGACTGGAAAAGCTATTTTCATCAACACGCTTTTATTAAAATAATATATATCAGCACACATTTTATGTTCATAAACCTAATACAGCTAAATAATAATATATTAAATCCTTCTAGAAGGTACTATTAATATATATCTAAATTTGTTAGTTTTATGCTTTCCAATCCCTCAGATTCACCCATATGTCATGACAAAATCTATTCATGGTACAAATTCATAAAAAGAATAATGAATAAGACTAACAATAATGTTCAATAAAAGTCGTATGACTTCCATACCACAGAGTCTCACATTAGGTTGAGCAAGCATTTAAAAACAAACAAACAAACAAAAAATCTGATTAGACACATTTCTATTGATTCAAACCCTAAGAGTTTTATGAGAAAAGTAAGAGGATTTAGGCAGAGAGGCCTAAAATAAATGACTACATTTTCAATGTATATTCCAAGAGTTTTATTAAGGCTTAAATAAATCTTTATAAAGTCCTATTGTATACCTTTAAAATCACTTCCCTTCCCTTCTTGTTTCTTAAGATTTTTCTTTTCTTCAATTTGTCCCCATTTTTCTAGTTTTCAAAACTGCCCTTGTTCATGGCAAGAGTTGATCTGTGATTAAATTGCAAAGCAAATTGACTTGGTATAATGAAATGTTTAATACTGTGGTGAATAAGAATTGGTAACATTTCTTTTGTGAAGTTGTCACGATTGTCTTCAGCCTTAAGCAAAAAATGACTTTATATTGACCAGTAAAGTCAAATCAAGATTCCATCTAATGGTATAATTTCTTCCCTTCAAGTCATCTCTGCCCCCCCCCATATATTACAGGTAAATATAGTAGAAAGTCTATGTTTCTGTCTTTTGCCTAAGTGAGGTCACTGTTGTTTTCATAGGATGTGAGAGGGAAAGGTATATACTCTTTCCTCTAGATAGCTTGTATTTGAGGGATTTCTCCATTGCTTTCATAATCTACCCTATATCAGTGATATATTTTGTAAGAACTAGTGTTCTCTTTCTAATCCTTTACTTACCTGGATTTCAGAATTGCCTTTATACCTTGTCACAGTAATATAATCTCAGGTTCTTGTTGATCTGTTTGCAGGGTTGCCATCAGAGACATCTGTTGTCTGTCCCATCTTGATGCCCTCTTCCTGGGTTTTTTTTTTTCTTTTCTTTTCTTTTCTTTTCTTTTTTTCTTCTTGGGACCATCCATAAGTTTTCCTTGTTACCTCCTTCAAATTTTTCTCAAGAGTTTGTATGATGTGTACAAGGAATTAATCAAATAGTAATGGATAGACTGAGGATGAGTTCAGGCATATATGGTGCATATTTATTTAGGTACAACAAACAATAAGTTTAATACACATATGAAGTTAATCTAATGCATATTAAATTGATGCATATTTTAACCATATCCTCCTCCTTCAGAGTTAGATTTTTCATGTCCTGACACATAAAACCATATTTTCTATAAAACAAGAAAGGAGTCCTGTGGCACTTTGAAGACTAACAAATTTATTTATCATATAAGTTTTCTTGGGAGAAAATCACACTTCATCATATGCTTTGAAGTTTTCTGTTTGTTTCATTTCACTCAGCCCTCCAGCTACTTAATGGCAAACATTTCAAAATACTTTGGGATGCAGCTTCAGTATTTATCTTTTCTTACAGTAGCTGGGGGATTTGTCATTGGTACCTTGTTTGGAAACTAAACCAAAGCTTAATAAAATAGTCACCAAGACTCTTGATAGTTTAGAAATCAAAGATAAAAAAAAGTTTTAAGAAATATTCCAGCAAACTAAGGAGTTACATTAGTTACTTAGCACATTCCTGTCAATATTGATAGTATATTACTAGAATTACTCACGGCCAATTTGTTTGAAAGTGAACTTGTGTTTAGGAGATTTTTCTTAGAACAGATTTAAGTTAGGTCAGCCCAGGAGCTAAAAGCTCCACCATCCAACATCCAGTTATTGGTTTCCTGGCAGGTACTTAGAGTAAGAACATAAAGAATAGCCAAATTGAGTCATGGTTCATCAGTCCACTATCCTGTCTTCTGTCTGTGGCCAGTGTCAGGTGCTTCAGAGAGAATGAAGAAAACAAGCAAAACAGGGTCATCCAGTGACCCAACCCCTGTTGTCCCCTCCCAGGGCTCCAAAGAGGTGGTCTGTAAAGACCAATATTAAATCCATAGGACTAAGAATATCAATCATTGTAGCATGGTGACAAGGAATCTGAAGCAATGACCTACCTGCTCTCATCTCAAATTCATAATCTGAATTCTGGCAAAGTGTGTGGAGATTTAATTTAGTTTCTCTCTGAGCCTATTTATAGCATTGGCCTCCAATCCTTTTTTGTCTGAATCTAGAGGTCTATTCTGCTTTAAGTGGAGATGCTTGGAGCCCCTTAAGTTCACTTCTGCATAGCTGTTAAATTTTCCTTTGTGACTGTCAGACTGTGATCCTACAAGCAATACAACGGTGTGAGAAAACATCTTTTAGTTTTCAGATAGGTTCCAGATACCCTCTTCTTAGAGAGACTGAAGATTGTTGTTACTCCTTGGCATGGTCAGCAGGATATTCTCAAACACTTCTAGATTCATGTGGTCTAATTAAAACCTATTAGCCTGATCCTCATCTAATGTTTACAAGCATAGCTTCATTGACTTGTAAAAAGGATATCTGAACAGTCAAGTCCTGATGTACATCTTCTTTTTTTCCTTTTCTTTTCTTTTCTTTTCTTTTCTTTTCTTTTCTGAACTTCTGTTTCTCTTCTTGATAAACATTGAGTCAGATGTTCAGTTTGTCATAATCTGCATGGTTTTCATAAGTATAATAATGAATCCTTTGCAACTTCTAGCAAATACACAGTATAAATATAAAAGAACTAGCTTAACAATATGTCATTGGGCAAACAAACCAGAGATGTGGTTTTCTGTTAAATTTATCTCACAATATGCTGAGAACCATCAAGCTGCATATAAATGATTATACTGTTTCTGGACATAAGATACTCAAAGAATATGCACTAACAGAGCAGTTAATGAAAGGATTGTTTTAATGAAAGATAAAGAAGTTTTTACCAATAAAACACACAAGAACACATTATTATTAATCCATTTTAGTGATATACAGGCTTCCAGATTTACACTGAGAGAGACTCTGGCTGTTCAGATTTATTCCTTCCTGTACAGTGCATATCAAGAGTATATATCCTGCTCTGTGCACTGTATATTTCAGCATTGTACAAGTATCTAAATTGTCTTGTGTTATTATTTTTCAACCAGTTAGTATAAAAGAAGGAAATATATAAATGTAATCTTTCTGAGTTGGTGCTGCGTTAGCCCGTAGTGATGGCTGGGTTGCATGTAGAGCTGTTTGAGCCAGTTATATATTTGGCTGACAGAGCTGAGACTTTTAGCTCCTGTAGAAGAGGTCCATTCTTTAGAACCAGAGTTTTCAAGTTGATGCGCACTGTAAATACTTCCCTCATGGTGATGATCTTACCTAAACACAGATTTTGCTATTCTATTTTGAATTATTTTCCAAGATATAACTGTAGATTGCCTTTACAATATCAAAGTTACACTTAAATTTGAAACTTTGCCTCAGGTTTTATGCAATATACAAGAAACTTGATTTATTGGTGATTGCATACCCGTCCTTTGGGCTTTGCTGACAAGAAAAAGGATCTGCAGCAGTGGGTTTCTAATGAAGAGTGGATTTTCATTTTAACAGTGTTCTTTCTTGAAATTTTAATAGTTTAGAACAATGTTTTTTGTTGATTTTAAAAAAGGAGAAGAAAATACCTGACTCCTTCTCTGTGCTGACTTCTGCACAAAAGGTGGTTACGTAGCTGGCCATTCCAGCCAAAGAAGGAGGCTGGCTTGTCATGAAAGGTTAAAAAATATCTAAAAAAATCAAACAAACTTCTACACCTCTACACAAAGCAATTGTGGAGCTGTTCAGGTGGATGTGTGGCTCATATCAAATAATCTCTGGATTCAAGGACTTATTCTTAGTAAACATATGACATTGCATGTTTAATATCATTATAGAGTACACAGGTTTTTTTTTAAATGTTATATGAAAGACCATTGTATAATAAACTACTTGTAATTTAATCTACCTCAGAAAGATGAATAGATGAGTTGACCTTGTCAGGACGGAAGCTTGCACTTCCAGGGAGAGTAGGTAATTCAGATCTGATGCATAGATCTTAAAACCATCTCCTCCTCTGGCCATCAGCCTCTCTGAAGTATTGTTGTTTAAAAAAAAAACCACACACACCTTATATCAACCAACTTCACCTCTGTGGATCAGCGTGGCCTCTCCATCTTTCAGTGAGAGAAGCTAAAGGACTTTGTGAACAGTATTTGCCAAAGAATACAAACTTGATTTGACATTGGTTTCCATTTGTTCTGTCTTTTAGATCTAAAACACTTAGAGCATAAATAATCATATAATTTTAAACTTCTACTAAAACTTCCAATCCAAGGATCTCAAAACATATATACTTCTTATATATCAAATTTAGAAAGTTCTCTGCTGGCTGTGATTAAGGCAATATATATTTTTGGGAAAGTGTAGGTGTGTTTGACCTCAGGACTGGGGATGTAAAACCAAAGGAATCAAAATATTTATTTTTTTTCATTCACTAATGAGACAATAAAGATGGTAATGTAGAAAACTTGACGAGTTGCCACTTCTGTTAAAATGATCATATTTTAGGACTGATGTACATCTCTGATGTATAAAAATCATATCCTTCCTTTCTAAATATTAATAAAGTACATAGCTCATGTTGATGAATATTTTTTCTTGAAGTTTGACTCTTTTTAACTTTAAAAGACACATTATTTTATTTCTCATCAGAATTTTTTCGTTGCTTACCATTGACAGACTTTGAACTTTAGAAAAGTTTGGATTAGATATATTTAGAAGGGCTTTTAGTGTGGTAGGTTAGCTTTTAAAATAAAGCTTTCAAATGATGCTAATTAAGGGTTTTCATATTTCTATTCATATCTAATAGATTGTATAAATTAGTGATGCCTAGAAAAAGGATTAAAAATAAAAAAAATTATGAGCATTCATGGCACTGAAACTATTGCTTCTGTGAACCATATATTTTTTCTGTTTTTCAAAGGAAATCTAAAAACTCTCTAACAATATTTTTTGATAAAGTAGGATTGTTAGTTGTTTTCAGCACTGTTTCTTTTTCTTTATTTCTTAATAAGTTGGTTAACATTTAACTGCACATACAAGATTTGTTTGATCACAATCTTGTTACAGGAGGAACTCAAGATAGAATGAAGATGCAAGCCTTTATTCTTTGGTAATCAGAGTTAAAACACATCTCCTTCAAAACCACACACACACATTTTCATAATATTTTTGACTAAAATTGATGCAGTACTAGCTAGGTTTTGTGAAAAAACTGTACAAAGAGGTTAATTAGCACAGCTACCCTATAACTAGCTACACACTTTTTGTTTGTTTGATCTTTGTTTGACTATTTCAAAGGCTTAGGTCTTCAGCAGCCACAAACACAGTTTCAAGGGTTGGAGTGGCATACTCATTAGATCTTTGTTACTGTTACTGATTAAGTAGTCATTGTGGAATGGGACAATGAGAAGGCTTGCTGTTCAGTGGGTATGTCTACATTATGGGCTTCAGTTGACTTAAGCAAAGCCCTGGCCGCATTTGGAGCTCATTAAGTCGACTTAATGGCTTCCTTAAGTCGACTTAATAACTCTCACTCTTTAAGCTGATTTAGGAATTAAGTCAACTCTATTAAGTTGACTTATTGCAATGTGACCATCTAAGTTGATGTAAGAAGCCTTATGTAATAACATGTGCCTGCAGTAAAGCCGACTTAAGCAACTTTGTTGAGTCAACTTAAGAGAAGGGGGACTCACTACATCGACTTAATAAAGTCGACTTTAGGTAGACCTTATTAAGTCAACTTGACAAAGTCAACTTCGCTTTTGTAATGTAGACATAGCCAGTGAAAGCTCCTGGTGGCATTGGACCTAAGAGATGCGCACTGCCTTCAGGAGTGCAAAGGGAGATCAGTTGCATTAGAAGCAAGGGACAGCCCACCTGACCTGTATTCAGATGGGGAGGGCCATGGTTCTATGTTTTTCCCATCCCATTTGGTGAGTGTGGGGCCAGCAGCAGTGCTACCTTGCATTCCTGAAGTGGAAGCACTGTGCTTGTGTCTATGCTTTGAGCAAATGTGAGATGTAAAAGGTTCCTTGACCCTTCTCCCTCTTCTGTTCATTTATCCATTCAAAAATGGGCACAGCTGAGTCCTTTCAGTGTATCTCAGTAAACACCTTTTATCTCATTCTAATGCAAAACATTTCACAAAATCGTTCTGTATAGCTCCAGTCAGTTCTAGTCACTTCTAAGGATAGAAAGGTAACATTCAGCCTCTAAACAGCACATCACACAACAGGGGGTACGGACATTTGACCAAGGACATTATACCTAGCTATTAATTTTATGAAAAGTATCATGGGAACTTCAATGTTATCACAAAGCAGTTAATTTTTAATTTCTCATATAAAAGATTTCCCCAGAATGAACTGCATGCTACTCAGTCCTCAGCTGAAACTGCAGGGATTTGAAACTGAGTTCCAGGTATTGTAGAAGTCCTTCTTAGCTTGTTCTTTATAGCAATATATTAGGGTTTGTCAGCTATGATAGCTATTGATAGTGATTTGGTATGGAGGCAGGAAGTAGCAATGAGGGTTCCAGAAGACATAGTGGATCCTTCTGTTGAAACAAGGCTTGCTGTGCCTTTCTTGAACAGAGTGATCCTGCCCTTTGAACCAATCAGGTTATTATGCCCTCTGGTGATGGGGTCGAGGATATTTACATGATGTCTACCATTGAGCCTTGCTGGGCATACTGATACAGTGTTCGATAAGAAGCTGTTTACTAGTTCATGCACACCAGAAGGCTGGGTACAATCTACACTGTAATACCACCTAGAACTTCTAAAACAATTTCTGTCAGTTCCCCCATCTTCAAGCATCTGACAAAGTGGGATTTTCTCCCATGAAAGTTCTTGCAATAAATTTGTTAGTCTTTAAAAGTGTCACAGGACTATTTGTTTAACCACCGAGAAGAATTCTATGTAAAAAGACAAAAACATCCCACTGTACATCAGTGATTCAGGAAAAAAAGAAAATCTACAGCAGTCAACTTTATGAAGCTATTCTTCTTGTAAAATACGACATCTTAACACAGATTATCACTATTCTGCTAGAATATACAAACTCATAGATTTTAAGGGTACTGAAGTTGCTATAGCACAGAGTTTTACATTATATGAAATTACATCTAATAGTGATAAGATTTCATTTGAATCACTGTACTATAAAAACTAGTATGAAGTTTTTGAGTAGCAATTTTGGAGAAAAACATAAGAAATAATATTGTACTTTGGGCTGGTTTTTTTATTATTTTTACACTTGAATTCAGTTACACTAAATGTATCACACATCTTCTCTCTTAAACATGATCTACTGTCATAGGACCTGAAGCAGGAAAACAATAAAGCACATGTTTAATCTTTTAATCCGGTCTTTAGCATGTGATAATAGGGATGTTTTCCTGAATCAGGCCCAAAATCTTTAATTCTGGCCTATTAAGCAATAAAGCATACAAAGGAAACATTTTACAAATACTTCTGCATGTTTTTATGGAAGAAAACTTGGTCACTTGCCAGATGCCATTCTGTTCTATTTGAGGTCATCTATTGCACTCATCACAGTTGTATTTGAGCACCTTCCAGTAATGCATCACACACTAAACATAACTAACTTCTGTCATGTGTTATTTCTTCTCTCATCATCTCCAGAAGAGAGAATTCTGAGCAGTGGGGTTTTTTGGTAGTCATTTGTGTTAAATATATACACTGTTATGGGGGATATTGGAGAAAGTAAAGTCAAAGAAATGAGCCTTTTGCAGGAAGCAGAAGGTGGTGAGGTTTATGGGGGTGATTTAGTTCCTGGGGGGAATTCCTTTCACTGCCCTTGAGAAAACACTATCTGCTGCACTAGTGAGCCTACCTTCTGTATGACATCTGACGAAGTGGGTTTCAGCCCATGAAAGCTTATTCCTGAAGAAATTTGTTAGTCTTTAAGGCGTCCCAGGACTTTTGTTGGTTTAGTCTGTACTGACTTCACTATTAATTTTTATGTAAAACTACACAAATATAGCGATGAATTGACATATATGACTTCTGTGCACCCCATGGGGAACAAGTACCCTGCTTGAGAACCTTTGCTATAGTCCACTCAAAAGATGAAAAAGGTGCAAAGCCAATCATAACCCTTCAGGATGGGCCAAGAATCTCCTAGCCAATCAGAGATGGTAGAAAACATTATACATGTGAGAATTATGTGATAACTTAGCATCAGAAAGGAGTCCAATAACATTCCTAAATTACAAATGAAATTGATCAATTTGGGGAGTGTACTCTAATCCAGAATTGACTGCTCGAGTTGTGTAAAATCTTCAAAATGTTTTCCTCTTCCCACCAATATCACCTTTGCTTGATTGAGTTCATCTTCAAACAGCTGCTCTTAATTCATGAGTTCATCTTCTCCAGGGACTAGGTCAGCTTGTTGGTCATAGTATGGTCATATGTTGTGATCATAGAGCTGCATGTGATTTGTATATTGCTGGCACTTGAGTCCATGTCATCTGACCAGTTTAAATAGATGCTGCTTGTAGATTTTAAACAAAACAGGAAAGGCATTTGAATTTGTGATGTTGTGAATGAATAAAGGACAGCTTCTTTCCTGTATGAATAGAGGATGACTTCTTCCCATACAATACCAGTGTATCATTCTCACCCATACTTCTCCCTACATGGAATCCTCAGCACAAATTTCCCATACATTGTGTTCTCTGACCTTCCAGCTCAGTATCTGAGCCCAAGAACAATCTCTTCTCCAGCCATGTATCAGTTTTCCATTTGAACAATAAGAAGAAACATCTGAAAGACAACTCTGTTTCTACAGAAAGACCAACTCTCCAATGTAATATGTGAAATACTTTTCCCCTGATAGATCATCCTAGACACTGTACACACATATAAAACAGTATACCAAATATCACTGAGCACTTATGTGAGATTATCCATCCAAGCATGCTAATTATAACCAAGAATTTGACTGCTAAACCAAAATGGTGAGGATATATGATTTTGAGGTATAACTCAAAATGTCATGTAACATGACTTTCAATTCACTAGGTGCATGCTACATAATGATGTGGTTCCCTTGTTATATTCTGTATAAGCAACTTTCTTTTTTGTTAAATTCTTTCTTTTTTGATGTTCACATAAATCACTCAGCAGAGTGAATAATATTTGAAATTTTTATTAGTACTTCTATTTGTCGCTATTTGACTGGGCAATATCACATCTTGAATGATCAAAAGATTATCTCTGACTGTCCATCTATGGAAGTATGATTTTCCCTATAGACTGTCTCACTGATTTCCATATTGTATGTTGCATGTAAGAAAGCTTGATAGACATCCTGAAGGTGTCTGTCACTATCTGAGGGATCAGAGCAAATGTGATTATGTTTTAGGGTTTGGCTGTAGACAACGACTCATATGGTGTGTTTAGGATGAAAGCTCAAGGGATGTAGGTAACTATACCAATCAGTAGATTTTCAGTGTAGAGTGGTGCTTAAGTGTCCATCTCTAATTTGTACTGTAGTGTCCAGAAAGTGGATCTGCTGTGTGGAGTGATGCATGCTAATTATAATAGTGGAGTGGAAATTGTTGAAATCTCTTTGGAAATCTTCAAGGGCATGTCTGCCATAGGTCCAGATGATGAAGATGTCATCAATGTAGCGCAAATAAAACTAAATAAAATAAATTTGTTAGTCTTTAAGTGCCACAGGACTCCTTATTTGTTCATATTATATGTGTTCAGTTTACAAGTCAAAATAAATGTTTTTATTGTTTTTCCCTAATTAGCATGTTCTTGAAGACTAACTGTATGGTTCTGACTGTTGAACTCTGTCCTCATGCTTCATCCTCATTAATAGAGATTCTCCAGGATAAATGATTCTTTCAGGGCACTTGTGATGGTGCCCTCAATTATGTCTGTGTAATCTCATTGGCTATGTCTACATTGTAAAAGCTAAGTCGACTTTATTAAGTCAACTTAATAAAGTCTACTTAAAGTCGATTTTAAGTAGACATCCATTGACATGAAGGCTATCTCTACTCTTGGAGCTAGGGATGTGATTCCTAGCTCAAACAGGGAACCCTGTGCTAGCTCTTAATAAGCTGGCACACTAAAAATAGTAGCATAGCTGTGATGGCATGGGAAATAGTGAACGGCAGGACAGATTAGTCATTCTGAGTACATAGCCACAGTGCCCCAACAGGTTTCTACTTAAAGTGGCTAGAGGATGCAGCTTCTCACCCCAGCCCATGCAATGGTTGCTATGCTATTTATATTTCACTAGCTCTCTCAGAGTATGTGTTCTTGAGCTGGGAATCACACTCTCAGCTGGAAGTGTAGACATAGCCTTTGCATGTTTTCACAAGTGTTAATGAGCACATCATCTGGGTATAATGGTATTGCAGAAGTGTAGCTGAGGCTGTGCCACACTGAAATATTATAGATCCTATAAGGTTCAGATCATCAAAAGAATCCCTTATTTTGCTAAACATCTTTTACTCAAGAAAAAATACTAAATAAATGAACATTAAGCAAAGGTTAAAAATTAAAAGAGGAAAAGTCAGAAGATTATTCTGATTATATTTAGAAATGTGCTTGGGAATGCCCTTGTGTTTCTGAAAGCAACCTCACTGTCAGAGAGAACAGCTTAGTTTCTTTTCGTGGCTCTTTACTCTGAAGAGCAAACAAGATATCATTCCCATTAGCATACTGTCAGGGAACCCCAGAGTGTACGCACATTTCACATTTTGTGTAGCTCATTACTAATAAATGTAGAGTTCTTCAGTATAATGTTTGTTTTATTAGTTAGGCGCTCGCTCTCTCTCTCTCTCTCTCTCTCTCACTCTCTCTCTCTCTCTCTCTCATTAAATAGATTATTGCTGGTACTGTACATTCATGTTCCCATCCTTTTCTTTTGTATCTTCTAATGGGCTCACCACTGTTACTGTATCTGCTTCTCATCCAAATTCTCAGCCTATTTGTGAGAGCTTAAGGTGAATTAGTTTTAAAGGGGTAGTCATGTTAGTCAGTGAAGTCACTGGGGCACTTAAAGACTAACCAATTTATTTATCACATGAAATTTCGTGGAAGAAAATCTTACTTTGTCAGCCTCTTTGAAGATGAGGGAACTTACAGAATGGGAGGAAAATATGCACTTTGCTGCATTTTTTTCCTGCCATTCTGTAAGTTCCCCCATCTTCAAAACATCTGATATAGTGGGATTGTGTCCCATGAAAGCTCATGCAATAAATAAATTAGTCTTTAAGTGCCACAGGACTTCTTGCTTCTTAAGGTGAAACAGTGTCATCTCCAGCTTCATTTTTGGCCAAACCATCTGTCTGTCTCCTTATAGGCAAAGTATGCTGTGCTGTCATAAAATGCATGATCTCCTCTAATCTGCTAAGGTTTTAGAGCTGTGCTCTTTAGGGGGGGATAGGGTTGGGGTAAAATCAAAACCCAAATAGCTCTACTACAGCAGAGCAACACTACTGATTTTTACCGTATTGCGCTGGTGTATCTGTGAGCAGAATTTGCCCAACAGGTATTTTAAAGTAGTCTTGTCCATCATTCCCATTCTGTACCTTTTCACTCATCTTTCTGGTATAGGAATGCTAAAACAGAATTACAAGTTTTCTTTTCAAATTGGTACCTGTCACACCCAGATAGGTAGGTACTTACCCTTCTGCAAGAACATCTGAATTTTCTATCTGTAACCGTCTGAGCAGAGTATCTATTCTTCTGTTTTGTCCTCCTATTTTGGCGTCAATAATTCTATAGCTTCTCCCACTCCTGATGCATTCAGTAAATTTTGCCTGCCAGTTCATAGTGCTGTTCAGACATTACAGGTGCCTACGAACATATGCCAGGCCAGCTCTCTTTGATTATGTAGAGTTGTATTTACAGTGGCTGTGCTGTTCAATGATTGTGGGAAGGACTGGACTATTCCCATGTCTGTTCAGATTCATGCCAGCATTTGTTGTTTGTACATGACTGTCTGAACACAACGGCCAGTAGACTAGGCATTGTAGTGTCCTTTTAAAAATTGTATTCTCTGGAGTTCACTGTAGCTGCACCATTCAGCAATTTTCACAAAGTAAATCCTGTAACTTGCAGCTTTCTTCTGGTATGGTTGTCTTTCTGCTCATGCATGCCTTTGTATCCTTTTCTCTCTTCTAGTGGGAAGGTGCCACTAACTCTAGCAATTACTTCAGATATATCATTATCAGCACAGAACAGACAGTGACATCATGTTCCCAGGATTCCCCTCACTGTTTCTTCTTCTACACACTGTGACTCAGTTTCCCACCTGAATGTGGTGGGGGTGCATGCATGAGTGTGTGAAAGACAGAGGTGGAGCAAGGGAAGAAAGAAAATGAATAAGAGAAGTTTTCTTTAATTTGCTTTACTTACAGTTTCCATTGGATGGAGCAAACTGTGGAATATCTGAATATCATTTTCTTAATTTTCCTTGAGTAAAGACTCCTCATCACTTCACTCTGTGTCCGTTAGATACATTTTTATCTAAAATGGAATTATGTTAGAGATTTTATCAGATCTTTTCTGTACCTGTCTGCAGTGGGAAAAATTCACTTCCATAATGGGCTATAATTCCAAAGAGGACACATCTCTAATCACTTACACAGAAGTGGCCTACTTACACCATCAGTGAATTTAGCCCATTGTGTGTGGTTTTTTTTTTCTGATTATAATTTTCCAGTCTGATTATTTTTTTTCGATTTTAGCTGATCAGTTGAATGGTATTTCTCCAATTTCTGATCCAGGAGTAGAGCAACTTTCCCTAAATAATGAAGTCAGTTCTCATAGGACCATTTTTCATGCTAGCAGCTAGCAAGAGCAGTTAGTTAAGCACTGGTTTATGTACAGGTGACTTGGGAGGGGGGAGAATAAAGAATTGTCAGAATCTATCACCCCTACCCCCACAATCCATTAAAGTCAATGGGTATGTCTACACTGGAGTCTTAAGTCGACTTAATAACTCCAACCCCTAAAGTTGACTTAAGCATTAAAGTCAACTTAACATGTCGCAGATAGGGTCATCTATACTGTATGCTTTGTTAAGTCAACTCCTCTAGCATGCAAGAAGCATTAAGTAGACTTTAAGTTGACTTAACAAAAACCACAAGTGTGAACATACCTGATGTGAGGTTGAAGATTCCAGAACCTGAACCAATATATACTATCACTTCACTCAACTTCACAGTCAGCAGAAATAAGCCCAAACCAGAAATTCTGTTTTCAGCTCCAAACTTAGTATATGACACTCCTATGACAGGGTTTCACCTCCACTTAATTGCATGGATCATTTATTTAACTCAGATATGCTTCCAATAACTAATTAAAGCTATTAATGTTGTCTGTAATAGAATAAACATTTTTTAGACTATACAGCAGTATTACATTCTCTTGGTAGCATCTTTATTAAATAATGACATTTTCAACAAAACCTTCTATATACAGTCATTGATAGCTACTTAAAAAGATTTTAACTGAATCATAGGTAGATTGTATTAGTAAATGTTCATAAATATGGATTTCACTATACACATGCAATCATAAAATCTTTTCATTAATAATAATTGAAATGTAAACAGATGGGCAAAGTAAGAAATACTGCTTGAGAAGTCATTAGAGTTTGATTTTAGGATGCTTATTTTATATATTTTGGCATGTGATACTGACAGTTCATGTTTTAACAACTGCAGAGCTTTAACTCTTTGAATTTCAGTGTCTACTTTCAATAAATAGTTTTCTACAACAATTTTCTTTGAATGTGAATATAGATTTTTAAAAAAATCTAAAAACCCAAAATTTTGTGCATGAATGAAAATTTAAATTGATAACTGAAAAAAAAATGAATAAACATCAGTTATTTGTTGAAATTCTATATTAAAAATGTATTCTGCCAAGCCTAGGCATAGAATTAAGAGATGAGAACTGTCTAGTAAAAACAGATATAGCATAATAACATGTAGCCAGTTCAGGCTGAAAGGATTTTTATAATTGTTTACAATAAGCTCTTTTACAGAGCCCCCCAGTTTGAAACATTTGTTATATGAAGTTCTGATGGAATCCCTCATTTTAAACAAAGCAAATATTTCTAGAAATAGTAAAATATTTATTAGGTGGACCTTTTTAATTGTGTTTACTGTGTCAAGTTTCAGGTGAATCCTCACTTTCTAAAACTTGGAGAAGAGGTTTGTGATTTCAGGTTGAAATGTGACTGTTTCAGTTATGTTCATATGGCATGGGCATATTTGAGTATTTTGAACCTGAAACATGAAGAAAAATGTTTTCAATCCAAACTCATTAAAAAATAAAATATAAAAAAAAGACAGCACATTAACACTTCAGAGTGAACCAAAATGTCTGCATCCCACAGATCTGGTAATAGTCACTGAGCAAAGGAGGATATAGGTCTTGAAAGATCAATCGTCTAATCTGCTACAGCAAATTCTGTGTTCCTGTTGAAATATAATTGTATAATATAATCAGTTGTCTAATCTGCTACAACAAATTATGTGTTCCTGTTGAAGTTTAATTGAATAATGCAGTCAAGCAGTGATTATGCAATTTCTACATATTTAGTTCACTTAGAAACAATCCACAGTTGTACTAAGCAAAGTTTAGAGTGAACTTGTATAAAATAACTAGGTATAAACTTCTAGCTGTAAAAAGAACTTGTGCTTGCAGAGAAGGCGTTTTTGTCTCATGTTTGTCCTTTGTCTACCTGCAATTATGATTTTTTTCTCAGTTGGACAAAAAAGTACTGAGCTTTGATACATGGAAAAAGCAGATATGGGAGCAATACTTGAGTAGCAGACTGGAACCTTGTGCATTTGGTTCTCAAATTCTAATGATAGTACAGAGTTCAAAACAGCCTTTAAAATCACCATCTTAGATCACAAGAAAAGAACAACAAGGAAGCAATACAAAAGCAGATAAAGGATCCAGTTCAGCCCTCTGCAACTCCCTCTGGGAATGCCAGAGGCAATACTGCATCAGCAGAGCCTGGCGGTGGCCCTCTGATGTTCAATCTCTGTTGCTAGGAGAACAGTTGTAATGGCACAAAGATGCCACAAACCTTTGTACGCTTGGGATGGGTATAGGGCACCACTCCCACCTTGGAATATAGCATGGACTTCTGGTGATGATTCACCACTTCCCTGCAATTCTTGCGTCCTTGGAGTGATTTGGGAGGAAGTGGGAGAGGGAGCATTTTCCTGATGGAAATTTCAAAGGATGGTGGCAGCACAAAGAACTGCTATCCTCCCTTGAGGTGCTGCACCCTGGGGCACAATGGGAGTCATTGTCATAAGGAAGTGCAATTTACAACTCAATTGCACCAATGACAGACTGGGCACACCTGGGCCCTAATTCTGATGTTTAGAGATAAATTGGGTCAATTTTGCCAATATTTTCAATAGCTGATATCACTAGTATTTAGTAAAAGGAGGAATAGCATGCTAGTAGGATGTATGTGTGATTTGCCCTGTACGTGAATCTAATATTTCCCAGGAAATCATTTTACCTTCCTGTGATGCTACCAGTCATTCAGAATGTACATACAGCAGTGTGAAAGCATGTCCCTATGTTTTCAAAACGTGTTCTGGATTTTTATCTACCTGATGATCATTAATGTCACTGGGAGTTTTTGCTGCATTAGCAACTCATCATGCTACATTCATGTTGCTACAACCATAAGCACCACTTCTTAGATGTAACTCTTGAGCTCATCAGAGTTCCGATTACAAAAGGAAGGTTGGATGGGAGTTGTGTGTGAATTGTCATATTCAAAAAGGCATTTTTGACCAACAGAATGCTCATTATTGTTTATTTCAGACAGTAGAAGAGACCATAATAATTAAATATCTCCATATAGCTTAATGTATCCCAACCTGATAGCTAAGCTTATGAGTAAATGTTAGAGAACAAACTTCTCTTTAATGTAGCAACACACTTTTTTTCCTTTAATGTAAAGGAATGTTACCATACATGCAATACTAACATTGGCCATTTTGAATTTTAAATAATGTTGATTAGCCTCCTACCTTCAGGACCTTAATGTGTGCGGATAACACATTTATTCCCATGCTTCTCTCAGCCCTGGAAAGAAAAGTCCAAGGAATACAGCCAGACTTTTATTGTTTGTTTGTTTGTTTGTTTGTTTGTTTGTTTGTTTGTTTGTTTGTTTGTTTGTTTGTTTGTTGTATGTAAAACCAAGTTATCAAAGCCATTTTGTGGAGAGACTAATTGGACTTATAATTTGGGGCTGCAGGTTGGAGCTACACAGTTGGGTCCATGTACTTTCCACAGCCCAAAGTGACCACACCACTGATCACAGCAGGAGGCTTGTACCAAGGCTGAGGATAAAATATGTTCCTTTATTAGCGATAGATATGTAGGGCCAGATTATATCAAAAATGCCTGGGTCTGTTGGTGTTACACGGAGTTAGTGTGCCAGTGCGGAATTGTGAGACAAATTGTGATTCCAAAGACAAAAATCTTCCTATTTCTCAGTCTGTGTGATTATGCATGCTGCATTTCTTTGGATGCTACAGCCTGTTTCCCTACCTGTCTACCCAGATGTGCCATCTGACATGAGGATGGGACATGCTGAGCTGTTACCACACCCTCACAGTCCTATTTGGGGCAATGTGTACTCTCAGGGATGCACTAGAAGAGCAAACTATGTAGTCCCCATCTTCAGGGGCTGTCATCCCCAGCCTCCAGCAGGCTAAAGGCTCCGCAACCTCTGGTCAATTTCACTTCTGTGAAATTGACCAGGCTGCAGCGTTCACAGCCTGGTCAATTTCACTTCTGTGAAATTGACCAGAATTTGGGAGCCTGCCAGGGGCTGGGGAGCTGGCACTCCCCCCCCCCCGCCACTTGCAGATGGCCAGGGGCTGGGGGGACCCGCTGCGCCCCTGGCTGCTTGCAGCTGGACAGGGCCTGGGGGACCGGGGTGCCCCTACAGCTTAGCTCCTGCTGCGGGGTTAGTGGCAGGGGTGCAGGGCGCCCCAATTCCTGCACTCCACAACCTGGGCTCTGGGGCTGCTGGCAGGGCAGCTGGGGCTGGAGCTGGCTCTCCCCACGGCCCCACTGGGCAGCGGCACCTGGGAGGGCAATGCGGGAACCAGCTCGCCCCCCCCACCAGGGATCAGTGGGGCTGCCCCTGCGAGGGATGCAGCAGCCTGCTTTCCCCACTGCCCAGGATCGGAGAGGTGAGCCAGCTCCCAAATCGCCCGCGGGGGCGGCCCCTGCCGATCCCGGGCGGCAGTGCGAGCTGGCTCCCGCATCCCCCGCCAGGGAGGCCCTGGCTGATCCCTTGGGGGGAAGAGCCCACTGGGGCATCCATCACCCCCCTGAGCCCCCTTATACCTCCCCTCAGCACCCTGGCCAGGGTGCTCATCAGCTCCCTAGCCAGGGTGCTAAAGGGGGGTGGGAGTTCCTCCCAGGGTGCCATGCACTCTGGGAGAAAGATCAAAGCCCTTAATCAAAACAGCAATTGTTTCAAAACAAAACAACCCTTTTGAAACAAGGGCTATTTCAATTAGAAGGAAGGTTTTATTTTTCCAAAATGACGGTACCTTATTTCAAAATGACAGGGCTCACATTTTGAAACAAAGAAACGTCATTCAGACATGTCAGCTTTTATTTCTAAACATCAGTGGTTGTTTCCAAATAAAACTCTCATGTAGACGCAGCCTCTGAGGGGAATATACATATTGGCTATTGAAATCAACTGTGCTGATTAACTAGGAATAGAATTTTCCCCTTGGATGGAAATAAGAGAAAGTTGTAGCCTTAAACAAAATTATGTAAAATTAATTTTGACCTACTGATCCTTGCTGTGCTCCTATCTCAGGTTGCAAACTAAAAAGCAGGTAACCCAGATGTATTTATACCACATTACATTTTTACTCTTAAGGAAGCAAACCAGAACCTCTCCCTCTCCTTCCCCCACCCCCAACCAATCTTTTAGTTAACCTGGAACTCGCCAAAGGTAAAACTTGACCCAAACATTGCCTTGTATGTTTTATTAGTTTGTTTCCCTAAGACTGAATATGCATTTGTGTTTTATAAACATGCCTGGGTTATTGAATTATTTCATTTGTAACTAGAGGCAGCAGGAACCAGGGGACAGAAGATATTCTGAGAGCAAAAACACCATTGAATCCAGCATCAGCAGTGGATGGGCAATGGGACCCTTAGAATGATCAGACTTTGTGAAGATACTCCTCCTGCAATACAGTCATTCGAGTACTTCCAAAATATGCCATACACTGAGATTATATAAAGATATTGCATGTCTTAACCCCCTAAAGCCCATTGCTTTTTTTCAGTGAAGTAAAATATTATCATATTTCAAAATCAAAGCATGCAGAACCTTGTAATTTGTTCTCTGGGGCAACCATGCAATTTAAAGAACAGCACAGAGAATGAAGCTAATATTTTTCTGGGTGTTGCATATTGATAGAACCTGTGCTACTTGCTACTCTATAATGTGTGCTATGATCCATTTGTGGTAGATGTTCCCTGATCCCTGTAATAAGGACTTACTTGCCCATCCATTGCAATTGTTACAGAAATAAACATAACTTTCTGTTAAAACAACAGTAGTCGTGTGGAGCCCACAAAAGCTTATGCCTGAAGAAATCTGTTGGTCTATATGGAGCCACAGGACTCTAATTGTTTTTGCTGTACACAGACTAACATGGCTACCCCTCTGGAAATTTCTAACTTTTTTTGTGACAGCTGGAACGGACTGGAGGGAAACATTTTGATTCCATGGTAACTTCCAAGGTTTCAAAATTTGTTTTCTTTCTACATTAGAACAGCATACAAACATCTTTAAAAAATAATATCCATTTTCAAATTGAAATTTGAACTTTTTGATTTGGGTTGTGCATGTTGATGCACTCGATAGCCTAATGTTTAGTGTTCTGGCTTGTGAGAGATGCAGGTACAACTCCCTGAGAGATCAATCTAAGCCAGACAAAATAAGGACTCAAATGTGATTCTTTCATATTCCAGGCCAGTGCTCTAGCCAGGAATCTATAGAGTGTCCATTTCTCTTTCCCTCCCTCCAGAAACTGATCTGTGTCCATGAAATGTTTTGGCTTCAGCAAAGTGAAAATGTTCCTACCAACTCTAGTGACAACACCAGGCAGGCCTATTTTCTATATGTTTGTCTGGTTTTAGGTGGCTCATAAGTATCACAATTTTATTCCTCCTGTCTATAAAGTAATCAAGTAATAAGTTAAGAAAATAGATAGAGGGGAAGCCAAGTTTTCAGCACATTTTTGAGATTCACTCACATTAACTGATAGCAAATCCACTTGTCCTTTAACCTAGAAAATTCAGAGCACAATTAAAGTGGATATACATAATAAAGACAATAATCTGCATTGCAGTTTAATTGGATATCTCAGATAACATCTCTGGTTATAACCAAAGATTATGGCTCTAAAACTAAACCTGTATTGCTTTTTATGGGCAAAGAGAAAGTCAGAACTTCAATTTATGAAATTTCTATGCTGCCTGTAATACAAGAGATTTAAAACTCTCTAATCTCAGGCTTTATCAAATGACATTTAATTTATTCCAGATGCTAAAATTAATCTTTCCAAATGTCAATGCCCATATAATAAGTAGACAGAGAACATAATGCTAAATAGCTGAAGGATTTTTGAGTTATTGAATGCAAGTTTTTGGCACTTTTTACATTAGGTGGGATGTTATCTTTCATGTGGGAATGATTTCTGGCTCTTCTAAACCCACTTATTCAGAACTTTTCAGTTATACCTAAAGCCACTTACAAAACTACTGAAATATAAACCCAACTTATTGATAATGCCAATTTCATACTTATCTTACTTGAAGAGGCACAGCAAAAAGATGTGAGTAAGTAATTCTCAAAGCAAAAATGAGCAAGTAATTGTCAGAGGAAAATGATCACTTACTTTAAAATGTGGTATGATTTTAGAAACAATGAATTGTAAAATATAGAATATTTATACCTCACATTATTGCACAGAGTATACTGAATGTAAATAAGATTAAGCAAAATAAAAACAATTAAGTCGGTAAGGTAGGAACTTCTAAATTCTAGTTCCAACTCTGCTAATAACATGCTAGATAACTTTTGGCAACTCACTTATTGCGTATATATCTCCGTGTGTCTGCCTGGGCCCAAAACATGAGAGATGCAAAGAAGTACAATTTCCTTTCTTTTCCATGATCTTGGATTCCCCCCACCTGCCCACCCCCAAATAAACACATTTGTATGTTCATGTTTTACTTGCTGACATTGCATTTTCAGAGTACAGTTTTCTGGATGTTTAGAACAAGCAAAGATGTGTCAAAACAAAAACAACAATGAGGGTCAAGCAATACAATATGCCAGCTAAAGATCTTTATTCTGTTCAAACTTCTGAACATAATTAAGAAAAAAATTGAGTATGCAATGATCTATTTTTAAAGTTGAAGTCAATTGGTTTTTGTAGCTATCTTTTAATTATCAAATTCCTGTAGCCCCAACAACCCACCTCATTCACCTCTGCCCACGGAAGATGAGACTAAAATAATTTATGTTGTCAAATAAAATAACAATTTTAAAAAATTTAGAAGCAATTTTGTGAGCCTCAGTTTTATGTAACATATATGTTAATAAATGTGAAATAGGATCCCTCTAAATCCCCATTTCTCTTAGGACCTTTACATTGATGTGCTACAGCAGTGCAGCTCCATGCTTCAGCTTTACCATTATAGCATTTTACTGTAAGCGTATTCTTAAGGAACCATGAATTTACAGCCCCTATGCATGCAGAACTTCCATGGAAGACACTGGTACTTTCTTCTTGAATTAGAACTGGAGGATCAGACCTTCAATGTTTTAGTATTTGTTGCACTATTGGGAAAGTGGAATAACTCCTCTGAACCAAAGCTACTGCAGTTAGATTCTAAGGTCAGAAGCGACCAATATGCAGGGTGGTAACCCAGGGCTGGGCAAATGGGGCAAGCCCCAGGTGCCGAATTTTCAAGGGTGCCAGACCAACCCTACCTGGCCCCAAAAAGGACGTGCCTTTGCTAAAGGCACATTCCTCTGAGATCCGGGCCGGGGCTGGGGGAGGTCATCTCTTGCCCTGTCCCTGAGCATTCTCAGTTGCATTGGGGGGGGAGAAGTTTCTGTACGTGGCCGAGGCAGCTCCAGCCTCCTGGGACCCGTGGCCAGATAAGGGCCGGGAAAAGGTGCAGATGCGCTGGGGACCAGGAGGGGAAAGCCAGTGGCCAGGAGAGCAGGGAATTGGCTTGACTGGCGAGGAAGGCATCCCCTGCCCAGCCCTGCTGTGCTTGGTGGGGCAGGGCAACCCCTGCATGGTGCTGGCCATGCTCGCCAGGTGGCGGGGAAAGCATCTGCCTAGCCAGGGGACCGGGGCCAGATCCAACTCTCCACTGCCAGGGCAGGTTGGACCCTGGGCTGGATCAGGGGCCAAATCAGGGGCTGAGTGAGGGGATTGACTTTGGGATTGCTTGCCAACGGTGCCAGAAAACCTAGTTATGGCCCTGCCAATGGCTATGTCTACATTGTAAAAGCTAAGTTGACTTAAAGTCTACTTAAAGTCAACTTTAAGTAGACCTTATTAAGTCGACTTAGTGAGTCCACACTACATTGAGTTGACTTTATAAAGCCGACTTTAAATGGGTGCCCTGGCTTAAATCGACTTTATAAAGTCGAATTAATGGCCCCACTGCACTAAGTCAACTTTATTAAGTCGACTTTGTGAGTCCACATTGCCTTAAGTTGACTTAATAATGTCAACTTAACATTAAAGTCGACTTTATAAGTGGACCTTATAAAGTTGACTTTACTGGACTCTAAAGTCGAATTTATTGCCCTGCAGTGTAGACAGGGCTCTGTTTAAGTCAACTTAAGGGCCCTTAAGTCGACTTAAACACATAGTGTAGACGTACCCAATATGATCATCTAGTCTGACCTCCTGCACAATGCAGGCCAGAAAACCTCATCCACCCACTCCTATAATCAACCTCCAGTCTGTGATCAAGTTAATGAAGTCCTGAAATCATGATGTAAAGACTATAAAGTAGGGAAGCAAGTGAGGTGTGTCCCATGCTACCCAGAAAGGTGAGGAGAAGTGGGGAGAAAAGAAAAAAGGAAAGGAGGGGAAACACACACACACACACACACACACACACACACACACACACACACACAGAAGTCCTTGCCAATCTGCCCTGGGGGAGAATTCCTCCCCAGTTCCAGATATGACAGTCAATTAAAACCCTGAGTACTGTATATGTGCAAGTCTCACTAGCCAGAAGTCCAAGAAAGAATTTTCTGTAATAACTCAGAACCTACCCCATCTAATGCCCCTCCTTAGGTTACTGGTATAGCCACCAGCAGTAGTCCAAAAATCAGTTGCTATTGTAAAAGAGATCAGAATCTGACGTGCTATAATACAAAATGCAAAGCCTTCCTAACAGTATGGCTACAAACCCAAGCTCTTAAAATGCAATGCAATGCATTTCTGAAAAATGGTTACCTCAATGTAGCTTCTTTTCAACTCAGCTGGTCAGCTCCTTGTCTGGTAAAGTTGCTGTTAAAAATCATTTTTTGAGTTATGATTAAATATTTTAATCTATTGTTTGTTTAATGTACTTATGAAAGGGAACTGGATTTTATTTGTGTTCACACATCAACAATGTTGTTAACTAAGGACCAGATCATGACACAGCCTTCATGCCTGCACTGGGTAAACTTGGCGGGGGGGTAGGAGTAAGCTTCTGAACAACCTCCCTAGGCCATAGTTCCAAACAGAGGGATAAACAATTGCTCCAGTCCTTTACTTACTCCTTTTTTTCTCAGGTCACTCCGCCCTTTAATGTTCTCACCAGCAAACTGTGTTTGCATGAATGTGGGGGTTAATAATGTCCCACTGATAACTGAAACAAACAAGGAGTCTGGTGGTACTTTTAAAGACTAACAAATTTATTTATTGCATGAGCTTTCATGGGAGTGATAAGGGATAAATTGTAGAGTACTGTCTCTCTTGGAAAAGGGGAGTAAGGGAGGAATTATGCATGTCTGAGGCATGATTCCTTCCCTGTGCTTTTTCTGAGGTAGTAACTACACACTATTCTTTTGAGCATGAAGATGGCAGAATATAATAATTCATTGCAGTGCTACCATTTCCTCTATGCAGTCTGAAGGTAACAAGGATCATCCACAATATTCCTGATGTATCTAAAATCCTACAGAATCCTAAAGAATGCAGGGTTGACTTCAGGTTGGTAGTTTTGGGGAGAGGAGATTATGCAATTACTGCACAAATTTTATTAGTGAACATCCATTCATTCCAGAACTCAAAGTGAAAGTAATATTTGCATCTGTTTTATTTGAATGCTTCTGCGAACAATTTGGATGTTTTTTGAACAGTGTTTAACCCTCCAATCACTTCAGTTTGACTTTGAAGTTCAATTGTATATGAAAGGTTTGATAATTATCTTTATTATAAGAAGCCTACAGTGCGCAGCCAGCATTTTATACCCACCTTTCTCTCTCTTTTCTGACGAATATCTGTAAAACCAGTACAAGTTGTAAGATGAATATTTTAATGCAAGATTCCATATAAGAGGTTGAATTCTCACTGCATTTCTAAGTGCAGACTATAAAAGATTTTCTTTTTTCTGCATTTCACCTCTTTCAGCTTGTGGGAAAGTAATGTAAGTCAGTTATTAGCCATATGCTGCACTGCTGTAGGCATGTTGGTCTCAGGATATTAGAGAGAGTGGGTAAGGCATTATCTTTTATTAAACTAACTTCTGGTTTGTGGTGATTTACCAGTTGTGTGCTATTCTTTGTTGACATAAGTCACGCATATATACGTGCTTTAAAATATCTATACTGAACCCTGGGCATTCAGATTTCAGTGCTACTATTGCCTGTGTAAGGTATGCAGGGGTTAAGGCCACAACTAGCAAAGTGGGATCTTTAGTTGTGCTAATTAGGGTCCAAATCCTCCATCAAATTTGTGCCATTGGCTTGTGTCTGATTCAGATCAGGGCTCAGAGACCCAGTACTTAATAACTTTGTAGGTAGCATGTTGAGTAAGGGCTTAGCTAACTAAATATTTTACCATGATGTTTGTGTTATTTAAAGCATTCTCTGTAATAAGTATGGTAAATATTATGAAGTTTGTGATATCTGTTTCTATACAGCCACTGACTCCAATGGGGCTATAAGTAATAATGAGCAGCCACTTGACCATTTTTGCAGGACTGGGATCCAGTAATGTGAGTCACTACCCTGACTACTTTCCTAGCTGACATTTACATCATGGTATTGATTACATTGGGGCTCTGGAAACAAAAAGATTTTGGTTTGCTTTTTCTGTATGCTGATTTGTCCGCTAAAGTTCATTTTGCATGAGAGGATGGGAAAATGCTTACACCAGTTTTAGTCACACTGTATTTCCTCCACCATTGGTACTCAAATGCTGCAGCCCTATGATCAATTTATCTATATTGATTTCATGAAATGCATTAATTGCTTTTTCACTCTTTATTCTTTTCCCTTCTCTTCCTGTATGTGAAATCTATGAAAGTAAAATGTAGTGAGTGTAATGTGAAAACTAACCACTGCTTCATTATTCTTGACTGCTATTGTATGTTTTGAAAGTGATAGTGGAATTAGTTGTCTTTTTCTATTACTTTATTAATAGTTCCTGGTACCATGCTCTTGTAAAATCCAAAACCTTTCCCAAGTGATGAAAGCAGGACAATTGCAGGAAGGGAAACATTTCAGGTTAGGCAGTACAGTAAGTGGAACAGAAGTCAGATTCCCTCCTTTAATGGATAATAGAGGTGCTTTTTTAGTGATGTGCGGGAGAAAATAACAGATTTTGTGATTAGAAAGTATTGGGATCTCATCCCACTACCCATTTCAAGAAATAACATCTGTCCAAAATCTAAAAAGGAGATGGCAAGGTTAATTCTGACAGTTTCTTAAATCAGAAAATTACTCTGGCCTCAGTCTATTGGTTTATAGAAATTGGCAACTGACAAGACCTAAAAAAAAATCTACAGTTATCTTTCAGCTGCTTTTGTTCCTGCTTTTGTGGGCATTAGCAGGGTTGGATGAAGTATCTTCTGAGTCATCCTGCTCTCATCTTTTTAAGAGACTTAGAAATTAGCTTTAGATTATTTCTTCTGTCCTCAGGACTCTGTTGTAGTTTATCGCTTCATTAAATGTTGGTGCACCCTGTGACTCATTTAGGTCATTTCCCCCCCCTGAGCTTTGGTTCAGTTATTTAAAAACCACACATACAATGTATAATTTCCTAGTTATTAACTTAAACATGCAGGAAAAATGCAAATAAAAAAAAAACCAGTCGGACGTTCTTAACCCTTTTCTGAAATGGAAATGTGACTAAATTGCCACCAAATTGTTCTCCCCTTATTCATCTAATTACTTGTTTTATCAAGTCACTTTGCCCAACCAACCAATCGATCAGCCAAGTTGTAGCTCTTTTCTCATGCAGAGAGAGTATCTCTGGTCCATCCAAGGTCATGGAAGCTGGAAGGGTGGAGATGAGAATCAGTTCTCCATTTGCCCCAGATAGGATGAGTTTTTCTTACTTGAAGAATTAGATTTAACATGTAACTCTCTCCCTTTTCTCCCTGGGTTACTTGAGAGCAGGCAACACTCATGTGCATGGGCACCTAAGCTTGACAACAAGGAGATCCTGAGTATCCCTTTGGTGATGTTGGAATAGTGGGAATCCTCTACCCACCCCTCTACTGCAGTTTGTTTGTTCTTACAGAATTTTACAATTGGGAGTGCCTCCACCTGGCTGGATCCTGTACACACTCAGTGGTGTGCCTTGGGAGCCACCAGGGCTAAACCCATGCTAATAAGAATAATCTGTGGCATAGGCCTAATTCATAACTATCAGTTATGCATACAATACACTCAGTTACTTAAAGTAGTGTTAACAAATCTTTACTCAGATAAAGGAAACTGGGCATTATAAGCTGAAATTAAATAGCACATGGGCAGTTGAATAAATCAATTAACAAATACAGAATACAGTAAATAATGAAAAAAACCAAGGAGTTGTGTGGCACTTTAAGACTAACAGATTTATTTTTTGCATGAGTGGGATTTTCTCCCACAAAAGCTCATGCAAAAAATAAACCTGTTACTCTTAAAGTGCCACGACTCCAATGTTCCCTGTAAGCTGCGCTGGCGCCCTGCAGCACAGCCCGCTGCAGCCGCCAGCACAGGGAAGGCAGCCAGCAGTGCACTGCCGGCAGCCAGAGTCCTTCAAGGGAGCTGCTGTGGAGCAGGGAGTTTTGAAAACTCCCGCCCAGAAAAGCTCTAATGGAGCATATCCAGAAAATCTGAGCATGCTCCATAGAGCTTCTCTGGCCCAGGAGTTAGGGCTGGGCCCTGCCCCTCCAGTCCAGCCGGGAGGTAAGTTTGTGGGGGCTGGGAGGGGGGGCGAGCAGGGGGGCATGCTGCTGGGAGCGGGGGGGCCTAGCAGGAGGGGGGACAAGTGGGAGTGGGGGGGGGGCTAGCAGGAGCG